>OU343220.1:266031698-266079539 GCA_910596185.1 Chrysanthemum makinoi
AAAATGATTACAAGAGCACATATCAGAAAAGGAAGAGGCTAATAGCTATAAACTTGCACGGGTAAGCATTTAGTGAAACCTGACAACAAGAATTACGCCGTCACTAGTGCACAAGAGTAAAATCTCCTGGGAAATTTTCTGGGCGTCAGGTACCCCGTATGAATGTGTAACGGGGGAAGCAGCTCTGGAAGACTGGTAAGAATGAGTTTCTTTGGTCCTCAACAATGATAGGGAGAGAACGAGTTTGCCTTGGCTGGACAACCTAGGATTCGGTAGTTGGGTGAAGATTAAGTATGGACATGTGGACCATTACCAAAGAGAATATTTGGAATGAATACATGGATCGTAAAACTCAAACAACGTAATTCTCAACACAAGAGTGGAAATACCTATTGAAAAGACAAAGAGTTGGTTAATAATGATAAAGAAGAGGCAAGCGCTTCTATGGAGAATCTACCGATGAAGGATGGTTCAAGGACACAGCTTACTGATGATATGATATTGAAGGGATCCTAGATTACCTAGTTTCAAGGAAATGAGGAGTTCACTGACCCCGATGACAAAGCTTACGAACAAAGTGATGCAAACTCCTGGGATTCCATACAAAAGACCACCTCCAATTATTGTCGAAAAATATGAATTTACTCGCTACCACCTGGACCCGAAGAGAAATTTCTAAAGTCCGGAAAAAAATCAAAACCAATAAATACCTCTGAACGCTTCGAATGTTGCATGATGAGGCATACTTGATGAAAGATTATTGAAAAGTGGGGCAAAGCCCAAAGGTCCCCATAGAACCCCGGCCTCGTCTAACTTAAGACTTTAATAAAGAAAAGTGCTCTTTCGGAGACACAACCCGAATTATCCTTTTTCTTTGTTTTTTATTTCCTTTCTGTTGGTTTTTGTGCTTTCTAACCTTCTTGCATGAAACGAGGAACTATTGCTGCTGCATTTCGGATCTGCACAGAGTTACGGCGTAACTCATCTTGGTGATTACGCCGTAACCCACTTTTAGCAGCAAATTCTTGACGCATTACCAATTACAGACGTAATACCATCTCAGTAATTACGCCGTAACTCTCGCTTTACAGCTCATACCAGGTTTTGGCCGTTACGCGTAACTCCCCCAATAGAAGTTACGACGTACTTTCCTCTACATAATTCTTTTATTTTAAAACACAGTAACCTTGTATTAGTTTTTAAATGAACTTTGTGAGTGTGTTCCCTGTCAACCCTCACGAGACTTCACTCGTCCACTTGGGACACCAAGTGGTTTAAAAGGCTTGTTGCATAGGCTAAATGTAACCGTGATTCCTACGAAAGTGAGCTAGGTTTGTTTTTCATTTTTCATTTTTTTTTCTTTTTAGAATTATGCTTGTCGGTATTGTGATTTCAGGGATTGAAGTTTGTTTATGACGCTTAAATGAAGGCACGGTTCTTTTTCGTGGGCCTTCTTCTTTATGAAGCAAATTTCAGGGAAGTTCTCGCTCTAATTCTACCTTTTCTTTTCCAACTTTATTTAAATGCCTAGTACAAAAGGGACTTTGTACAATCTAGTGGGGGACGGAGTAGAATTATCTCTTGAACTTTATTTCGCTCCTCATTTTTTCTAGTTTTATTTTGAAAATTATGCCATTTTTAAATTTTGACTTGTTTTTTCTAACCTAACTAGATTAGACCTTAGCCGAGCCATACACCCTTGACATTACATGGTGAGATATAGCCTTATATTTCCAATATTTTACCCCAAATCCACAAAATTATGAGTGTGCCGGTAGCTTGTAAACTTTAGAACATGGCCTTTGCATCATTTCAAGACCATAGACGAGGTATATTGAGTTAGCTCAATGTATTTAGACTTTTCAGTTTTAGAAGGCAATATTATAGGATTGTCACCCAAACAGCCTCCATTGTGAGTCTATCGATTAGTCACCTCGACTTTTCGACCCCCATGTGAAACAATTTTGTTGCACTCACCTTTAGTGCAAGATACCCCTAGATACACCCTTCTGAGCCATTCCTTTCATTTTGTCAACCCAATATATTGTTTCGTTACACCTATACAACTTAGCCTACCTTGTAGTCTTTATTTGTGATTGGGAAGTCATCATTTGCCTAAGTTCAAGGTTTGAGGGGAAAGGTTTGGAAATTACGCTTTCATCAACAACATTTATGAAGATCATTGAAGACCCCCAGAATTCCCATTGTTCATCTCAAGTGGGGGGATGTTATGTTATTATGTTATGTTGAAAAAAAATAGTTGATTGAGTTATTGTAAAGTGCGATGTTATAAGCACTGTAGTATGAGCTTTATTGATTAGTATCGAGGAGGCCACCTAGGTCACATTTGAAGATTGGAGTTGGAGTTATACCAACTGAAGAAGAAAAGGTAGTGTGCCCATAACGACGTCCTCTAATGACACATCTACCTTATATTTCATGATCCGGTTTTCTAACTTCTAAGCTAGGACTTGGGCAACAGTAAGTGGTGATGACTTGGTTATAGATTTAGACTACTTGTTTGTTTTTCATTTTACACCAATTATATATCCATGTCTTATCCTACCCTTTAGTCATGAAGCATGTCTAGGTGATGCAGCGAGCAATCTTTGGTGTCTTGGCCATGGATTTGGTCATGTATCATTGATTTTGTCCACTTCGCCGTGACATGTTAGTAGTGACGTGTCACCCCTTAACCTTTGTCGTGTCTACCCATATTGCCTTCGAGATTGTTTAGCCCTTTACTCTAGTGGTGGAGATTTGTGTAACCGCCAAGCTTATGATAGAATACATGCTATGACTGTGCGATTGAGTGATCCCCCCGAAATTGACACTTAGAATAGTTGAGAGATTTGAGTGTTTGTTCCCCTTTCGTGAGGTGTTCGGCTTTGTTTTATTCTAGCATAAGGGATTTGTAAACTCATATTTTCCAGGTTTTGGAAGATATCTTTTTAGGAATCTATCTAATAAGGTCTACTTGAGGGCAAGTAGAGTTCAAGTGGGGGGATATTTGATAACATCAAATAGTCCTGAATATTAAGTGTCAATTTCCCCAGATAATGCTCGTTATTTATATCATTTATATGGATTTACGCTTGTTTTCTATTGTTTTCCACTTTCAGGTAAATTACGAGCATTGGAGCTAAATAGACGCAGAAATGGAAACATAACTAAAGATTTATCATAGTATGCTATTTTTAAGAAGTTACGGCGTAACTCCTCTCTCACATTACACCGTAACTATTTCGTGACCCAGAATACCAACTTATCAAGAGGTTACGGCGTAACTCTTCCCAAAGGTTACGGCGTAACTCCATTAGGTCAAATAAGGTTCCACGCCGCTGTTACTTACGCCGTAACTACTGCATCACTTACGACGTAACCGAGTTTAATGAAGACTACGGTGTAACCACTAATAAGGTTACGCCGTAACTTGCAGATCTAGTGCATTTAAGAAGAAATAGAAGGTTACGGCGTAACTCGTATATTGTTTACGCCGTAACCCAGATCTGGCCTATAAATACCCCACGAATTCCAGCATTTCTAATCATCCCATTCCACACACAACACTCTGAGAAAGTGGGAAAAAGCTCAAGGCAGGTCTAGGAGAGCATACAGAGCTGTTTCCAAGGGAGAAGTCACTCCATTACGATAAGCATTAGCGTTTTATATTAATTTTATTTTCAATTCATGTATTTCG
Organism: Chrysanthemum makinoi; assembly: GCA_910596185.1. Lineage (NCBI taxonomy): Eukaryota > Viridiplantae > Streptophyta > Magnoliopsida > Asterales > Asteraceae > Chrysanthemum > Chrysanthemum makinoi. Next base: position 266,035,399 of record OU343220.1, read on the forward strand.
TACCCTTGAATATTAAATTGATTTGCATTATTAATATGAGTGGCTACGCACCCTTTGGTGCTAGCCTAGTTATGATTCTTTAATTGTTTTGTTTGCGTTTACCTTTACTTCCGTACAATTATTTCTAAGTGTATGCATGCAAAGTTCATTGGTAGTCACCCTTGGTTCGGTAGTTTTGAATGGTGGTAGAGGCCAATTGCCTAGGAGATATGACCAACTGACCCTAGGTGAGCGGACTGAGACGGGAAGGGTAAGATATGACCAACTGATGACCCTTTCTACTTGTGTGATTTGACCAACTGATCACCTATCGTCTGGATGAAATTAAGAATTGGGGGTGTAGTGTCTAAGTTCCTAACGGTCGGGCACTCACTATTACGAATGTAGCATGTAGCGGTACTTAATGACTTGGCTTAGGGGACCATGAACAACAGGACTTATGACGGTGCGCCTGATTTCTCCTGTGGTGGTATCTTTGCTGATAGGTTAGGGCGAATTGACCAAATGATGTCCTCTGGAATTTGACCCCACCTGAAGTAATTGGAAGTAGGTAGACGTAGACATAACTAGCTAGGAGGATTGACTAGGTTAGCACCACTATTCCTCTATTGATTTCCTTTTATCCATTTATCTGCTTTATTTTATTCTGCATTAGTAGTTTAATTAATTAAATCCCTATCGAAACAATTATTATTCTATGACATTTAGACTTAGTAATAATCCAACACACATAGCTCTTGGGACGACCTCGGCTTTACCATTTACTACACTACACGCGACCGGGTACACTGCCCGTTAGTGCACTAGGGTAGACCATATGTATAGCGAGACACTATAAATATTAAGACATGGTCAGTAAAACCTGCATCAGGTATATAGGCATGAACGAGATTATTGTTAAGTGAGAATCAGCCTTTAGGTTGTTGATAAGTACGGGTACGGGCTCAAGTGGCATGTTAGTCGGATTAGACCAAGGACATGAACTGAATTATGGTGGCTTCGTGGTCCAATGATATGGTGTTAATACAATTTTGTTGTCCGAATTTTTTTTCCCAAGTAAAATATTGGATACATAACTCTCAAAACTTTTTGATAATGAGTATTTTGGTCATAAACTTTCATTGGATAATTCATTTATTATCGGCTAAAAGGTGATTGTTTTGAAGAGATTTGATGATGATGCAATTTGATGATGAGATTTGGTATGATGCTGAGATTCGTTATGTTATGAGGTATGGTACTTTGGTATATACACTTTCACGGAAGATATTGTGTCACGGCTTGAATTGATATTGGAACTAGGGTGACTACGGGGTTGTTTGTACGATATTTCTTATTTGACTTCGGAGTGAAGGTTTTTCGGGCGTGCTTACTTATTTCGTCTTCTTTCTTTCTACCCTTCTGCAAAGATGACTTGTTTGGGCATTTATAGAGTGTGATAAAGACTTGGCTATTTAGTTGCATTTGTGATTCTTTCTCGCTTTACCCACAAAGTAGCTATCACTTTGGTGTCTCACGCAGTTGAGGATATGTCAAGAGGTTTTGTACATTGGGTACACCATTTCTTTTTCACAAGGACTAGTACAAGCTTAAGTAACAAATCTGGGAAATTCTACTTCATGTTCAAGTTTGGTATATCGGGTTTTCTTCACCAAGTGGTCACAGCAATAGCCGAAAGAATTCATGGATGATGTGTTTACCAAAGGGTTTAATGGTTGTGATGAGATCAGCAATTACCATAGGATATTTGTCGCTACAAAATGTCAATGATACTTAATAGTCTGAGCAAAATCTTTCGAGAATCTTTAGTGTCACTCATGATTTTTTCAAGATGTTTACTTATGACAAGAACTTTTCGTGCAGATGCTCGTACACGTTAATGATGCTTCCGAAAGTTCGAAACCATCATGGGGGAGAAACGTGTACTTTGATGTTTTACAGTCAACCTCAGGGGGAAGTAGTGTATACTACTCGATTTAGTATGGTTTGTGAAGTTGTCTACATATGGGTAAAAGAATTGTTGATGATATTGTTGATGATGGAGAAGAATTGTTGATGAACCGCTGCATGTTCCCCTAAAACAGATATTCACCAAAACCAAAGTTGTCATAACACATTCAACTGATAATGTTTACGGTTTAGTCTTGATTTTGTAAAATCCCAAGAAAGAAACTATTTCTCGGTTTAAATCATAGATTTGTAAAATCCCATGAAAATGGAAACATCCTGGTAATAGTAAAGTGCATTTTCGGATCTATCTTACGGTTTATTCTTTATTTTGTAAAATCCGGCGAAAGAAACTATTTCTCGGTTTAAACCATAGAATTGTAAAATCCCAAAATGATGGAATCATCCTGGAGAAAGGAAAGTGTATTTAGGGATCTCATCTGATGCTGGTGCTACGGTTTCTTCTTCAAAGAAAGGATAAAGGGTGTACTTCATGAATTGGGTGATTGTTTGGATATTTGTCATGACAGTTTGGGTATTTCAAATTTTTATGGGGTTATGTGCTTTTAACCATGGTCAGGATGAAACCATTATCAAAGTTCAATTAAAACGTCTAAGGAGACTAGATATGGGCTTTTAATCTCAAAATGTGTCAACGGCGTTAATTCAGTATTATCAATTTGAGGTTGAAGTGAAATTTCATGGGCGAGTGTACTTAGTATCTGAAGGTATCGGGGATGGTTGGATGAAGATTCTTCGAGATCCTTGTTCGAGCTTTTAGTATTTTCAAAAACAAAGACTGGGAAATCTAGTTATTTTTGGGTGATTTTTCTTTTTCTTTTTACCACCACTAAATAACTATCACTTTAAGGAGTTTCATTGTAGTGCTCAGTGTCACATTAAATTGTGGATTTTCAAGAGGTGATGTACGTCTTATACTTGATGGTTGGTTGGTTGAAGAGTATAGAGTACTTAGGGATTCAAAGGGGCATGAAATCTCAGCACCGCTCTTTGTTACATATGTGCAAGTTTAAGTCACGAGTTCGGGTTGCTTTACTTCACGATCAAATTCATCATATTGGGTTTTCTCCATCAGCTGTCACGACAAAGAGCCTACTGAATGATAATGGGGTTGATTACAAGTTTCCCAAGAGATGCAGAAAAGAGAGAGATAATGACGTTTGAACACAACAGTTCAAGCCTTGTTCTCTAAAGAAAAGAAAAGCGTGCGTCTCAGTGCGCTTTATCTTCTGAAGAAGAGAAATCTTCTTATGACGTTTGAACACAACAGTTCAAGCCTCGTTCTCTAAATAAAAGAAAAGTGTATGTCTCAGTGCGCTTTATCTTATGAAGAAGAGAAATCTTCTTATGACGTTTGAACACAACAGTTCAAGCCTCGTTCTCTAAAGAAAAGAAAAGTGTACGCTTCAGTGCACTTTATCTTTAGAAGAAGAGAAATCTTCTTATTAATGACCATTCTCATCAACAACCTTCATGCTTCTTCCATGATTACTCAGTCATCAAGTGGATCTTCTTACTCATGTTTTTTCTCAACGGTGATCTAATTACCGTTGATTGTATTCTTATTTAGCTTGCTCAATCAGAAATGGCAGTGGCGACATCATTCGCAATTTTTGCGGGGGAGAAGTGTGAAACATTTGGATGATGTTCACTTATTCAATCAAGAATGGCAACTCCGTATGTAATTCTTGAGGGGGAAAATAAGTGTGAAACTACTGCATGTTGATAGACATTTGAGAATAAATGGTCATACGGCTCCAAACTCATGTAAGAACCGAGCTTCTTCTTATCGGGTCATCTTCACATGGAGTTTCTTCTAAGAGCCGTTGGTTGACATCTTCTCATGGGCTGATATGATTAATGACAAAGTGCTTCCAGTTGCGGGGCTGATTTCCTTAATGAACATCTTTCTGTTCTTGTTTGATTGGGAGGGATTTCAGTTAAGGGGATTTGCTAAATGTAAGTTAATTGGAATGCATTTGGTGAGAAGAAGATGTTAATATTCTATTCCCCAATTGGACAATCTTGAAGAAGGTCGAGTCTACAGTCTGTTCTACATTTTCTGCTACATGTTAGAAGACTAATGACGAGTTGCATTTGATTATCCAAAGACTTCTTCTTATTCAGGGAAATTATCTAAAAGATTGTTAGTCTTGGGGAAAGCACTAATTAGAGGAGAGTGATAAGCCAGATTTAATCCCTAATTATATTTGCTCACACTATTCTTCAGCAAGTTGATTCTCACAAGATTTCATATGGTCTTCTCAAAAGATTTCAAGTATCTGGGCTTATATTGTGTTGTTGATTCTGAAGTATCAAAACCAGCAAGGGGGAAGGAGACACGCATCTAAACGTGAGTAAACTTGATGAACTTAATACTTCTAAGTGATTGAAGATATCCCGGGAAGACAAATGTCATTACCGCAAAGAAACTCAAGGTTTGACTCATGGCGTTTAGTGTTCTTATTCCAACTATGTGGGGGAAGAGATGGAAGAGTTAGTTTCTGGTGATAAAAGAGGTACACAAGTGTGTGTTGATTTCAATGTTATCGCAATCATCAGGGGAGAGAGAATTGTGTACATTGGGGAATCACAACTGTTTCACTTGAGAGCTTAATCAGTGATTCAGTGATAATCACTTATTCCAGAGTTGACATCCGCAGAGATAATCAGAGAGTCAACATGCTACTTCAATGTTATCAGTTATTCTCTCTTTGGACATTCGGGTACTTCGGGTTCTTGAGCTTCATACACTTTCTTCATGGGAGAGAAAAGTATACTTTGGGGTTATTCTTTGCATATCGGACTTAATCTGCCACTTCGATGTTATAAGTTTCTCTTTCTTTGGGTATTTGTGTATTCGGGTTCTTGAGCTCTATTCTAAGAGACTGGCTGCATCAATTCAACTATTTGGGGGAATTGGTCTCTTGACACCTTTTGGTATGGATCGCTTCAGAGTTCAGTGTAAAAGAAATATAAGAAGATATATTCAAGCGTGGGATGATACGTTGCTGTTCCATTTGATGATATAACCCCGAACGGTGAATCACGATAATCATTCTTGAAAGGAGCAGCAAGATCGATGATAATGGTGTGCTTCCTTATGCACCTGGCTAATGCAAGCTTGAAAGAGAGCATAGAATCTGCTCGACAAGAAGAATTTTCGGTTTGGGGGGAAGCCACCAAAGTCTCACTTTCAGAAGGCTCAATTTCTCTCTTCGATTTAAGAGCCTTGGAAGCTTTGGTGGTGAAAGTTTAAGAGATGATGATTTCAATCTACTACAACGAGGATGTTCGATATCCTTATCTCGGTACTCCTATCATCATCTTCTTAAACTATATCATCTACTCTATCTTTGTAAATATTTATCAAAAACCAAAATACAAAAATATAAAACCTACAAAAATCCATAAAAATCAGAAAATTTTGAAAAAGACAAAAAATATTCTTTTTCAAAGACATGTCTTCTGGTATCGATAACGTCTACGGTCTTAGAAATTTCATTCAATAATGGCACGGGACCGTAGATGAAGTTTGAGCAGGAGGTGTAAATATTCTTTTCAAAACATGTCTCAAACTATGGCTTGCAGTTACTTCAGACTGTAACCCGTTCTTCAAAATATGGTTTGCTATTACTTCAGATAGCAACCCGCTCTTCTAGAAGGAAAGTGATGCGCTAAAAATATTTTCACAAAATTCGTGCACATATCCAAAAACAAAACAAGGAAAGCACGTCGTCAAAAGGACTGTTGTTCCTACACAAAGGTTTTTCCTTCTAAGATTCTTCATAAAAATATTTGTTGTTTCAAAAATGGTGGAAAAATGAGTTGCTTTACAAATCAATCAGACTTGGAGTTTTTCGAAAATTTTAAAACTCAATCAATGACTTCAGCATTTTTAAAACTTTTTATTAAAAATGAGTCACTAATTGAGGGGGAGAATGTTTTCAAATATATATCATCTAAACGTGCTTATATAATCATCCTATGTGCTTAAAAGAAAAATATGTTTGCCTATGTTGAAGGACTAGGTGTCTAGGATATGATTGTTAGAATTAGATGATTATAGTTTGATAAACACATTATTCCCATACCTGTTATGATCTGATTTTATATGTTGGATTGAGTTTTATTAGTCGATTGTTGTTTGAGTGTTGTCGACCACCATATATTTGTATGTATGTCCACTAACGTATGCAGATATCATGGTTGATAAGAATGTTCCCGATCCGGATCCCACAAAAGAAGATGATTGGATGCCGAAAGGAAAGGGTAACTATATCTTGGGTCGACAAAAGAAGAAACGGAGCTTAATTGGATTTCTATGGAGAGTTGGCATGATAGATGCAACGTCAGAGATCTCACTTCATCAGCAGATAGTTTTCTTCCAGTCTTACAGCAACAACAGAAGTAGCTTAACCACCTAACGTATCTTTGTGCAGGACAAGTAGTGGATGATATCATTTTTCAACAATTTTGAAAATATTGTTTTGAAAATGGTAAAATGTTGTTTTGAAAATAAATTGAACTAAATTTTGGAAATCAACTGGACTTCACTTTTTCAAAACTTAAGTCACTCAATCAACGACTACGGTCATTGATTGAGGGGGAGAGTGATTTCAAATTGAATAGTTTCAAACAATATTTCTTCATAAAATTCCGGTTTGTACAAAATAAGTGGTGATCTAAAGATTTAATGTTATGTCATGGTATGATTTTCTTTAAAACTCAAAGATCTTTAAAAATGAATTTTTTTATGTTCTTGTTTGATAGTGAAATTGTTTTATTTTCCTAAAAGATCTCTTAAAACTATCATACCTGACACTAACAATCTTTAATGTCAAAAATTGTTCCTTATCAGTGAATTTCAAAATTAAATCAAGCCACGTCTTTCCCCAAAAATTTCTAAATGATTTAAATCAATTGAGATCACAAATCTCAAAAGGTTTGAAATTTTTGATCGGGGGAGATATCGTGATTTTAATCTCAAATTTGTTTAAATGGAATTGGTTTTAGTCCTTTAAAGGCACTCCTACCTCCATGTGCCACACGATTTCAAGTACATGATGCACATGATTGAGGAGGAGCATTTATCCAAAAACAAGATGAGTATTTAAACCATGCCACATTTTCTCCCAAGTTTTCTACACCTAATTAAATCACTTGAGATCCAAAATCTCAAAGGGTTTGATATTTTTGATCGGGGGAGAATTTGTGATAATTATGAAATCTAAGAAATGATGATCGATTTGATTTAAAAGTGCAGGCTGCTCTCCCATATGTGCTAAACGCCTTCGAATCTCGAAGCACATAATGAGGGGGAGCATTTCAAAAGAAAATAAACTTTCAAGGTACAAAGATTTCTATGTGTCAACATAAAGTACCTTGATTGATTTTCTAATGGTTTCTTAATTGCTAGTGTGATGCGCTAAATGATTTCAAATAACCAACGCACATTTTGAGGGGGAGAATTTACCAAGAAAATCAAAAGGCTTTTTCCATGAAAATTGTGATCAAGAAAAGATTTCAAATTCCTCTTGCCTCCATGTGCTAAACAATTTCAAAATCATTTGAACATGTTGAGGGGGAGCATTTCAAAATGATCAAAACAATTAAGGAACAAAATGCTTTGATATTATATCACAAGTACCTTGATTGATTTTCCAAATGATTTTTCAATTGGTTTCTTAAAGGAAAGAACTATACCAAAAGACCGACCAAAATTACTTTATGCATGGTGTTATAAGGATGGTAAGGTTAGGTATTCGTTCCCACGATCCAACCAGAACCGGAGGGATCTACCCAGGGAAAATCCACTAGTTAGTGTAGAAGTCCTTAGGTATGATGAAAAAAAAGGAGAAAAGTGAGAAGTGGGAAGAGTGCCGACTAAGATTGAGCTAGAAGTGGAATAAAACCAACAAGGTTCTAGTTATGAAGTCTCGGTAAGCACTGAAGGGGTTAAAGAATGAAAAAGAATTGAATGTAAAAAGGGTGAAAAGAAATAGCCCTCCATTAATTCAACCTTAGGGCAGAAACCGGGTTCAATTCATATGCTACTGGCTGTTACCAAGGTAACACCGGTATAGAAGACAAGACGTCATGGACCCAGTGACGCACTACACTATAACTTCCCAAGCTACTCAAGTTCCTCTTAAAAGGACTTGTTTCATTCTCACGAGGAACCTACATAATTTATCGACTTTCTCTTAGAGATTGTTGATATTGAAGAAGGAGACCCTCTCCCTAGTCTCCGACATAGGAAACCAAAATGCACAATTAAGTCTAGAGCCAAGAGATCATCCAAAAAATCTCATTAGGACACAAAATTAATGAAGACTTACTATTTCACACATTGTGGAAATTAAGTATATATTGAGAGTCTTACGCATTATCCTTGTGGAATTGCCAGAACATCTGAGTGATATGTAAAATTATTCACGATGAAGATGGAAATCCTTCTAGAGCCAACATCAAACAAGCTCTTGGTGGGTGACATGTGAGATCTTTTCTAAAGATCAAACTTGTGACAACTGGATAGATACGATGGGGCTATTCACTCGTGAATCAACCTTGGTCCAGGAATGGAATTGACGAATAATTTTGGAAAAACCGTTCGATGTGCATATCTTCTTTTCTCTAGCACATTGCATGTGTATTCATTTTCAAACACAAAAAGTATTTTTGATTGAAAATTGATCTTTCTTATAAAACCTTCGTCGTATTGCAAAACTCTTTCTTCAAGCAATATGTGATTGTTTTCAAATCAATTTTTCATCAATCAGTGAATCTCAATTAGCTGGTTCACTCACTCAGTGTTGTCTACTTTGGGACGCTCCGGTTTGAGAACGGCTAGATCAAGCTGCGAAACCCTGTCAAGGAGATTCTTAGGAACTCTACCTGATCACAAGCAGTATTTATACTGATCAATGGGGAACCGTAGTTCTTGCAACTATATTCAACGAAAGTGAACAAAGACACTTTCTTGTGTTTTAGTGCTAACTGTTGTTTGCAGAAACATTGGACGGTTGCAACTGATCGATATTGAGAAGTCAATTCACAACCGCATGCTCACAGCATTCACACTTAATTGAATAAAATCATGATCATCAAAGACCAACAACAATGCTTCCGCTAACTCTGATGAAAAGATGTCATGATCCAGAAAGTGTGAGCATGTCGGTCCAAAAGTCACAACATCACATGACGGCAACACAACAAAGGGTGATCCAGAGATTTGTTGTGGCTGATGATCACAAAGAAATCTCGAAGATCATCAAAATGTGGATCAGTTCAAAGACCTCCACTAAAAGTACAAAATAATCGGACTATGAAGAGTCACTGCTAAAGCATAAAGATTGCGGAAGTGAAGAATTAAAGTCTACGAGCCCAAAACAAAAGATATAATAGAATGTTAGGAATCAAAATGTAAATCATGGGGTGACCTCCCTTAGGGGGATATTGTTAGGATTTAGAAAATCCGTAGCGAAGAGTCGGTCACCCCAAATATAATCTAGCATAAGTTAGCTCGTAGAATGAAAACATCAAATAGTCCTGATTATTAAGTGTCAATTTCCCCGTTAATGCTCGTTATTTATATCATTTATTTGGATTTACGCTTGTTTTCCATTGTTTTACACTTTCAGGTAAATTGCGAGCATTGGAGCTAAAGAGACGCGGAAATGGAAACATTACTAAAGATTTATCACAGTATGCTTATTTTGAAGAAGTTACGGCGTAACTCATCTCTCACATTATGCCGTAACTATTGCGTGCCCCTGAAGTCCAACTCATCAAGAGGTTACGGCGTAACTCCTTCCTAAGATTACGACGTAACTCTATTAGGTCAAAAGAGGTTCCACGCCACTGATACTTACGCCGTAACTACTTTCATTCATACGACGTAACTTGGTTTATTGAAGACTACGGGGCGTAACTACTTACTAGGTTACGCCGTGGTACTAGTAGATCTAGTGCATTTACGGAGGTTACGGCATAACTCATATTTTGGTTACCCCACGAATTCCAGCATTTCTATTCATTCCATTCCACACACAATACTCTGAGAACGTGGGAAAAATATCTCTAGGGAGGTCTAGGGAAGCATACGGAGTTGTTTCCAAGGGAGAAGTCACACCATTACGATAAGCTTTAGCGTTTATTAATTCTTTTACTTTCAAATCATGTATTTCGTACCTTTGAATATTGAATTGATGTGCATGATTAATATGAGCGTCTAAGCACCCTTTGGTGCTAGCCTAGTTATGATTCCTTAATTGTTTTGTTTACGTCTACCTTTACTTCTGTACAATTATTTATAAGTGTATGCATGCATAGTTCTTTGGTAGTCACCCCTGGTTCGGTAGTTTTGAATGGCGGTAGAGGCCAATTGCCTAGGAGATATGACCAACTGAACCCTAGGTGAGCGACGGAGAGACGGGAAGGTAAGATATGACCAACCGACCCTTTCTACTTGTGCGATTTGACCAACTGATCACCTATCGTTTGGATGAACTTAAGAATTGGGGGGTGTAGTGTCTAAGTTCCTAACGGTCGGGCACTCAATATTTAGAATCTAGCATGTAGCGCTACTTAATGACTTGGCTTAGGGGACCAGGAATAACAGGACTTATGACGGTGCGCCTGATTTCTCCTGTGGTGGCATCTTTGCTAATAGGTTAGGGCGAATTGACCAAATGCTATCCTCTCGAATTTAACCCCACCTGAAGTAATTGGAAGTAAGTAGACGTAGACATAACTAGTTAGGAGGATTGACTAGGTTAGCACCACTATTCCTTTATTGATTTCCTTTCTACCATTTAATTGCTTTTATATTTTGCATTCGTAGTTTAATTAATTAAAACCATATAAAACCATTTATATTCTTTGACAATTAGACTTAGTAATTATCCGACACACATAGCTCTTGGGACGACCTCGGCTTTACCATTTACTACACTACACACGACCGGGGTACACTGCCCATTAGTGCATTAGGGTAGACCTTAGGTATAGCGAGACACTATAAATATTAAGACCTGGTCAGTAAAACCTGCATCAAGTTTTTGGCGCCGCTACCGGGGAGCTATATTAGGATTTCATATTAAGTCTGTTTTTAATTTTCTTTCTGATAATGTCAGGTTACAAGACTCGCAGTTCTAGGCCCTTTCTGGCTACCCCATTTATTAACCCGGAGAAGCAATTTCGAAAAAAGACGATTCCTATTCACAACATCTTCTCATTTTACGAATCAGACCAGTCGGACACAGAACCAGAAGTCATCAAAGAAAATGATGACCTTACCATGGAGCAGTATTTGAACCGACCTAACGATAACTGCCAACAAAGCTTCACAAAGGATTCTTCTGCCCAGAAATACTCCATCCCAGATCATATTATTCGGGAGTTACATAAGCTTGAGTTCTCTGGGGACAAAGATGAGAACGTTCAGGATTACGTAGATGAAGTTCTTCACTTATCGTCCCTTTTCAACGTCAGGGGTACTCCTAGTTACTCAGTAACTGCAAGGATTTTTCCCATGACTCTCACTGGAACAGCTAAGAGATGGTATAACAAACTTCCTAGTGAAAGTAAAGAAGCATGGGGGAAACTAAGAAAGGAGTTCGTCCAGCAATTTTGCCCTCCTTCTAAAATGGCTAGGCTTCTGGGAAAATCTATCAATTCGTGCAGATTGGTGAAGAAACGCTGTACCAAGCGTGGGAAAGATTCAATGAGCTTCTCTATCGTTGCCCTACTCATGATTTAAACAAACATCAGATCGTATACGTTTTCTATCGGGGGATTAATGCGCAAACTCGAGAACTCCTTGATTCACCAAGACCCATTCCTAGCATGACTCCTGATCAGGCATTGGAATGTATTCAGCGGATTTCTGAACATTGCTACAAGTGGCACATGGATACTGGATATGGACCAAGAGATAACTTCGATCATAAAGTAATGAAGACTATAACAAAACAAGAATACAATTACGGGGAAATTTTTGAAAAACGGAGGTTGGAAAGAGAAGCTGAAGCATGTAGGATTGAAAAAGTTAATAGTGTATTTGAGACCGATTCCGGAAGCAATATTGAAAAAAAACATTCTCTACCACATTAAGGAATCAAGAGAGCACGACGATAGGATTGAAAAGATGATGAGAGCATTCGTGGATAATACAGTCTCATCTATAAAAATTCACGACGATAGGATAAAAAGATTAGAGGAAAGTGTCAGTTCATGTTCAGAAGCAATCTCTGATTACCTAGCAGCTTGGGAGGAAGAAGTTGTCCACACTGTAGAAACTATCCTTGAAGAACCCTTGACCTTTTCAGAGAAGGTTAAGCGACGGATCAGCATGGAAAAGCAATCACTTTTGGACCAAACTCTGCTGGTGAACCCTCCAAATGATTCTACGCAGGAATTAAGTAGTAATGAGACTATTCGCCTCAACGAAAGATACTCAGCGGTTTTAAGGAACGAGTTACCACAAAAGGAAAAAGATCCAGGATGTTTTACTCTCCCTTGCTATATCGGGAGCCTAAACTTTTGTAACGCCCTGGCTGATCTTGGAGCTAGTATTAGTATAATGCCTCGTTTGATATTTTTGCGTATCGGAATTGGCAACTTAAAACCGGCCAAGATGAAAATTGAAATGGCCGATCGATCCATGCAATCGCCATTAGGAAATGTTGAAAATGTATTAGTGAAGATAAAGAGATTCCTTTTTCCAGTTGATTTTGTGATTCTTGATATCCCGGAAGACAACAGGATACCTGTTATTTTAGGAAGACCCATGCTTGCTACCGCTCACACTAAAGTAGATGTCTTTGCCGGTAAAATGACTCTGGAGGTTAATGGAGAGGTCGCCACATTCGAACCTAATGAACATTTGTCCACCCCACAAAAGGTGTGTGCTATTGACCAAGTTGGGGATTTTGGTGAAGCCCTTGAAAAGTTTCTTAGCGACCCTCCGGATCCTGGAGAGATTGACTCAGGGAAAGATTTTGATGTTTTCATGAATTTTGAGGAAGAAGATAACGGAGGATTAAGTGCTGAAGACCTCTGTAGTGATGTCGAGATGACCCATTGGCAAGATAACTCTGAAAAAGCATTCTTGCAATCAAACCAACCGCAGTTTTATGAGATGGGGGCACGAATCCATCATAGGAATCCCTATTATATGAAGATCTCATGCAAAATTGGATTCATTGACTTTCACCCTTTTATCGACACAGATTCCCCAGTCAATATTATCTCTAAGGAATGCTACAACCAGGTTATGGAAAAGTAGCTTGATTACAAAGGAAACAACTTCCTCAGGAAAGCAACTAACATACGAGTTTTTGTAGGAACACACTCGTTTCTAGTCGACTTTGTGGTTTTGGAAGATGTTAGCGAATTCGTGGCAGATGGCTTACTGGGTATTTTCGGAAACACTTTAAAGAATATATGGGCTTGATAAAACGTAAGGAAGGACTGGTTTGGCTAAAATTTTGCGATGATAAAACTATTTTCAAAATGCCAAGGACTGTCAAAAACTTTAAAAATTGGACTAAAAAACAGTTGAGTTATGCTAGACCCCTGCTTGGTATTAGTGAAAAAGATAAAGCCAAAGGTTTTGATCACCCCTACCAAAAGATCAAAAGTTTTTACTTACACTCTGTTCTTAAGTTTATTGTTTGAATGAAAGGGAAAGAAAAAGACCGGAAAGAAAAGGACCGGTAGTAAAGTAAAGGTAGGGCCCCTCTACAGTTGTGTTCTTGACTTTCGTTCTAAAGAAAGTGAAGATGAGATTTAAACACATTTTTTAAATAAAGGAAAATGCTAATTTTACAAATTTATCCTTGTAAAGTGCTTTGCTTTACTTTTGATGATAAGGGTAGTATGGTCAGTTTAAACAAAAAAATTCTCTCACCTCACAATCATCCCAAATATGGGCGAATGATATCTGGCTAAAAAATAATCAAATCACCTCTCATTTCCTTCCCTCACTCATCCTTTTCTTTTCCCAAAAATTCTTGAGAACACCAAACTTTTTTGTTTTACCTCCCTTACTTTCACTTCCACTCATAAAATTATCTCTAGAAAACAGTGTTAGGGTGTTTAGAACTTGGAGATGGATACAAACGGGATGAGAATTTGATCAACTGGCTTCAACACGGAGATCGCCCAGTAACAAACAAACACTGGTAGCCCACGAGTTTGAGTCTAACTTAAAGACTCGTTAATAAAGAAAAGTGATCTTTCGGGAGACAACCCGAATTATCCCTTTCTTTTGTTTGTATTTCTTTTCTATTGGGTTTTGTGTTTTCTAACAGTTTTTGCAGGAGACAATGAAGTAATTACTGCTGCAGTTGGTGATCTGAACAGAGTTACGGCGTAACTCATCTTGGTGATTAAGCCGTAACCAACATTTTAGCAGCAGAATTCTTGACGCATTACCAACTACGGCGTAATACCATCTCAGTGGTTACGCCGTAACCATTCGCTTCTCAGCTCATTCCAGGTTTTGCAAGTTACGGTGTAACTCTCTTATTGGAGTTACGACGTAACTATCCTCTACTTTAATTCTTTCATTTTAAAACACATTAACCTTGTATTAGTTTTTTTTAAATGAACTTTGTGGGTGTGTTCCCTGTAAACCCTCACGAGACTTCACTCGTCCACTTGGGACACCAAGTGGTTTAAAAGGCTTGTTGCATTCGCTAAATGCAACCGTGATTCTTACGAAAGTGAGTTAGGTTTCTTTTTCATTTTTATTTTATTTTTTTCTTTTTAAAATTATGCTTGTCGGTATTGTGATTTCAGGGATTGAAGTTTGCTCATGACGCTTTAACGAAGACACAATCCTTTTTCGTGAGCCTTCTTCTTTTTGGAGCAAAATTCAGGGAAGTTCTCGCTCTAATTCGACCTTTCTCTTCACCTTTATTTTAGTGCCTAGTACAAAAGGGACTTTGTACAATTCAAGTGGGGGGACGGGAGTAGAATTATATCTTGAACTTTATTTCGCCCTCAGTTTTCTAGTTTATTTTGAAAAATTATGCCATTTTTAAGATTTTGACATGTTTTTCCGAACCTAACTAGATTAGACCTTAGCCGAGCACATACAACCCATGATATTACATGGTGAAGGACCTAATCCGTTTCCTATATTTTACCCCAAATCCACCAAATATGAGTGTGCCGGTAGCTTGTAAACTTTAGAACTTGGCCTTTGCATCATTTCGAGTCCATAGAAGGTATGTTGAGTTTTCTCGATGTATTTGGACTTTTCAGTTTTAGAAGGCAGTATTATAGGATTATCACCCAAACAGGCTACCATTGTGAGTCTATCGATTAGTCACCTCGACTTCTCGACCCCCATGTGAAACCCCTTTTGTTGCATTCCCCTTTAGTGCAAGATACCCCTAGATACACCCATCTGAGCCATTCTTTCATTTTGTCACCCCAATATATTGTTTCGTTCACCTTACACCTTAGCCTACCCTGTAGTCTTTATTTGTGATTGGGAAGTCATCATTTGCCTAAGTTCAAGGTTCGAGTGGAAAGGTTTGGAAATCACGCTTTCATAGACAACATTAATGAAGATCATTGAAGACCCCCCGAATTCCCATTGTTCATCTCAAGTGGGGGGATGTTATGCTATCATTATGATTGGAAAAAAACAGTTATTCAGTAATGATTTGTGGTAAAGTGCATTGTTATAAGCACTATAGTATGAGCTTTATTGTTTAGTATCGAGGAGGCCACCTCGGTCACATTTGAAGATTGGAGTTGGAGTAATACCAACTGAAGAAGAAAGGTAGTGTGCCCATCACGACGTCCTCTAATGACACATCTACCTTGCATTTCTTGATCCGGTCTCTAGACTTCTAAACTTGAACTTGGGGGGGGGGGGACTTTAGTGGTGATGACTTAGTTATAGATATAATATACCTGTTTGTTTTTTGTTTTACACACCATTATATATCCATGTCTTATCCTACCCTTTAGTCGTGAAGCATGTCTAGGTGATGCAGCGAGCAATCTTTGGTGTCTTGGCCATAGATTTGGTCATGTATCATTGATTTGTCCACTTCGCCGTGACATGTTAGTAATGACGAGTCACCCCTTAACCTTAGTCTGTCTCACCCATATTGCTACGGAAGTGTTTAGCCCTAACTCTAGTGGTGGAGATTTGTGTAACTGCCAAGCTTATGATAGAATACATGCTATGACTGTGTGTTGAGTGATCACCCCGAAATTGACACTTAGAATAGTTGAGAGATTTGAGTGTTTGTTCCCCTTTCGCGAGGTGTTCGGCTTTGTTTTATTCTAGCATAATGGATTTGTAACTCATATTTCAGTTTTGGGGTGATATTTTTAGGAATCTATCTAATAAGGTCTACTTGAGGGCAAGTAGAGTTCAAGTGGGGGATATTTGATAACATCAAATAGTCATGATTATTAAGTGTCCAATTTCCCCCCTTTAATGCTCGTTATTTATATCATTTATATGGATTTACGCTTGTTTTCCATTTTTTTACACTTTCAGGTAAATTGCGAGCATTGGAGCTAAAGAGACGCGGAAATGGAAACATTCTAAAGATTTATCACAGTATGCTTATTTTGAAGAAGTTACGGCGTAACTCGTCTCTCACATTACGCCGTAACTATTGCATGACCCTGAAGTCCGACTCATCAAGAGATTACGGCGTAACTCCTTCCTAAGATTACGACGTAACTCTATTAGGTCAAAAGAGGTTCCACCCACTGAATACTTACGCCGTAACTACTGCTCATTCACGAAGTAACTGGTTTTTGAAGACTACGGCGTAACCACTTACTAGGTTATGCGTAACTAGCAGATCTAGTGCATTTACGAGGTTACAAGCGTAACTATTTTTGTTACGCCATAACTCAAGACCTGGCCTATAAATACCCCACGAATTCCAGCATTTCTATTCATTCCATTCCACACACAATACTCTGAGAACGTGGGAAAAAGCTCTAGGGAGATCTAGGGAAGCATACAGAGCTGTTTCCAAGGGAGAAGTCGTACCATTACGATAAGCTTTAGCGTTTATTATTTCTTTTACTTTCAATTCATGTATTTCGTACCTTTGAATATTGAATTGATGTGCATGATTAATATGAGCGGCTAAGCACCCTTTGGTGCTAGCCTAGTTATGATTCCTTAATTTTTTTGTATACGTTTACCTTTACTTCCGTACAATTATTTCTAAGTGTATGCATGCTTAGTTCTTTGGTAGTCATCCCTGGTTCGGTAGTTTTGAATGGTGGTAGAGGCCAATTGCCTAGGAGATATGACCAACTGACCCTAGGTGAGCGGACTAAGATGGGAAGGGTAAGATATGACCAACTGACGACCCTTTCTACTTGTGCGATTTGACCAACTGGTCACCTATCGTTTGGATGAACTTAAGAATTGGGGGGTGTAGTGTCTAAGTTCCTAACGGCCGGGCACTCACTATTTAGAATCTAGCATGTAGCGGTGCTTAATGACTTGTCTTAGGGGACCAGGAACAACAGGACTTATGACGGTGCGCCTGATTTCTCCTGTGGTGGCATCTTTCCTGATAGGTTAGGGCGAATTGACCAAATGCTGTCCTCTTGAATTTGACCCCACCTGAAGTAATTGGAAGTAAGTAGACGTAGACATAACTAGTTAGGAGGATTGACTAGGTTAGCACCACTATTCCTGTAACACCCCCAATTTCTTGATACGCAGCGGAATTCAAACTGGGTGTTACTTCATGGCACAACAGTCATAACAATAGAAAACGATCCCTAAATGAGTCGTTTAAAAAGGATTTATCATTCAAATTATTCAAATATATCAGAGTTTACAAAATAGGTCCCAGTTGGTTCCATTGTTTACAAAATACATCAATATAATTCTTTGATGTTTTATATGAATGATAAATATTTATAGCCTTCTTGATCTAGTCCTTGCTCTTCCGTGCCAGCTTCCGACATTATGGACCTGAATACATGCTTAAAACTGTCAACACAAAGGTTGAGTGAAATTCATAGAGTTTAGGAAATCAGTTGAACACATAATATTTGTGTGGGTTACGTTGTTATACACCCATAATGTTGAAAACAAAACAGTTATTATTCACTAAGCATCATGCAATCAAGGCGTTAACTTGCTGTCATATAATAGTAACCGATGACCCAAGTAGGTAAAATTTTCGTTTTCCGATGTACTCAAATATAGTGCGTTTGTTTACCGGATCCTGGTCAAACAAACCGGATTCGTCAATCCCGATAGATCTATCCACAATATTCGCGCTCACTTCACTCGTGATTAATGATTCATGATTTAGGGACTTAAGATTGGCAAATGCGGTAACTTAGTGCAAGTAAAATAATCAGATAAGTATAGAATTTGAAAGCAATGTGTTCGGTTTAAAATAAAGCATGTATCTCCCAAGGTTTTGTAAACAATTAAGTAATAGAAAGTGGGGCTATGAACTCACCTTAATAAATGATATCAAATTTATAATGAGAATGATGGATATGCCGTGAGAACTTCTACGAGCAACCTAAAATTGAATATTGCGACTTAGGTTTGGAATAATGTTTAGGAAAACATAAACCATTCTATATATATTTCTATGTTGATCATGATGTAGTCAATTATCATTTGATGTTTATAGAAGATCTTTATATGTGAAAACATATTTAGTTTATAGATATCGTACATACCGTTCGGGCCATCATAATTCGAAGTCATGCATAAAAGTTCGAGGAGCTAGGACACTTTAAACGTAAATCCAGCAACTGTCGATCCGTTTACCCAAATGAACCCCTCACATGAAGTTCCCTAGTGTTGTAGTGCTTAATACGTAAAACATGTATTTTTGATTACTTGATAATATGATATATTAAGAGTTTATAAATACAATAAATAAACTAACAAAGTTTATAAGTATTTAAATAAGTTTGAGTTTTATAAATACTTACCTTAAAATAGAATGCTTGAGTATTATGGAAAAATAAAATATTAGCGGAGCTTCGACGTAGAATTTGCAATCTTTGAAAACCCAAGGCTATTAGAAGATTATAAAGGCGTCTTTTTGGAGACTTGAAGATATTTGAAGATTATAACAACTCTTTCTTGAAAACTTCCAAGAACGAAGATCAAACGCTAGTTTTCTTCAAGAACACATGAATGTTCTTACAAGATCTATAAGAAATGCCTTTAGGTTTAGGAGTTTAGATGTTAAGAAAGGGGTGGTGCAAGAAAAATGAAGTGATTTAGCTTGGTATTTATAGGCTAGAGAATATGGTTAACTATATATTGGGTTAAAAACTAACCATGGTTAAATTTACACATGTAATGATCTAAAGAAAGCATGCTTAGGATTTTGACACCAAGGTGATGACTCCCCCCCCCCCAATTTCGTTCATGATAAGATAGGATGACTTTGGTGGATTGTTTTGGTATTATCTTGGTTACGGAGTGAGTTTTGGTTCCGTTAAATGCTAACCGAAGCCATAAAACGTAAAACCGGGTATCGTAAAAATACGAAATTTGTAGGAATGATGAAACTCATCATTATACTTCATCTAAAAATATAAAATGGGTGATAAGTCTCATTGGGTGCAAAAACGCTGCTTAAAGCTGGAAATACGGGTCAAAAACGCGTAATTCGCAGTTTATCAGAAAATAACGAAATTTCAGGGAAACGACCGTGAATTTATTTAGAGTAGACTAAAATTAGTCTAAAAGTGATATGATATGTCAAAATGTGGTTTTCGTCATACGCGAGATAACTTAACAGTTATTTGGGAAGTTTAAAAGTTACGCGATTTAAGCAAAAATGTAGAATGTACAAGGTTAATTCCTTTATGGTCAAAGGAGGAGGGAAATATGTTTGACTTTTCCAAAAAATGTAAAAGTTTCAAAAACATATTAGAAACACAGTGCAGGAATCGTTAAGTCTGGATGTAAGTAGAAGTGTTTAAAACGTAAGTTTAGTTTTGTTCTGTGCTGGGCTTATTTGGTAATATTAAAAATAATAAATCTTAAAAATTCTCAAATTAATCATGAGTGATCTAAAATTTATCTGATGCGAGGAAAATTGTCAGATTTGATTTTCGTTATGCGCGTGATGTTTAAACGGTGGACCGTCTAAAACGAAACTTTAAAACGATGTTTACTTAATAACTTTTTGCGAAAATGATCTAACGATGGTCGAACTCTCGGGTTATTACTAAAATAATTTATCTTACGAGAATGTGGATTAAAAATTTTATAAGATGAATAGTGAAAAGAAAAGTAAGTAAATGTGAATAGTAAAGTGAATAGTAAATTCTCGAAAATGAAAAGTAACCTAAAAATGCGGGTGGTTACAGTCTCAACCCCTTAATGGGAATTCCGTCCCGGAATTCAGGGTGTGTTACCCGATGTTGAATTGTCTAGGGAAATGTGGATGTATACGCCAAATTCTAATCTTTGTGTTCTCAAGTTTCTAGTCATAGAATGTATTATGTACCATGTGGCTTAAGTTGATAACCTAAAGGGTTTTGTTAAAATCTTATAGAGTCCAATATACATAAAGTTTGGCTTTTCCCGATTCTCAAAATGAATCATATCTTATTGTATCGAGGCTATCAATAAAACCTTAATTTCTAACATGGAGTTTTTGGTGATAGTGTGCGGCAGGGAGCCTAATTTGTATTTGTATGGTTTCATTAGTTGTTTCGTGGGTGATCTCTGAACACCTTAGTCCAACAAATGGTTAACTAACACATTCGTCTATATAGTGCCTCAAAATGGAATAGTTTTGTTGTTGTTAGGGTAACTATTGTTAATCAAAGGTGTAAGATATTGTTGATGTGAAATGGTTTATAATGATGTGAAAACTGTCGTCATAGGGAAAGTCTTGCTAGTGGCAAGTGGTTATCCAAACCATTTCTAAAGTTGATCATGTCTTAGGTGGTTTCGAGATGAAGGCTATATCGTATAGTGTTTATGTCTACTAGTGTTTCAAAGAAACGTCATACTGTGAAGTTTTACAATACTGACTTATAATGGGGTTCAGATAATGATGTGATATGTTGACGATTAGAAGAGTGTAGCATACGCTTACCATTATTCGTAGGTAGAGATGTCAAATTTGTTTTAAAATCAAAAGTGAATTTTAAAGGAATATGGCGGAAAGATATCCTTGAAACCTAATCAGGCTAGTACTTCTAAGAAATGAAGAGAAGATTTGATTACTATCCCAAGATAGTAGTTAGGATTATCATAATGTATGAAAACTTTTAAGAATAAAATTAGGTAGTATAAATAAGATGTTAAGATTTTACTGAGTGGTAAGACACTATCGTGTCTCTAGATCTTTTTAATGAATTCTGGTGGTTTATCGAGTTTAAGTAGGAAATTAACCTCAATATAACCCTTTTATAACTGTTCTGAGTGTTTGAAAAATTTAAGTCAAACATAGTTAATCAGACCATGTTCCACTATCCCAAGGTTAAATATAGGTGATTAGGCTATATTTAGCCGAGGTTCGATAAATTTTCCAAATACCTAAATTAGGTATACTTGTGATATGTTCATAGCTTTTGAGAAATTGTCCACTAAGCAAAGGTGATATCAAACCATTCAGTTGCAAGTCCTGGCCATAAAAGACTTGTAACCTATGTTTTCACATTCCATTGCATAGAATATAATATGGGTAGATACGTGTGGAAAGGAAATCTTAAGTAATTCTAAAATAGTCCATACTTGGCTAGCATCACGGACCTTTAACAATGAAGGTTTCAGAAGAGAATTTGATGAAGGTAGAGAAAGTTGATGAACTTCAGCTTTTGTAGATGATGAGTCACTTTGTCCTTCAGAAATCCTATTTCTTGAATTTCCATTAGGGAAATTGATAGACTGTGTGGAGGTTTCATGTAAAACGATATCATATAATGTTTATAAGATAATTTTTAGAGACTTTGTATAACTTACAATGTTTGTGAAGTAAATTAGACCATTGTGTAACTCACAAGGTCTAAGGATGATGGAGATCGTGCAATGTAACCCACAATGTCTTGAGAAATGATAAAGAGATCATTGTGTAACTCACAATGTCTTGAGAAATGATGGAGAGATCATTGTGTAACTAACAATGTCTTGAGAAGATAAATGAGACCATATGTAACCCATGTCTTGGCAGGTTTGGTGTAACCCACAATGTCTTGAGAAATAAATGAGACCCGAGAATGTAATAGAGATCACTGTAGGATTTACAGTGTCTGAGAATGTAATAGAGACCACTGTATCTCACAGTGTCTTGAAAAATGAATGAGACCATTGTATCTCACAATGTCTGGGAAGTAGGAAAGACCATTGTAGTCAGTTACAATGTCTTGGATAAAGTTTCGTAATCCTAAAAAGCACGAGTAGATGCATGATTGGGACATTAGGAAAATATGATGGTGCCGTAATGCCTTAGAATAGACATACGCAGATATGTTTAGTCTATCGTTTAGCTAAAATGATTGAAAATATGTCGAATGTATATGTCCATATACTAGTATGTTTTTGTAGCTTAAAATGTTTAAAAGTCACATAATCGTCCGGAGGATGGAAGGCACGGAGAACGGAAGGCTATAAAATGTTTTGTTTGTAAAAGTAGTTATAGTTTAAGTCTCGATTAGAACCGTTTCTCTATAACTGTGGCTCTGATACCAATCTGTAACACCCCCAATTTCTTGATACGCAGCGGAATTCAAACTGGGTGTTACTTCATGGCACAACAGTCATAACAATAGAAAACGATCCCTAAATGAGTCGTTTAAAAAGGATTTATCATTCAAATTATTCAAATATATCAGAGTTTACAAAATAGGTCCCAGTTGGTTCCATTGTTTACAAAATACATCAATTTAAAGTCTTTGATGTTTTATGAATGATAAAATATTTATAGCCTTCTTGATCTAGTCCTTGCTCTTCCGTGCCAGCTTCCGACATTATGGACCTGAAATACATGCTTAAAACTGTCAACACAAAGGTTGAGTGAAATTCATAGAGTTTAGGAAATCAGTTGAACACATAATATTTGTGTGGGTTACGTTGTTATACACCCATAATGTTGAAAACAAAACAGTTATTATTCACTAAGCATCATGCAATCAAGGCGTTAACTTGCTGTCATATAATAGTAACCGATGCCCCAAGTAGGTAAAATTTTCCGTTTTACCTGATGTACTCAAATATAGTGCGTTTGTTTACCGGATCCTGGTCAAACAAACGGGATTCGTCAATCCCGATAGATCTATCCACAATATTCGCGCTCACTTCACTCGTGATTAATGATTCATGATTTAGGGACTTGAGATTAGCAAATGCGGTAACTTAGTGCAAGTAAAATAATCAGATAAGTATAGAATTTGAAAGCAATGTGTTCGGTTTAAAATAAAGCATGTATCTCCCCCAAGGGTTTGTAAAACAATTAAGTAATAGAAAGTGGGGCTATGAACTCACCTTAATAAATGATATCAAATTTATAATGAGAATGATGGATATGCCGTGAGAACTTCTACGAGCAACCTAAAATTGAATATTGCGACTTAGTTTTGGAATAATGTTTAGGAAAACATAAACCATTCTATATATATTTCTATGTTGATCATGATGTAGTCAATTATCATTTGGTGTTTGAAAGATCTTTAATATGTGTAAAAAGCTAGACTTTATTTAGTTTATAGATATCGTACTATTCGGGCCATCATAAATTGAGAGAGGTCATGCAGTAAAAGTTCGAGGAGCTAGGACACTTTAAATCGTAAATCCAGCAACTCGTCGATCCGTTTACCCAAATGAACCCCTCACATGAAGTTCCCTAGTGTTGTAGTGCTTAATACGTAAACATGTATTTTTGATTACTTGAATATATGATATATTAAGAGTTTATAAATACAATAAATAAACTAACAAAGTTTATAAGTATTTAAATAAGTTTGAGTTTTATAAATACTTACCTTAAAATAGAATGCTTGAGTATTATGGAAAAATAAAATATTAGCGGAGCTTCGACGTAGAATTTGCAATCTTTGAAAACCCAAGGCTATTAGAAGATTATAAAGGCGTCTTTTGGAGACTTGAAGATATTTGAAGATTATAACGACTCTTTCTTGAAAACTTCCAAGAGACGAAGTATTAAGACGCTAGTTTTCTTCAAGAACACATGAATGTTCTTAAAAGATCTATAAGAAATGCCTTTAGGTTTAGGACTTTAGATGTTAAGAAAGGGTGGTGCAAGAAAAATGAAGTGATTTAGCTTGGTATTTATAGGCTAGAGAATATGGTTAACTATATATTGGGTTAAAAACTAACCATGGTTAAATTTACACTTGTAATGATCTAAAGAAAGCATGCTTAGGATTTTGACACCAATGATGACTCCCCCAATTTCGTTCATGATAAGATAGGATGACTTTGGTGGATTGTTTTGGTATTATCTTGGTTACGGAGTGAGTTTTGGTTCCGTTAAATGCTAACCGAAGCCATAAAACGTAAAACCGGGTATCGTAAAAATACGAAATTTGTAGGAATGATGAAACTCATCATTATACTCCATCTAAAAATATAAAATGGGTGATAAGTCTCATTGGGTGCAAAAACGCTGCTTAAAGCTGGAAATACGGGTCAAAAACGCGTAATTCGCAGTTTATCAGAAAATAACGAAATTTCAGGGAAACGACCGTGA
This sequence comes from Chrysanthemum makinoi, assembly GCA_910596185.1. Classification (NCBI taxonomy): domain Eukaryota; kingdom Viridiplantae; phylum Streptophyta; class Magnoliopsida; order Asterales; family Asteraceae; genus Chrysanthemum; species Chrysanthemum makinoi. Next base: position 266,060,082 of record OU343220.1, read on the forward strand.
ATTTATTTAGAGTAGACTAAAATTAGTCTAAAAGTGATATGATATGTCAAAATGTGGTTTTCGTCATACGCGAGATAACTTAACAGTTATTTGGGAAGTTTAAAAGTTACGCGATTTAAGCAAAAATGTAGAACGTACAAGGTTAATTCCTTTATGGTCAAAGGAGGAGGGAAATATGTTTGACTTTTCCAAAAAATGTAAAAGTTTCAAAAACATATTAGAAACACAGTGCAGGAATCGTTAAGTCTGGATGTAAGTAGAAGTGTTTAAAACGTAAGTTTAGTTTTGTTCTGCGCTGGGCTTATTTGGTAATATTAAAAATAATAAATCTTTAAAATTCTCAAATTAATCATGAGTGATCTAAAAATTTATCTGATGCGAGGAAAATTGTTAGATTTGATTTTCGTTATGCGCGTGATGTTTAAACGGTGGACCGTCTAAAACGAAACTTTAAAACGATGTTTTCTTAATAACTTTTGCGAAAAATGATCTAACGATGGTCGAACTCTCAGGTTATTACTAAAATAATTTATCTTACGAGAATGTGGATTAAAATTTTACGGGATGAATAGTGAAAGTGAATAGTAAATGTGAATAGTAAAGTGAATAGTAAATTTTCGAAAATGAAAAGTAACCTAAAAATGCGGGTGGTTACAGTCTCACCACCTTAATGGGAATTCCGTCCCGAATTCAAGGGTGTGTTACCCGATGTTGAATTGTCTAGGGAAATGTGGATGTATACGCCAAATTCTAATATTTGTGTTCTCAAGTTTCTAGTCATAGAATGTATTATGTACCATGTGGCTTAAGTTGATAACCTAAAGGGTTTTGTTAAAATCTTATAGAGTCCAATATACCTAAAGTTTGGCTTTTCCCGATTCTCAAAATGAATCATATCTTATTGTATCGAGGCTATCAATAAAACCTTAATTTCTAACATGGAGATTTTGGTGATAGTGTGCGCAGGAGCCTAATTTGTATTTGTATGGTTTCATTAGTTGTTTCGTGGGTGATCTCTGAACACCTTAGTCCAGCAAATGGTTAACTAACACATTCGTCTATATAGTGCCTCAAAATGGAATAGTTTTGTTGTTGTTAGGGTAACTATTGTTAATCAAAGGTGTAAGATATTGTTGATGTGAAATGGTTTGTACCGATGTTGTAGGAAAGTCTTGCTAGTGGCAAGTGGTTATCCAAACCATTTCTAAAGTTGATCATGTCTTAGGTGGTTTCGGGATGAAGGCTATATCGTATAGTGTTTATGTCTACTAGTGTTTCAAAGAAACGTCATAACGCTTGTGAAGTTTTACAATACTGACTTATAATGGGGTTCAGATAATGATGTGATATGTTGATGGTTAGAAGAGTGTAGTGTAGCATTACCATTATTCGTAGGTAGAGGTGTCAAGTTTGTTTTAAAATCAAAAGTGAATTTTAAAGGAATATGGCGGAAAGATATCCTTGAAACCTAATCAGGCTAGTACTTCTAAGAAATGAAGAGAAGATTTGATTACTATCCCAAGATAGTAGTTAGGATTATTTCATGTGTATGAAAACTTTTAAGAATAAAATTAGGTAGTTAAATAAGATGTTAAGATTTTCTGAGTGGTAAGACACTATCGGTGTCTCTAGATCTTTTAATGATTTCGGTGGTTTATCGAGTTTAAGTAGGAAATTAACCTCAATATAACCCTTTTATAACTGTTCTGAGTGTTTGAAAAATTTAAGTCAAACATAGTTAATCAGACTATGTTCCACTGTCCCTAGGTTAAATATAGGTGACTAGGCTATATTTAGCCAATGTTCGATAAATTTTCCAGATACCTAAATTAGGTATACTTGTGATATGTTCATAGCTTTTGAGAAAATGTCCACTAAGCAAAGGTGATATCAAACCATTCAATTGCAAGTCCCGGCCATACAAGACTTGTAACCTATGTTTTCACATTCCATTGCATAGAATATAATATGGGTAGATACGTGTGGAAAGGAAATCTTAAGTAATTCTAAAATAGTCCATACTTGGCTAGCATCACGGACCTTTAACAATGAAGGTTTCAGAAGAGAATTTGATGAAGGTAGAGAAAGTTGTTGAACTTCAGCTTTTGTAGATGATGAGTCAGTTTATCTTTTGAAATCCCTATTTCTTGTATTTCCATTAGGAAAATTGATAGATGTGACGGGTTTCATGTAAAACGATATCATATAATGTTTATAAGATAATTTTTATAGTCTATTGTATAACTTACAATGTTTGTGTCTAAGTAAATTAGACCATTGTGTAACTCACAATGTCTAGGAGAAATGCAACTCACAATGGAGAGATCATTGTGTAACTCACAATGTCTTGAGAAATGATGGAGAGATCATTGTGTAACCCACAATGTCTTAGAAATAAATGAGACCAATGTCTTTGTAGGATTCTTGAGAAAAAATGGAGAGACCATTGTGTAATGTCTTGAGAAATGATAGAGACCACAATGTCATGGGATTTACAGAAATTTGTAGGATTCTGAGAATGTAATAGAGACCACTGTATCTCCAGTGTAGAGACCACCAGTCTTGAAAAATGAATGAGACCATTGTATCTCACAATGTCTGGGAAGTAGGAAAGACCATTGTAGTCAGTTACAATGTCTTGGATAAAGTTTCGTAATCCTAAAAAGCACGAGTAGATGCATGATTGGGACATTAGGAAAATATGATGGTGCCGTAATGCCTTAGAATAGACATACGCAGATATGTTTAGTCTATCGTTTAGCTAAAATGATTGAAAATATGTCGAATGTATATGTCCATATACTAGTATGTTTTTGTAGCTTAAAATGTTTAAAAGTCACATAATCGTCTGGAGGATGGAAGGCACGGAGAACGGAAGGCTATAAAATGTTTTTGTTTGAAAAAGTAGTTATAGTTTAAGTCTCGATTAGACCCGTTTCTCTATAACTGTGGCTCTGATACCAATCTGTAACACCCCCAATTTCTTGATACGCAGCGGAATTCAAACTGGGTGTTACTTCATGGCACAACAGTCATAACAATAGAAAACGATCCCTAAATGAGTCGTTTAAAAAGGATTTATCATTCAAATTATTCAAATATATCAGAGTTTACAAAATAGGTCCCAGTTGGTTCCATTGTTTACAAAATACATCAATATAAAGTCTTTGATGTGTTTAAAATGAATGATAAAATATTTATAGCCTTCTTGATCTAGTCCTTGCTCTTCCGTGCAGCTTCGACATTATGGACCTGAAATACATGCTTAAAACTGTCAACACAAAGGTTGAGTGAAATTCATAGAGTTTAGAAAATCAGTTGAACACATAATATTTGTGTGGGTTACGTTGTTATACACTCATAATGTTGAAAACAAAACGGAATATTATTAGACGACTAAGCATCATGCAATCAAGGCGTTAACTTGCTGTCATATATTAGTAACCGATGCCCCAAGTAGGTTTTTTTGTTACCTTATGTACTCAAATATAGTGCGTTTGTTTAGCCGGATCCTGGTCAAACAAACGCTTCCCGATAGATCTCTATCCACCGGTTGCCTCAATCGTGATTAATGATTCATGATTTAGGGACTTGAGCAAATGCGGTAACTTAGTGCAAGTAAAATAATCAGATAAGTATAGAATTTGAAAGCAATGTGTTCGGTTTAAAATAAAGCATGTATCTCCCCCAAGGGTTTGTAAAACAATTAAGTAATAGAAATTGGGGCTATGAACTCACCTTAATAAATGATATCAAATGTATAATGAGAATGATGGATATGCCGTGAGAACTTCTACGAGCAACCTAAAATTGAATATTGCGACTTAGGTTTGGAATAATGTTTAGGAAAACATAAACCATCCCTCTATATATATTGCCTCTATGTTGATCATGATGTAGTACTTATCATTTGTATGTGTTTATAGAAAGATCTTTAATATGTGAAAACATATTTAGTTTATAGATATCGTACTACCGTTCGGGCCATCATAATTCAGAGGTCATGCGTAAAACGCTAGGAGCTAGGACACTTTAAATCGTAAATCCAGCAACTCGTCGATCCGTTTACCCAAATGAACCTCTCACATGAAGTTCCCTAGTGTTGTAGTGCTTAGTAGATAAACATATGTTTTGAGATAATATGAAGATTGTATATAAATAAGTTTATATGTTTTTAAAAGTTTCGTCGTTTTCATAAATATTCACCTTAGTTAATTCTTGGGTAAACAAGCTTGAGGCTTTAGCCATGGCCTGCCGGACTTTGGTCTTGACTACCATGGTCTTGAGACTCAACCTTGACCTTAAAACCGTAGAATGGTCTTGGCTTATGGCCATTAGGCCTCTTGGTTTGCTTTAGTTGTGACAAAAGTATAGTGAGACTATATTACGGAGATTCTTTTTGAAAGATTTGGCCTATTTATGTGTTTCCAGGTCCAGCTTTGCTATTGAAGGAAAACGTCCCGGACAACTTTCGTTTTAACTTTTTGATGATTCGACCGAAGTGCCACTTTTAAAGAAGAACGCTTCTCGAGACAGCATAAAGCAGTTTTGGCTTAGGTTTTGCTAACTTCTTTTGCTTATAACTTTTGACTTCTTGTCCATGGGTGATTCAAATTGCTATGTTTTCCTTTTTATCTTGTATACCATATTATGTAAGTTATAAAGTCCATATGTTACTGATTTTAATGGTCTCACACGTGTAGAATATGACTAGTTTACTAGTTTGTTACTTTTATGACAATTTGTGAATTAAAACAAGTGATTGAGTGTATGTACATCATGGATCAACATAGTAACTATATATAGCATGAAATAGTTAATATTATGAATAATAAAGATGAGATGATGGTGGTGATAAGTTGCTTACAATTTTTGGCTTTCAATAAGAAAGGAGTAACTTAGTAAGGATAGGACTTTGATTGATCGCGTAAGACTTCGGATTGAGCTAGCTTTCTACACTTGGCAATCTTGAAGAGTTGGTGATGATGTATTAAGTGACTTGAGTGGATCTAAACTCAAGAAGATCACTTAAACTTGCTAGAGATTTGATGTAGTAGCTTGATCTTTGGAACTTTCTTGCATAAACTTGGAGTTTATAGATCAAATGATGGAAGATATGGTGGATTGTGATATGAACGACCCAAAACAGATTATGAGGGTTCTTAGGATGCATATCACTTGCTATTTATAGGAAGGTAAGTTTGGTTAACCAAAATATTAACCATGGTTAAGTTAGGATACTTGTAATTATCTAAAGGAAGCATGGTTAGGATTTTGCCACCAAAATGATGACTCCCCAATTTCGTTCAAGTGAAGATAAGATGACTTAGGTGGTTAGTTTTGGTATTATCTTGGTTACGGAGTGAGTTTTGGTTCCGTTAAATGACAACCGAAGCCATAAACGTAAAACCGGTATCGTAAAATCGACACTTGGAGGAATGATGAAACTTATCATTATACTCCATCTAAAAATATAAAATGGGTGATAAGTCTCATTGGGTGCAAAAACGCTGCTTAAAGCTGGAAATACGGGTAAAAAAAGCGTAATTCGCAGTTTATCAGAAAAGAACGAAATTTCAGGGAAACGACCGTGAATTTATTTAGAGTGGACTAAAATTAGTCTAAAGGTGATATGAGATGTTAAAATGTGGTTTTCGTCATATGCGGGATAACTTTACAGTTATTCGTGAAGTTTAAAAGTTACGCGATTTAAGCATAATTGTAGAACGTACAAGGTTAATTCCTTTATGGTCAGGAGGAGGAAATATGTTTGACTTTTCCAAAAAATGTAAAAGTGTCAAAACATATTAGAAACACCAAAGAGGAATGCGTTAAGTCCGGATGTAAGTAGAATTGTTTAAAACGTAAGTTTAGTTTTGTTCTCTGCATTGGGCTTATTTGGTAATATTAAAATAATAAATCTTAAAATTCTCAAATTAATCATAAGTGATCTAAAATTTATCGATCACGAGGAAAATTGTCAGAGTTGATTTTCGTTATGCGCGTGAGGTTTAAAATTGGACCGTGGGCGCCTAAACGAAACTTTAAACGATGTTTACTTAATAACTTTTGAAAATGATCTAACGATGGTCGAACTCTCAGGTTATTACTAAAATAATTTATCTTACGAGAATGTGGATTAAAAATTTTACGGGATGAATAGTGAAAGTGAATAGTAAAAGTGAATAGTAAAAGTGAATAGTAACTTTTCAAAATATGAAAAGTAACTCAAAAAAATGCGGGTTGTTATAGTCTCATCTTAATGGGAATTCAGTCCCGAATTCAATGTGTGTTATCCGATGTTGAAGTGTCTAGGAAAATGAGGGTGTATCACGAATTCTAATCTTTGTGTTCTCAAGTTTCTAGTCATAGAATGTATTATGTACCATGTGGCTTAAGTTGTTAACCTAAAGGGTTTTGTTAAAATCTTATAGAGTCCAATATACCTAAATTTTGGCTTTTCTGATTCTCAAAACGAATCATATCTTATTGTATCGAGGCTATAAATAAAACCTTAATTTCTAACATGGAGTTTTTGGTGATAGTGTGCGGCATGGAGCCTAATTTATATTCGTATGGTTTCATTAGTTGTTTGGTGGTGATCTCTGAACATCTTAGCCCATCAATTGGTTAACTAATACTTTCGTCTATATAGTGCCTCAAAATGGAATAGTTTTGTTGTTGTTAGGGTAACTGTTGTTAATCAAAGGTGTAAGATATTGTAGATGTGAAATGGTTTGTATAATGATGTAACGTGTCATAGGAAAGTCTTGCTAGTGGCAAGTGGTTATCCAAACCATTTACAAAGTTGATCATGTCTTAGGTGGTTTCAGGATGAAGGTTTTATCGTATAGTGTTGATGTCTACTAGTGTTTCAAAGAACGATATTGTGAAGTTTTACATACTGAATTTCAATGGGGTTCAGATAATGATGTGATATGTTGACGATTAGAAGAGTGTAGTGTACGCTTACCATTATTCGTAGGTAGAGATGTCAAGTTTGTTTTAAAATCAAAAGTGAATTTTAAAGGAATATGGCAGAATGATATCCTTGAAATCTAATCAGGCTAGTACTTCTAAGGAATGACAAGAAGATTTGATGACTATCCCAAGATAGTAGTTCGGATTATCTCATGTATGAAAATTTCAAGAATGAAATTAGGTAGTAAATAAGATGTTAAGATTTTCTTTGAGTGGTAAGACACTATCGTGTCTCTAGATCTTTTAATGAATTCGGTGGTTTATCGAGTTTAAGTAGGAAATTAACCTGAATATAACCCTTGTATAACTATTCGAGTGTTTGAAAATTTAAGTCAAACATCGTTAGTAAGACTATGTTCCACTATCCCAAGGTTAAATATAGGTGACTACACTATATTTAGCTTGAGGTTCAATAAATTTTCAAATACCTAAATTAGGTATACTTGTGATATGTCCATAGCTTTGAGAAATTGTCCACTAAGCAAAGGTGATATCAAACCATTGGTTGCAAGTCCCGGCCATAAAGACTTGTAACCTATGTTTTCACATTCCATTGCATATGATAGTATGGGTAGATGCGTGTGGAAAGGAAATCTTAAGTAATTCTAAAATAGTCTATACTTGGCTAGAATTAACCCTTTAACAATGAAGGTTTCGAGAAGAGAATTTTGATAAATGTAGAGAAAGTTCTGAACTCAGCCTTTTGTAGATGATGAGTCAGTTTATCTTTTAGAAATCCCATTTCTTGTATTTCCATTAGGAAAATTGATAGATTGTGACGGGTTTCATGTAAAACAATATCATATAAGGTTTTATAAGATAATTTTTATAGTCTATTGTATAATTAACAATATCTGAGGAGTAGTTGAGACCATTGTGTAAACTCACAATGTCAGAAAGTGAGACCATTGTGTAACTCACAATGTCAAATAATAGAGACCATTGTGCAAATGTCCCAGAATGATGGAGAGATCATTGTGTAACCCACAATGTCTTGAGAAATGATAGATTAGGATCACGTAACTCCAATGTCTTGAGAAATGATGAGAGACCATTGTGAACCCACAATGTCTTAAGAAATGATGAAGAGATCATTGTGTAACCTCCACATGTCTTCTATGGAGAGACCATTGTGTAACCCAATGTCTTGAGAATGATAGAGAGACCATTGTGTAACCCTTAATGTCTTGAGAAATAAATGAGACCCTGTAGGATTTACGATTAATGAGAATGTAATAAAGACCACGTAGGATTTACGGTGTCTGAGATTGTAATAGAGACCACGTATCTCACATTGTCTTGAAAAATGAATATGACTTCATTATCTCACAATGTCTAAAGAATGGAAAGACCATTGTATCATTCAATGTCTTGGAGGAAGTTTCGTAATCCTAAAATGCATGAGTAGATGCATGATTGGGAGATTGGGGAAAATATGATTGTGCTTGAAGTAATGTAGAATTGGCATACGCTATGTTGAGTACTTTGTTTATGATTGAAATTATGTCAAGTGTATATATCAATATACTAGAATGTTTGTATAGCTTAAGCCTAAAAATTACATAATAAGTCGGAGGATGGAGGCACGAGGAGAACGGAGGCTATAAAAATGTTTTGTTTGTAAAAGTAGTTATAGTTTAAGTCTCAATTAGACCCGTTTCTCTATAAACTCGGCTCTACCAATCTGTAACACCCCCATTTGAAACGATCTGTGAATTCAAACTGGGTTATTCATGGCACAACAATCATAACAATAAAACGATACTCTAATGGAGTCGTTTTAAAAGATTTATCATTCGATTTATATAAATATCCGAGTTTACAAAAATGAGGTCCCAGATGGTTCCATGTTTACAAAATACATTAAATTGATTTTCGAATGACAATAAAATTTATAGCCTTCTTGATCTAGTCCTTGCTCTTCCGTGCCCGACTTCGACATTATGGACTGTACATGCTTAAAACTGTCAACACAAAGGTTGAGTGAAATTCATAGAGTTTAGAAAATCAGTTGAACAAATAATGTTTGTGTGGGTTACGTTGTTATACACCCATATATTGAAAACCAAAAGCCGATATTATTGCATCGATGCAGTGCCTCAAGTATATGATACTTGAGCACGCTTTTGTTTGTTACGGCTGCCTCAATACGTTGTGATACTTAAGCCCGCATTTGTCAATTTTGCCTCAATACGTTGTGATACTTGAGCCCGCTTTTGTTGGAAAGCAATGTGTTCGGTTTAAAATAAAGCATGTATCTCCCCCAAGGGTTTGTAAAACAATTAAGTAATAGAAAGTAGGGCTATGAACTCACCTCAGAGTAAATGATATCAAATGTAAAATGAGAATGATGGATATGCCGTGAGAACTTCTGACAACCTAAAATAGAATGTTGTGACTTAGGTTTGGAATAATGTTTAGGGAAACATAAACCATCCTATATACGTCTCTATGTTGATCATGATGTAGTACATGGTTTTTGTGTATGTCGTTTATAGAAATGGTCTAGTTGTGAAAACATGTTTAGTTTATAGATATCGTACTACGTTGGGCCATCATAATTCGAGAGGTCATGCGATAAATGTTCGAGGAGCTAGGACACTTTAAATCGTAAATCCAGCAACTCGTCGATCTGTTTACTCAAATGAACCCCTCACATGAAGCTCCCTACTATTGTAGCACTTAGTAGATATAACATATGTTTTGAGTGAAGATTGTTATATAAATAAGTTTATCATGTTTTTAAAAGTTCTCGTCGTTTTCATAAATATGATCACCTTAGTTAATGGTCTTGGGTAAACAAGCCTTGAGGCTTTAGCCATGGCCTTGCCGTGACTTTGGTCTTGACTACCATGGTCTTGAGACTCAACCTTGACCTTAGGCGTAGCCGTGGTCTTGGCTTATGGCCATTAGGCCTCTTGGTTTGCTTTTAGTTGTGACAAAAGTATAGTTGTGAGACTATATTTACGGCAGTTTCTGTTTTTGAAAGATTTTGGCCTATTTATGCGTTTTCAAGGTCCGAGCTTCTTTGCTATTGAAGGAAAACGTCGTTCTGGACAACTTTCGTGTTTTAACTTTTTGATGATTGGACCAAAGTGCCACTTTAAAAAGCAAGAAGCTTAACAGCTTATACATGGCAGTTTTGGCGTTTAGGTTTCGCTAACTTCTTTTGCTTATAACTTTTGACTCGTTTGTCCGTTTCGGGTGATTTAATTGCTATGTTTTCCTTTTTATCTTGTATACCATATTATGTAAGTTATAAAGTCCATATATTTACGATTTTAATGGTCTCACATGTAGAATATGACTAGTTTACTAGTTTGTTACTTTTATGACAATTTGTGAATTAAAACAAGTGATTGAGTATATGTACATCATGGATCAACATAGTGTATATATATAGCATGAAATAGTTAATATTATGAATAATAAAGATGAGATGATGGTGGTGATAAGTTGCTTACAACTTTTGGCTTTCAATAAGAAATGAGTAACTTAGTAAGGATAGGACTTTGATTGATCGCTTAAGACTTCGGATTGAGCTAGCTTTCCACACCTTGGCACCCTTGCAATCTTGAAGAGTTGGTGATGAAGTATTAAGTGACTTGAGTGGATCTAAACTCAAGAAGATCACTTAAACTTGCTAGAGATTTGATGTACTAGCTTGATCTTTGGAACTTCCTTGCATAAACTTGGAGTTTATAGATCAAATGATGGAAGATATGGTGGATTTGTGAAATGAACGACCCAAAACAGATTATGAGGGTTCTTAGGATGCATATCACTTGCTATTTATAGGAGAGTAAGTTTGGTTAACCATATATTGGGTTAAATATTAACCATGGTTAAGTTAGGATACTTGTAATTATCTAAAGGAAGCATGGTTAGGATTTTTCCACCAAAATGATGACTCCCCCCCCCTTAGGTCGGCCAAGTGAAGATAAGATGACTTAGGTGGTTAGTTTTGGTATTATCTTGGTTACGGAGTGAGTTTTGGTGCCGTTAAATGCCAACCGAAGCCATAAAACGTAAAACAGGGTATCGTAAAAATACGAAACTTGGAGGAATGATGAAACTTATCATTATACTCCATCTAAAAATATAAAGTGGGTGATAAGTCTCATTGGGTGCAAAAACGCTGCTTAAAGCTGGAAATCACGGTGCAGTAATTCATGGTTTGCATCGAAGAAAGGAAATTTCGGGGAAGGCCAGTGAATTTATTTAGAGTGGACTAAAATTAGTCTAAAGGTGATATGAGATGTTAAAATGTGGTTTTCGTCATATTCGGGATAACTTACAGTGTGAAGTTTAAAAGTTACGCGATTTAAGCAAAAATGTAGAACGTACAGGTTAATTCCTTTATGGTCAAAGGAGGAGGGAAATATGTTTGAATTTTCCAAAAAATGTAAAAGTGTAAAAAACATATTAGAAACAGTCAAGAGAATCGTTAAGTGCGGATGTAAGTAGAATTGTTTAAAACGTAAGTTTAGTTTTGTTCTGCGGTGGGCTTATTTGGTAATATTAAAAATAATAAATCTTAAAAATTCTCAAATTAATCATGAGTGATCTAAAATTTATCGATGGAGAAAAATTATCAGGAGTTGATTTTCGTTATGCGTGTGAGGTTTAACGGTGGACCGTCTAAAACGAAACTTTAAAACGATGTTTACTTAATAAATTTTGCGAAAATGATCTAACGATGGTCGAACTCTCAGGTTATTACTAAAATAATTTTTCTTACGAGAATGTGGATTAAAATTTTGGGTATGAATAGTGAAAGTGAATAGTAAAAGTGAATAGTAACTTTTCAAAATATGAAAAGTAACTCAAAAAAATGCGGGTTGTTATAGAAACGCGGTTAGATGACAAATCCATTGTACTAACGATTGATTATTTAAGATTACTATGAAATGCGGTGGAATGAGAAATAATTCCAATGGGATACTATAAAATGGGATGACGTTTTGAAATCGAATACCGATTAAAGGTCGAAAGATGATTTTAACAAGGTTATCAACGAAACGAGAGACGAATAATAAATTCGAGGCCAACGATGATTCGAAGTCAGAATTATGAGTTAAAACTCGGAGCGCAGATCAAAATAACAAATCAAAAACCCAAGACCAAAACCGAAAATCCAAAATAGTCAGACCAAATCAAAACGACTCAAAAAATTTCAAATGCTTTCGAGAATAAATCAACGAGGCTTATATTAGAAAACAATTATGGATGAAAAGCAGGTGATTGCCAATCGGTCTCACCCAACTTATGGCGAACTAAACCAGTGTTACCAACTAGAATTTCACAAAGCGGAGGCGTACAACGATGCCTAAGTGTTACGTTGAGGAGGTCAGAGGTGTTGATGTTTGATTATTATTAGTGTGAGTCTTGGGCTTTTACTGATGTTTGGTGGTTTGAGTGTCTGTGAGTCGCCTAAATTTATCGTTCTTAAAACCAATATTAAACCCGAACATAATTTTCTTATAACAACTCCGGTATTTACCTTATTCACCTCGAGATCAGTCATATCTGCTTGCGTTTCACTGTGTTAGGAATTAGAAATTCGGTATTAAAGAGTCGATCACCTCAATATGTAATCGTTAGAAAGCTCGTGAGTCAGTACTTTTATGTTAAGTAGTATTTAGTTTAGTAACACCCGTGAGGACCAGACGGTCTTTACCTTGTATGCTGATCCACACCCGTTGTGTGGCGTTTTATTGTAAGACTATAAATACTCTCTACCTTCCAAGGTAGGGGGTTGGAGCTCATAATAAATTTTTCTCTCTCTGCTAAAGTTCCCTAAACCTCTAACTTTCTCTCTCTAGAATTCCACTTACACGCCTACTTTGTGTTATGGTTTGATGTGTATGTGAAATCCAATATCCTACAATTGGTATCAAGAGCCATGGTTAGATCATATCTTACACATCTTTGGATTTCTAGTGGTTTTTAGGTGGTTTTTAAGTTTGAAAAAGTTTAGTGGTTTTTGCATCATTTGGTTGATTTCTTGTGTTAAAGCTTGGATTTTGTTAGTACTTTTGTGTTTAGAATCATCACAAGTGTTTAGGTTTTCATTTGGTAAGCTTGAATCTTATTTGTTGGGTTGTTTTTGGATTGAAAAGTGGTGTTTGTGAAGTTTTCTAGCTAGCGACTTGATCTACGGATAGCTTTTCTTGCTAGCGACTTGCTTGACATTTTGGTAGCGAGTTGCGGTTTACAGTGAGTTAGCGACTTAGGCCTAGCGACTTGCCTAGTGAGACAAGCGAATAACGGTACAAGTAGTGGAATCTCCACTATGGGTAGCGACTTGGTGGAAGTTAGCGACTTGTACTTTATATTGTTAGCTACTTGGTGTTAGCGAGTTGGTACCTAGCGAGTTGCTATTTAGCGACTTGGTGCTTAGCGAATTACTGCCAAAATTTTGTTAGCGACTTGGATTGTAGCGAGTTGTTACTTAACGACTTGGAACTTTAGCGACTTAGCACTTAGCGACTTGGTTCACAATTTTCCTAGCGACTTGGTGATTTCCTTTATCACGGTTTTCTCTTGATTGAGTAAAATCCCGTGAAAGAATCTATTTCCCGGTTTAATCATAGAGTTATAAAATCTTGTTTAACTTGTCATCATGTCTACCAACGTTCCTACAATCATCTCCATTCTTAGGATGTTCAAGTTGGTTCGAGACACTCGTCCACCCATGCTTGTGACGGACTATGACTCTTGGGCTCAACGAATCAGATTGTCTTGTCTTGGAAAAAATGGGGTTAACATTCTCAAATCCATTGATGAAGGACCTTACCGAGTTAAAACTACTAGAGATAGCGATACTGGCGAAAGATGGAACTTTGATTTTGAGGAATGGGCGGACCAAAGATGTATGATGAGCTTGACGATAAGGAGAAAAAGAGATTCGATACAGATATCCGAGCTTCCAACATTATCTTGCAAGGTCTACCAAGGACATCTACAAGCTTATCAATCCACAACAAGCCAAAGGCGTATGGGATAATGTCAAGATGCTTCTTTCAGTTCGAGAAACTAACTATTGAAGACAGAATCATAAAATATGATGAATGAGCACTTCAAGATGAAACCAAATGAAAGTGTCTATGAGTACTATGTGAGATTTCATAAGCTGGTGAATGACATGAAGAACATCAGAATGACTATGCCTAACATTCAGCTGAACTCAAAATTTGTAAACAACATGAATCCGAATGGCACAAATTTGTTACTTCTGTGAAGCTCACTAAAGGATTGAAGAATACTAACTATGAAAGCGACTCTTGCCTTCCTTCTTCAGAATGAGAGACATGCCATGTTTGAAAAGAGGATTCTTGAACAATTCAAAACATATCCAGGAGAGACAAGCTCATCAAATGATTCAACTGCCTTCTACTCAAAAATTGGGATTACCACTTTCCTTCACAAGTTATACCCATGGGTGATGGAACTCACAAACTCATTCCTGATCAAAGTTCAAACAAGCGATCTTTGATGCACAGTGGGTAACTTCATTAATCAACTGGTCTCTGATTAGTCAAAATGAATTCTCCCCACAAACCCAACAACCACCGAGCGACTTCTAACCCACACAATCAAGCTACTTGTGGAGATGGGAAAATTGTTGTGCACGGTTCAGGAAAGACAGTATGATCGAAGGAGGAGGTAGAGGTTATGTTGGTAATCTGAATCGAGGAAGAAATGGAAATCAAGGTCAAACTAAGCCGATCAAATGCTATAACTGTGGTGGTGAAGGACACATTGCAAGGCGCACATCTCCAAACGCGAAGTCTTTGATTACGAGATAAGATCTTGCTTGTCAAGCTCGGGATAATGGTGCTGCGTTGGATGAAGAGTAGTTGTTGTTTCTTCTGAGGGCAATGCCAAGACCTATGATCTGAGATGTGGATGAGCAATAATCGGGAGATAGGTCACAATCATCGCCTTTCAATTCGTTGTGATGCATCTACGACTCGATGTGGATGATGGACCTACTGCACACATAATTTTTATGGCTAGCATTTCTCCAATGGTTTCTACCAAGGTCTCTTCTTAACAAGGTGGCCCATCCAAAAACAAACTCATCTGGTATTAAAACTATAAGATGATGTTTGATGTACAAAAGATGCATGACAAAGTACAATCAACTGAAACTATTGAATCAAATATTGAAAACTTGGGTAATATCAATGTTGTCCCATATGATCAATATGTGAAACAAAGTGAAAGTGAAATTGTATAAAGTGATGCATCTTCCGATCAACAATGACTATATGTTTTATGAATACATGTGCCCTTGATGATCTTGTTATCTCTATATGAATGCCTATAAAGAAGCGTGTTGCTATTTATGAACAACGTGCAAAATTTGAGTTGACCACGTGGCGAGGAAATGGATGACCCGCAATAAATTAGAAAAAGTAGGTTTAGAGAAGAAGTATTAAAACAAGAGTTAAACTCCTTATAAGAAAAACTTTCAAAAGCTGCTAGCAAAACAAGAACTTCAAGAAAATGTTAAAATGCTTAAGCAAGAATTCATGCTAAGGAATCAAAACTTTTGAATGATTTTCTAATCTAAAAACCTTGAAAAGCAAGCTTGAAAATAAGTTGTGCATACAAAGAAACACCATTCGGGCTCACATGATCACTAAGCATAGAGTCCTAAGCGATAAGCATAGCATTCCCTTGTTGAGGAACCAAATCCAGAGGTCATTAAAAGGCTAGAAATGCTCATAAGGTTCTTTATGATGGCAAGGAAATCCTTAAACCTAGACGAAACCTAGTTCTTGTGAGTTTGCAGAGGAAGATAAGAAATGAGATAAATCACTAGGGAAAAGTTAATGGCGATCCAAAATGTAAAGAAAAAGTAATCATCACATGATTACAAAAAGGTGGATTGCCTTAAACAAGTTTAAGCCTCGGACATTGTTAACTCGAACAAGTGTTGGAAAATGGATTTAGATAAGCGAGAAAATTTGAAAATATTGTTGAAACCAACCTGGAAAATGCCTGGCGTGGTATCTCCAATACACCAATGCATCTAGTTCCTAGAACAATTGCCACTAAAAGCAAGACCTTAATCAGTCAATATGTTATTTTTCAATTGTTTGTTAATTTTGAGAAACTTGCAAAGAAAAGGATCATTTGGTATAAGCGAAGGAGAAAGAGGTTTTGAGCAAACTAAAGAATGTTATTTAACTGAAGTCATCCTTTTCTTTAAACAACTAAAAGATCACTTTGAGAGTCTTAAAAGGAATGAATTAGACATTAAAGAAGTGGAAAGAATTTGATGCTATGATAGTTGAGGTTAGTGACTATGAGCGAGCATTAAAATATAATGAGATTGAAAGGAAGAACTTGGATACACTTAATGAGAATATGATTTCTGAATGTATTGCTCAAGATGTGTTTTTACTTGCTACAACTTGTTCTATTAATGCTTCTCAATTTCATGAATTATCTGTTGCCTGAAAGTCTCCCATGATCGTGTCATTGAGCTTGAAAAAACTAATTCTAAATTAGCGAGAAAATTGAACGGATGATCACGACAATTTGGTTAAACATTTTTCTAAAAGCTGGTGAGCATTTTAATTTACAACTAAAATATCAACATCTTAAAGAAAATGTCAAAACTTCTAATATCAAGACATCCTAGATGCTCGAGTTTGATGCAGTTTTCAAATTAACAAGCGTGATGAACATATTCAAGCTCATTGCAACACGATCAGAAAGTTGAAAGCCCAAATCTCTCAATTAAAGGGTCAAAAGAACAACATGACAGGCTCCCAAATGCCTCCTCCTTTAGATTCTCAGAATTCTCAAACTTTTCATCTTCAAAACTTAGTTAATGCCTTACAAAAGGAAAACGAGAGGTTTCTAGAAGAAAATGAAAAAGTTAAACGACATTTTAAAGAGTTATATGATTCAATAAAAGTCACCCGTGACCAAAACAACGAAAAAATAACGTCTTTACAAAAGGAAATTGAGAATCTGAGAAGTCAGGGAAATGGGAAACTACCACTTGTTTTCAATAAGAATGTTGTCTCAAAGTCACCCTTAGATTGCAAATACACTGTGACAGTTAAATATATTCCTCCTCATCTTAGGAATAATGAACATGCTTTTCATGACTATTGTGCTCACCTTAAGGATAGTCTAGAATGTCTCAGTGAGATTGTCGAAGAGGATTTCATTAACAAACCTCTTGATAGTGAAATTAGGTTTGCTTGCCTCCAGGCCAAACGATCTCAAGAGTCGCTAGAATGTGTAATTGCAACATGTCCCAAATCCTTAACCTTAGGTGCAAAGGCAAAGCCTGTGATGCCTTGTTCTATGCCTAGTGCCGAGCCTTCAAACCATTCTAGGCCCAGCTTTAAGAAAGTATACATCAATGTGTCAGTCAATAGTAATACGTATCCTTGCAGCCTAGTTCAGAATGCAAAAAGTAGATCAACCAACTAATGTTCCCATAATTCCCTCTACTGGAGTAATCAATGACATTAAAGCGAAAGGTGTCAAAGTCTCAAGACAATACAAGGAATGATAGGACCTTGCAAGCTAAAAATGTGCATTGGAAGAGAGTAGAAGACCAACCTAGGATCTTTAAGCTTGAGTTGAATAAAATGAATCGTGTTGATTCTAGAATTAGCCTTAGGCGTATCATAATTAATTCAATTACGATACTATTTGCAAACCTTGTAATGATGTTCGCTTGAATTACATTCGCTAATCATGAATGTGGTGTGAATGCTTTGTCTAATTCTGTCAAATGCCCAGTTAAAATTGTTAATGCTAATAATCGTGTAAAAGAAGGCAAAAAGGCAAAACGAAAGATTGTTAGAAAACAAAGTGGAAACCACAGGGAAGAACTTTTATAAAGATAGGTTATTATTGGATACCTTTTGGCCATAAGAATAATCAGCTTTTGCTCTAAACCGCTAAGATTATGCCCACTAAAAAATGGATGCCTACTGGTAGAACTATTCCCTTAAGAAGTGAACACACTTTGAATAGGTCAATACATACACCAAGATTGCATCTATTCCCAATGATTCCATTGCTTCTACTTCGATATGGATGTTTCTATTTCTCGATGTGGTGTTCCAATTACATTAACCAAGTGGAACCCATTCTTGCATGGGGATCCCAATTATCCAGATTATCCATTCTTGTCTGCAGGTGTTAACCGCAGATCGTTCAAATCGCGGGTACCATTTTGGACTCAGTCTGTTTCCAAGCATATGACTGAGACCGGTCATGCTCATGAACTTCGAGCAAATTCATCCTGACAGCATTAGATTCGTAATGATCATTTCGTGCAATTATGGGTTATGGTGATTATGTTGTTGGTGATAGTGTTATCTCTAGAGTATACTATGTGGAAGGTCTTGGTAATAATCTATTCTCTGGTTTGGCCATTCGTGATTCTGATCTACAAGTAGCCTTCAGAAAACATACTTGTTTTGTTAGAGAACTTGATGGTAAGGAACTTTTAAGAGGAACTTGAGTAGCTTGGGAAGTTTAGTGTAGTGCGTCCAGGTCCATGACGTCTTGTCTTCAATACCGGTGTTACCTTAGTAACCACCAGTAGTATATGTATTGAACCCGCTTCTAAGGTTGAATTATTGAGGGCTATTCTTTTCACCCCTTTTCACATTCAGTTCTTTTCATTCTTCAACCCCTTCAAGCTTACCGTAGACTTCAAAACTAGAACCTTGTTGGGTTTATTCCAGTGTAAGCTCTGTCTCGATCCAGCACTCTTCCCGTATCTCACTTTCTCTTTTTTCAATATACCTAAGGACTCTACACTATCAGTGGATTGTCCGCGGGTAGATACCTCCGGCTCTGGCCTGGATCATGGGGAAACCAATACCTAACCTTATCATCCTTATATCACCGCACATAAAGTAAAGTTGGTCGGTCTATTTGGTATTGTTCATCTGCCATAGGAACCAATTGAAAACCAATTGAAAATCAATCCAGATACTTGTGATATATTATCAAAGCATTTTATACCTGAATTGTTTTTGATATTTTTAGAAGAAGAACTCCCCTCAACATGTGAATCAAGTATTTGAAATAGTTTTCCACATGGAGGCAAGAGAAATAATTAACTTCTTTGATTACCATTTTCTAAAAGATATCAACATCACTTCCTAATCAATCAAGTAGATAAAGCATTTTGGGGAAGGATGAGGTTTTCATGATTTTGCTCCCCCTCAATATGTGCCTCAGGATTTGAAAAGAGTTTTGCACATACTAGAGAACTCGCACATTGAGATAAGTGATCACGTTTCAAATCATAGGTTTAAGATAGATGCTCTCCCTCAACATGTGCATGGAAAATTTGAAATCGTTTGTCACATGTGGGAAGGAGAGCTTGTACATCCTTATAAAACCATTTACCGAATTATCAGTTTAAATCCAATTTAAATCACACATTTTTTTCAATAAAATGTAAAAGGTTAGTTTGAA
>OU343220.1:266079639-266210629 GCA_910596185.1 Chrysanthemum makinoi
TCCGGCCAAAATGCCGGCCACCCTTCCTTCGTTATCGACGCGTAGATCAAGGTCCTTACATCATTTCACACTAATTTCAAAACCTAAGATGGAGCGATATAATCCTTTTATGTGGTCTTGTGGAACAAGAAATACAAAACTAAGAACATCACATAAAGAAGATAGCTTTGGATGGAAATATTATGCATGTCCTATTTCGAAGGTGAAAAATCATACATTTCTTATTTATGTAAAATATACAAATAATTGGGTTGTAATCTCTTATAATTTCCTTATTATGTAACAGCCAAGACAAAAAGATCATGGATGTGGATATTTTATGTGGAAGAATCAATTTGATGAACACTTAAGAGTAATCTTCTCGCTTCCAACATCTCAAGGTTCTCGGATCTGTACAACAAAGTGCTCAAACTGTAATGCCAAAGATCTTAGGATAAACATGCTAGAATCACAAAAACAGGTGCTAGAGACAAGAGTAAGGATGCTGGAGGCAAGAATTGAAATGGCAAGGAATCCCGACGACCATGACCATGTATGTCAATCAGATGCAATACTCCGTGAGCTGTTAGGTGACATGGAAAATCTTCGTATGTAGTAGTGTTGTTGTTGTTGTTGTTTGTTGTGTTATTGTTGTTGTTTAATAAAATGTTGTTGTTATTGAACTTGACATACACCTGTCTCTTGGTGGGTCGAACCACACCCCAAGATTTTTATACATCAAAGCAAACGATACAGATCAAACGAAACAACTCAACAAGCAAACGAAACAACTCAACCACATACATTTCCAAACACCCCTTTAAACACCAGGGTATTTCAAATATGCAATTTTCTAACACTAAATTACCTATAATTGAAGGAAAAATATCACAATTAACAAAAACGAAGGAAAACCTTTTATTCAACACACAAGAGTTCTCAACCACATACATTTCATACAGACTCAAATAAAACTACTAGAGAAGCAAACGAAATAACTCGACAAGCAAACGAAATAACTCAAAAAAAAAACAAAACAAATCGACAAGCAAACGAAACACATGACATAGATCATAGCAAACATCGCAGTTCATCGACTTTTCCCTTTGCTAGAACCTGCACCACCTTTTCCCACTTTGCTATAACCTGCACCACCTTTTCCCTCCCTTGCATTCTTTTGCTTGATGAAATTTTCAAACAAAGCTTCAAGATTTGTTATCCTCATTGCCAGTTCATCGGCTTTTGCCTCCATTCTTTCTCTATCAGGTTTGGCCAAATACTGTCTGTAGTATGGCTTTTCCCTCAACCATTTCGAATAACATCCTCATCCATGCTAATGTTCTTATAAGAACCACATTCCTCGATAATTTCATCGTCATATGTATTAAGAACTTCATCAAAGAGTGGTAGGTTTGATAAAACCTTTGACCACTTCTCTTCCCGCGGTAAACTGCCCACCGCTGTTATGCTGCTTATGGTTTTCATGAGAATTGGACGCATTGGGTTCACATGTGCTGCTTTTGTTGTATTGAGGATGATGGTTATTATAAGTAAAAATTACGGATAAAGTTGCAATAGGCGGGAAAATCCGACACATGTCGCCTGTATAAACTAGAGGGAAAAATTCCCGCCCAATTATTCTCCATTATTTTCAAGCGGGGGAAGCCAAATTTGGCATAAATTGATACCGACACCCTGTCGTCGGGATGAAAAGACTAATTACAATTATTAACGCTAATCAAACGCTAAGCAGGGTAATTTTTTTAGGGTTAATAACCTATTAAAGCATCATACTTGTCACAAATGTCAGTTCGACGTATCGAACAAAAAAAATATCCCTTTTGGCCACTTATCTTGTCTAATATGTTCAGAGTGATACATTGGTACCCCCTAACCGCAGTAAAATACACGAAGCCGGCTTAAAACCTTCGCCACCCTCAAAACTGCCTATCACAACTCTATATATCGCATTAAAGGTCAAAACAGATTCACCTCACCTCCTTCTTTCTCCCCTATCTCTCTCTCTCTCTCACACACACACACACACACAAAAAACACCAGATTCAACAAACACACAAAAACCAATCAAACCATCTTGACTTTCCTCATTTGAGGAATTAACAACCTGAACACCATCATCTCACCGACCATCTTTCACCGGATCACCGCCATCGGACCATCATCTCAACGGACCACCACCGACAATATCCTAAGCCGCATCACAAAAATAAAATCATAAGCCGCATCACAAGCATTCTCAAATTAGCCAAACATGTTGAACAACATATTCAAAATAAAGCATCAAAATATCAAATCAATACATACTCTATCGCTAGCTTCAAGATATTTTGTTTCCCGATCTCAAGAAAATCTTCATCGAGTATCCGTTACATCAACCTTATGGTAACCCGACAAATATTTACTCATCTCATTCACCGGCATCTAAGCATTAACTTCTCCTCAAAATACTTGACGCTAAAGTAAAACCCATTCTTGCCAAGCCTACACAAACACGCCGAATTGTAATACCCCTTAAAATAAACCACTATGAAATAAGTACCCCAACAAAGTTTTTAAAACCAAATAAGGTGTTTGTTTTATGAACCACTCCAACTACGATCTTCTAACAATTAAGCACATAAGCAGTTTAAAAAATGCAACCTGCACATCCCTCTTATTAAATTAAACCCACCATCCTCACCACTGTAGCCTTAAAAGTGACGGATCTACTTGAAACTTTGCGGCGATGGCTGGGAGGCGCGTGGTGATGGTGGAGTGTTGTAATATGGCGCGTACGGTGGGGATTAGTGATGAGGGGATCACAAAGGGTGTTTTAATGGTGGCGGTGTAGTGTGCGCGAAGCGGTGACAAGAACGTGGGTGGCTATCTCGATCTAGTCAAAGTGTATGCATAGAACAGGAGGTGAATGGGCGTATGGATATATACATCTTAGCCAGTATCATTAACAAGACAAGGATATATATGATCTAGTAAAGTGCCACCGTATGATGTTGGGCGGGCGTAAGCAAGGGATAAGATCATGTTAAACAAAACCGATACCTGCTGTATAAGTTACCAAATGTATCATACGACATAATAGACAAGATAAGTGGGCCAAAGGGTTATTTTTTGTTCGCTACGCCGAATCAATAATTGTGACAAGATGATGCTTTAATAGGTTATTAACCCATTTTTTTATTTAATATATTCCCGACGACGGGGCGTCGGTACCACTTGGCGAGTTATGAAGACTGCCTAACTATTCGTGAAGTCAAATTTGACCAATATAATGCCGATGACAGGGCGTCGGCATTAATTTTCATAAAAATTCAACGCAACGGAGTCTTGGTCAAGCGAGTTTTTTTGTCATTTAGCGTAAAATACCGACGACATTGTGTCATCGGTATTTTATCGTCACCTGTTGTCCTGATTCTTATAGTGTAATAGCACTTTCATGGAGAATAATAGGTTGCAAATGATCCCTAATATCTCATTTTCTTTTTTTTTACCTTGGTTAACTTTTTTTTTTTTTTTTTTTTTTTTTTTTTTTTTTTTTTTTTAACATTGTGATGTACATAAATTTAATTGGTCAATATGCTAACAAGCATGATATATATCAGTGAAATCGATAGTATATTGATGAGAATCAAGTCTTTGACCTCGTGTCAATGTTGTAAAACTGACGGTTAAGTTGGTTTTGGGGGTTTTGTTAGTATAGCTCAATCTTGTAAAGATTATAGTAGTAAGAGTAAATTACACCGTTCGTCCTTGTGGTTTGCGTTGACCGCAGGGTTTCGTCCTTTGACCAAAAAAGTTGCACCGTCCGTCCTTAAGTGGGAAACGTTATGCACCGTTCGTCCCTCCATCCAACTGGGCCCACTAACGGTCGTTAAGTCTTGATAACCTGAGGGTATAATCGTCATTTCAACACCATAAGGACGAATCTGTAGTTCACTCTATATAAACTAGTGAATATATTTTTCCTCAAACCCTAAAATAATTTCACTCTCCTCCTTCTCTCTAGTCAGCCGCCACCATCCAGCCACCCTTCCTCCCACCTCCGGCGCCAACACTGTTATCATCTTTTCTTTTTTTAATCGAATAGAGAACGGGTTATTATTTTCGTGGATAAAACATGGCTTAAAAACACGTTTTGATTTTGTTTCGTGTGGAAGGAATCTGCAAAATGATTTCGTGTGGTGAACTACTGTTAAAGTGTTTGTTTGATTCTGGTTTAAACACGGGTCGGGTCAAACCTGAATCTGATTTGGGGATTGATATTGTTGTTATGGTTCTGATTTAGATCGACTCAATTTAGCCTCGGGTAGAGATTTGGATTTGTTATTTGATTTGTAGATTTATTTGGGTGTGTGGTTATTTTTGCTTTGGTTTAATTGTGGAACCCGATTAGGATGTGCTCGGTTTAGCTTAGTCCAAACAGGACCCCCACTTAGGGTCCATTTTGTCTCAGGTTCACAACAGCAACACCAAGGGTGTTTGCATCTCTGTGTTTTGCATAACCTGCATTTGTGTTTCCATATTGTGTTTCCAGTCAAATGGTGCGTTTGGTTTTATAAATGGTCCTCTAGCCCAGAATCATGTTTTGTTTAAATGAGCCTAAGCCCATGAAGCTAGTAAACTTAACTTTAAGATCATTTGATTCGGCTAAGAAGGGTTCACCGGAAAAAGGGTGTCGCCGGCGAGGTGGATGAGAAGGAAGGGGAGATTTTATTTTTGTGTGTTTTGTTTAAATGTGAAAAATGAATTTTTAATAAATGAAATGTACTTGGGAAATGACGGATATGCTCTCATGGGTTAAGTGAGTTAACTGACGTTAATGGGAATTGGAGGGCCCAGTTGGATGGAGGGACGAACGGTGCATAACGTTTCCCACTTAAGGACGGACGGTGCAAGTTTTTTGGTCAAAGGACGAAACCCTGCGGTCAACGCAAACCACAAGGACGAACGGTGTAATTTACTCTAGTAGTAATTATAGATATCTATACTACTTATAATAGAGGAATGAATTTATCTTCTTCTGGTCTTAAAATTAAGACTTACAAAATACAAAGTCTATTGTATAATACATAATGCACTATTAATGATCTTTTTCATCAATTTTAATTTTAAAACTTACAAATCTTAAAGCTTAATGTACAAAATACAAAGCACTATTAATGTGGTCAAAATATTTAATGTAGTTAATTAATTAACTGGTGAATAAATACAATTAATGCAATTATTAAAACACCCCTTACACAAGAAATACAAATTATCAAACATATTGTACAACAAACTTAAACATAATTCCTGCATTAAATGTCACTAATACAAATAATAAAGAACATTATACAAATATTCAAGCCCGAACGGGCAACGGTCTAAATGGGCCCGAGCCCTAACGGGTACGTTCCAAACGGGCACGGGCAACGGGTCGAGCCCGAGTGGGCACGGCCAAACGGCTCGAGCCTGACGGGCACGAGCTAAACGAAATTATTGAAATCCGTAAATTTATTATCAAAAAAAACATAATAAACTAAAATACATGATTCACCGGAAAATTTTATTTCAAGGTATCCGCCGCCGCAACGCGCGAGAACCCTGCATTAAATGTCACTAATACAAATAATAAAGCACATTATACAAATATTCAAACCCGAATGGTCAACGGGCAAAATGGGCTTAATCCCGAACTGAATACATGTCATCTTTCATGCCCCTCACATACACTCATTTTAAAAGATAGGAAACAAAATTTTCAAAGTGTTCCATCAAGCGTAAGATCACAAGGTATGCAAGGACTCAATAACACGTTATTGGTATGCCACCTCAGCGCCACATCATACACCTCCCAATAACACACCAATAACTCAAACAACCCTCCCTCATAACACACCACTAACATCACCTGTAGGCCCCGCAAAATACCTCACCAAATATACCACTCACTCACAATAAAAAAAAAACACACACACAAAAGGTGCATTTGGCTTGAGCTAGTGGAGTGACTCAAAACACAAAAGAGGGCGATGGCCACATGTTGTGCCAGCTTACTGCCGTAAGGTAGCCACATTGGCACCAATGGCTCACGAATAACACCCCATACCTTGTGCTCTTACAAGTCTTATGTGTGCGGTCATGTAATGACAAATTAACTTCATTCCTTAGGATTATCATCTACTTCTAATTGAGATTTTGTACATCGTCTATTAAAACTTGTGTCATGCCGCAGACTTAAAGAGTTTCATTTCTACAAAAAAATCTATCTGAAATCAAACCAATATATATGTCCTTCGTACGTTGATGCATGTATACGAACAAAAGTGGTTTACGACATTTTTTTGTCCTCTTCTATAAAGTTTTTGTAGATCGACATACATATGTTTTTGGTGAAATTGTCAATGAGATTTGCTTAAACTTGACAATGACAATGTTGTTTGAAGAATCAGTTGATGAAAATGATATTATGACACACTTCAAAACTTAGAAAAGACCAATGAGTTTGATTTGGAGGAAACAGGCTTGCAAACTTTGTTTTTTTTCCTTCTTTCTTTCAAATGCCGGTCAGTCGTTTTCATTCCTAGACTGCTGGATGTCTAATGCCGACATGCCATTCATTAATCAGTTTTTACAATTCATATTTAGCATAGTTTATTGATTATGAGAATAAGAAAATGTAGATTAACATTAATTTTTAGGGAGAAGGAAAGCTATAAAAGAGAGTTGGATTGTATATAAGGAAAGGTATCGGCGTTAATCTCGAGTTGTTTATCTACAAAATGTTAGTACATCACCTCCAAATGGCCCATAACTGTTTACTGTTTTACGAAGAGAAGCAACACCTGATGGCAAATTAAAGGTCACGGACGGAGAGCACCATGTTATCAGCAAGAGGATGAACCCACCACCAACTTTGATACTTGAGCCAAACGGTTTACGTCGGTGCACTTGAGAAGAATGTGATCTTGCGTCAACATAAAGACGTTGGCACATTGGTCCCACGCCAATCCAGATTTGTCAAAAGAGGCAGCAGTCTCATAGCATTGTGCCAAATAAGAATGTTGACTTTCTATGGAATGAATGGATTCCACAATTGACTTTTATGACCCAAACAGCTAGGAGATAAAAGCTGATCATCAATAATTGTTACTAGATTTCTCACTGAAAATTAGCTGTTGGATCCAAGACTACATATCCAACCATCGATAGCTTCCTCATGGAGAATAATAGGCTTAAAAGAGATAATAAAACATGAACATATTTTAGTGATCTTCCCCGAGGACTAGTCCTCCAAATCCATGCGCTGGACCAAACATGACAAGATTGTTTCCAAGGATCACTAAGAGAACAATCCTGTTAGCCTAACACCTCATTTCCTTTTTTGCTTTCATTAACTCTTGTTTTTTCATTTTCTTTTCATGAGATTGTGATATACTGATATTTGGCATTTTCAGTAAGGTGAACATATATTTGGTTAGTAAGCTAACAAGCATGATATTAAAAAAAAATATAGTATGTAATGAGAATCAAGTTCTTGACTTCATGTGAAATTGTGTATACAATGCTGTAAAAACTAATGGTAGCTGACTTTTGGAGTTTTGTTAGTGTGCTTGTGATGACTTTAAAAAAATTGACAATTTTTTGAAAAATTTGTAACTGTATATTGTCGTACAAAGTGTGACGTATGGCTAACAAGCAAATCTCAACCTGATTAGTCAGAATTGCCTATTTAACCCATAACAACTTATGAGGATTTTGTACAAGGAATTCCAAAACACCCTCAAAAGTCAAAGTCAAAACAACTAATATGTTGTACTAATGCACAATAAGAAAATAAGCTTGTATGAATAAGCAATTCTAAACACTTGGCATTAGGGCTGAGCAAACGACCCGAACGGACCGGACCGACCGAAACCGGACCGGACCGACCACATTCGGTCCGGTCCTCGGTCTCGGTTTTTAGACTAATTCGGTCTCGGTCTTGGTCGGTCCGGTCCAGACCACAAACCGGCTATTTTGCCTAGTTGGACCGGACGGACCGACGGACCGACCGAGACCGGACCGGACCGACCACATTCGGTCCGGTCCTCGGTCTCGCTTGGGCAAGTCACTGCGTCGGTCCCCGGTCCGTTCGGTCCGTCCGGACCGATGCTCAGCCCTACTTGGCATAACAGATATACAATCCTACAAAGTGAATCAAAAGTGTCGTGAGATGTTCCTTCATTTAGATAGAAAATGTTTTATGCGATATTTTGGTTGTATTTTAGTAGCTAAACACACCAACATGTGTGACTCTTGAAGCAAGTAGTTACATGATATAAAAAATAAAATTTACCATAGAACTACTGTAAGTGTATCTAGAATACGAAGATTATACTTTATTATATGTTTCAAGAGGATTTATTTATTTTCATAATATGCATATAAATTTCATTTCAAGATCTGTCCTTGACTCCTTGATGGCTGCAACATTGCATCTACCAATGACAGAGTAGAAAAAATGAAGCTTTATGCACCATTCATGCCTACAACACATCCATTTTCATTGTACTTATCGTTTAAATGATTCTAAACCTAACTTAAGCACCACTCACTGCACTTCATATGAGAGATTTCCTTCTGATGCTCCACTCTCTCAAGCTCTGAAGATAGCTGCAGCAAGTCGATGGTAGACCCTTCACTACACAATACCCGATTGGCAGGGGTCACGTGTTCTGAAACGAATGGGTTCATGTTACTTGACACCGTAGAGGCTTGATGAGCATTATGGCTCAATGGGATCATCATGGGGTTTATTGACGAATGACACGAAGAAGCATCCTGTGATTGAGATGACAGAAGAGAGCGAGCAGGTGTATGATCCATGGTAATGACCTCTTCTGTGGCACCTAAAAGTCGTATAATTAGTACAGTACTAAAGGAAAAGGGTAAAATGTTAACAATTGTATCCTCACTCGTTTGTTCATTGTTGTTAAAAGGACTGAAAACATAATTAGATACACCAAAAAGGTACTGCAGTTCCGAATTACAAGAAGACCGAGATTCTGATTGCAATTGTACATCTGTTATGGAATTAGCCATCTCGTCTTCAAGTTTTATTTGGCACATTGAAGACGATGTTGCCCTTGTAGAACCTTTGAACTTGCTAGCTGCAATCCAGAAAATGCCGTATATCATTAAAAATTAAACATGGGATGTGATAGCATTGCATAAAATACAAATGTGAAAAAGTTGCGAAATAAATCAAGATTTCAACAAGTATGTGAAACTATACAATCCAACTAATATTAATGTAAGCTAAAATATGGTGATACTCTTGTCGAACTCTTTTGTATGTATCATTAAATTCATGATTCCACTTTGATAATCAGCATATTTCAAAGGCACATTTCATGATGATAACCAAGATCTATTGCATGATACATAATCAGCAGAGTGTTACCATCTTTAATGATACTATATGATGGAAGCAATCTCCCATTTCGACCCACATGAAGCTTCCTTCGCCGCTCATTATGATCTGCTAGCCGCTTTCGGCAACTTCTTTTGCCATCATCGAACTCACTCAACAAATGGAACCTAACATTAAGAAACACAAGAATGTGACCCTTCTATGAAATTAGTTATAACAGCACAAATGATACTTATATTTACTTGAAAGATGCTTGATTAATAAAAAACATACTATAATATTACACCTATAAATCTAGTAATTTGGTTAAATAGTAAGAAATCAACCTGCTACACTGCTGACAAAATCTTTGTACAATCCCATTTACAATGACTTTAGCAGTCTTTGAGTGT
This sequence comes from Chrysanthemum makinoi, assembly GCA_910596185.1. NCBI lineage: Eukaryota > Viridiplantae > Streptophyta > Magnoliopsida > Asterales > Asteraceae > Chrysanthemum > Chrysanthemum makinoi. The sequence goes on from OU343220.1 coordinate 266,089,423, forward strand.
AACTCACACACTTTATGCCTCTTATGGTAATCTTTACATGATACAAGACTCTTGCTGCAGCCATGAACTTGACAAAATAATGACCGAGAAACCGAACCACCCATTCGTGTCTGTTTTGATGGCAAAGAAACTTCAAATGGACTATTTGTGACATCGGAATTTTCTTGATGTACATTTTTTTCCAAGTTAAGATCAAATAGTCCAGAGTAGTCTCTGTAGTCTGATTCCACTACCGAATTCGATAACTTAAAACTCATGTTATGATCTTCAGGAAAAGCATTATGATTTGCAACCATTACTGGATTTAACAAAGAATTACCAACAACTTGAGGAAAACACATTTCCTCCAACCCTTGAATTGCATTTTGTGACATAAAATCCATATTAGAAGCAGAATCAAAGGTCCAAGACTCCATCTTTACAACCTAAAAACCAAGAAACATTAAAAAAAGACTCTATTTTCTTGCAAAATTTCAAGATTTATGTAAAATTTGGATAGAACCCAACTCAAATTCAGTAGCATCAAGATCAAGATATGTAAAGATACAAGCTTTAAGACATAAATGGAAAAAATGATTGAGTAGATAAGGTGAAGTTGAAGTTAAATGGATGCTTCAATAGTGGAAACACAATGTCAAGCAAAAAGGGAAAGGAGCACCAAATCATGTTAATTTGTGAAGTAGAAAGTGGTCCAATGACTAACAAAAAGGAGATTTAAGAGTTAAGACTATGACCCATATGTGAGTAATGTTAAGAACTTAGGATGGTTTCTAATATTGAAAATTCAGAACAAAATAACTGTAACTAGGTGAGCTGTAGAAAATAATAAGTGAAAATTACTTGGAAGGCCCTGCAGAGACCACTGTGTCTTGCAGAGGACCTCTTTTTTTGCTATATCAAAAAAGGCCACCCATTTCGCTACCAACTTGGCCGAAACGCCGTTTAATAATGCACGCTACCCCATTAAATTAACGCTGCGTAATAAAAAAAAAAAAAAACATATCGCCTAAAAGTAGCATAAATTCTATTATTTGCCGTGACAAAGTTTATTAGACAAAGAAAAGAATACATTACATAAAGTAGTGGCAAATCCGACAGAAGGTCACGCCAAGGTTTCTCAAAGAGTATTTTTGTCATTGCCATAATTTTGACATAATTTTATTGTTTGACGATTTATACATTTTGCTACAAAAATATTTTGTTATAAAATGTAATTTTTTGTTATAAATGTAATGAACTTATTTTTTGTTTTTGATGGGTGTTAAGATGTCATTTAAAAAATAAATGTATCGATATTGTCATTATAAAAAACGTTATTATTATGCCTCACTTGTTGATACTTAACTGCTTTAATACACAAAACACATACGCCAAATAATGTCTATTCAATATTGATCACTTGTAAAATTAAATACATGGAACGACCAGACATCACTGAGCATTGTAGAATGAAAGCATGATGCACAGAAAAAACAAAACATACTACTATGAATGAAAGAAGGAACAACTAGTAGTATGTTTTGTTTTTTCTCAGGCATCATGCTTTTCATTCTCAATTATCCAAGTGATGTCTGGCTCGTCTATGTATTTCAATTTTACAAAGTGATGTTTGTATGAATGTATTATTTGAGCATGTGTTTTGTGTAAAAATAGTTTAAAGTAACAAATTTACAAGTATATGAGGCAATAATAACATAACGTTTTATATAATGACAATATCTCGATACATTTTTTTTTCTGTGACATCTCTAACTTTATACACCATCAAAAACACAAAAATAAGTTCATTACATTTTTATAACAAAAATTAAATTACATTTTTATAACAAAATATTTTTGTAGCAAAATATTGGTATCATCGTGTACAAAATAAAATTATGTCAAAAATTATGGCAAAATATTGGTAGCAAAATACTGAGTCAGTCCAACGCTCGAGCAGTGACCCCACTTCATTCTTTCGGATTTCCACTACTTTTATGCTGAATGCTTGCTTTCTTTCATATTACCATACCACGCATCGTCCCAACAATGTCAGATTTCGCTGCTACTTTTAGGCGAGATGTTTTCTTTTCTTTTTTTTTTTTTTTTAATACGCGACGTTAATTTTCGTGAGCGACATCGCGGTTCTTTAAGCATTTCTCCACCAGTTGGTAGCGAAATGGGTGGCCTTTTTTGATATAGCAAAAAAAGAGGTCCTCTGCAGGACACAGAGCCATCTGCAGGGCCTTCACAGTAATTTTCACAAATAATAATGGGGTACGTGTTCGAAATGATTGAAGGAACATGTGCGCAAGACTTGAACCCATAAACTCTAGTTTAAGCGTTACATGTCCCCCTCCATTGGGCTAACAAATTACTCCCTCCGTCCCAATTTAAGTGTCCACAATGGAATCTTTGGATGTCCCATATTAAGTGTTCATATTCTATTTCAACCAATGAGATGAGATTTTAGTGGGTAAAAATGATATTTGATTGGTGGATAGTATAGTTAGTGAAATTTCTAAAACTTTGTGCATGATGTAAGCGGACACTTAATATGGGACGGAGGGAGTATTTAAGAACTTGCTTGTTTACGCCATAACGGCATAAAATAAAAGATTTTATGATTTGATCTCAGTAAAAAAGTTCAAGTTCCGTGTCACCGAGCCTATTTATAAACTGATTTTCCGAAGGTGATTGAAAAATGAAAAGGGTAGTAATGTTAGCATGGGCTTTGGGGTTGGGTGGTGATTATGAAGGCGAATAGGGAGTGACGGAGATAGTGCCATAAATATTTGTTAGCGCATTCCCAACTCCAGGGAACATGACATATGGTTGCTAGCAGTAATGAGACACATAGTAGTCATTAACACTGCATTTGTTAGTTAGGAAAATGGTAGTTGGATTCTTAACAAACTACTTCATTTATCGTTACCATACAAGTATTTAAATACAAGATTAAGTAACTATTCTGTCTTTAGTAAACATCATTGAAGCACATTAAAATAGTTAGATTGAAAGTATAATGATGATATAAAGACTCATTTATTTGTGAAGTGTTTACAAAAAGAGTTGGATACCATATCATATGTCCATTTGTGTGTGTGGTGAGGGAGCAATATGGGAAAGGAGTGGACATGATGAATCACAAAAGCAAATGATCAAATCCAAAAAGATTTTACCAAAGACATACTTTACACGGGTCTAAGTTGTTAGACACACTTTTTACTTTACACTTTTGGGAAAGGATCGGCGACAAATGCAAAGCCATACACGTCAGCTTAAATCGCTAATGCCAAGAAGCTAGCAGTTTTTGACTTGGCACCAGAAACTGCTTCTACATTCACATTTCGTATCGCTTGCCATCGCACTTCGCCAAATCAATTTTTATTTTTTTATTTTTTATAAAATTTGAAACAATATATCCTAAAATTACTTTATTCAAAAAAAAACATTACAAGAAATAAAAAAAAATAAACTTAAAAAACATAACATAATTCTTTGGAATATTTTGCCCGGATGCGTTTGTTTGCCCCTCACGATTGACGTTTCATCGACGAATGTACAGGTCCATGATAGCATCTGATATTCCTGGCCATTCAGCTCGATAAACGACCTCGCCGGATTCCGCCAGTTAACATCTTGTTTCATTTTTCGCTTCCCACCAGACATTGTTTTCCATCATTTAGAAAACATTTCCGTTTGAACCGAACTGCTATCGAAAGTAGACGAACGCTGGTTTTATGACCGTACACCCGTCCGGCTTGGTACGCGTTTCGTCCAAAATGCTCGATCCTTCTTCCGTAACCCAAGACGACACGCCTTGCATTTGTTGAGTCCGATTTTTCCACTTATGCTTGTCCTTCAAAAACTTCCGCCGAATGGTGTTTAAAATCGCCATGATATCGCTTGTACAAAGTGTGGCAACGCTCCATGAAATCCATATCGTTCTCCCCACTCCATAATGCCTGCTTATTCATTAATCGAATAAACTTCCCGACACAACGATTCATCTGGAGTCCACTTTCCTAAGTAAGCTGTTCTGGTAATGAGTTACAAACTTTGTTTTTGCCTTTGTTGTAAGCTTCCAAAACTTTATACCAAAACGCTTATTACTTGATCCGCGACCGACTTTGATCCTTGGATACTTGAATGTAAGTCGGCGCCAAAAGTAGTTCTTCTTCGCTTGGCCCACGTTGCTACGCTGGATTGCTAGGGTCTGGCTTCTCTTCGTTGTTATTGCTTTTTTTTCGCTTTTCGTCTTCTGCTCCTTCATTTTTGTTTTTTTGACGTGGGGTCAATGGATGACCGCTGCCCTCTTCTGATTCGTTTCACAACAAAAGGAACGATTGTTGACTCCATCTTATTTGTATTCGCTTTGTTGTTGTTGTTGTTGCATTTTTCATCGAGAAAACAAAGTGTATTCACGGATTGATACGAGTTTTGTTGAGAAATCAAGGAAAGTAGTGTTGTTGTGTTCGATTCGATCAAGACTAACCGATCATTTGGTTCGATGGATCAAGCAAGATTCCGATTGATCTACGGTTGTTGGGATTCATTTTCAAAAATAAGCCAGATGTATTTGCAATTGCGGTGTGAAGTGGTATAAGTGATATGTTTATATAGGATTTGAAAGCCGCAGTGGCAAAAGATACTGCACAAAACTCAAACTACGGGCTGGTTTAAATTCCAACGGCTATTTTAAAAAAAAAAAAAAAAAAAAAAAAAAAAAAAAAAAAAAAAAAGCTGGTTTGTTAGTTTTGACGCTGGCGTTTCTACTGCCGACAGAGAATCTGCGCCAAACTTGGCGTCACAATAAACTCGCTGAAGACCAAAGCCAATGACCACCGCATCTCCCTCGCTTTGTGTATAAATTTTTACCTAGCACATTATAGATGGTTTTTCCATTTCACTCTTAATTCATAGTGTTGTGTGTGCTATGTAAAGTTAAAAAAAGATAAATATGATGTACAAATCACCTTTCATACTATATATCGATAACAATGGTTAGTATCATCGGTTTTCTGAGTAACTGTATTCACAATTAGCTACATATCAGATAATCTCCACAAATGTCTCAATCGAAACTTGAGCCTAGAACCTTCTGATTGATGATCACTCACAGACCGTTAGACAAAAGACATTTGGTAAAAGAGTGCAATTGCAGTTATAATTCTTTGTGAACATGGTGCATTCAGTTAAAATTTTAAACTCGATATGCTCTGTCAATCTATCTATAGGTGAGACCATAACTCATTTACTTATAACCAACCTAGTTTGAGCATTAGATTACTATTAATTCATATGAGTAAGAAAAAACAGAAAAACATTTCAAAGAGTTACTTAACCAAACCGACCACCATTTCAAGTTTTCAACATGTTAAAATTTAATTGTAAACGGGGGGGTGTTCATCGGTTCGGTTAACGGGTTATTCGGTTAAAATAAATTTCTGAGTAAAACCGAAAACCAAACCGAACCGAATTCAATTTTGATTAAACCAAACTCAAAACCGAACCGAATAAACGAAAACCGATCCAAATAACCCAAATTACCTAATTTTAATTATTTATTTATATAATTATATAGATTTTTAGAACAAATAAAATAAATATTTATAGCTTAAAAAATGCTATATTTATTCTATGAAAAAGTTTTAATGTTTTCTTATGTATATAAATATATATATTTATGTGAATTCGGTTTTCGGTATATTCGAACTGAAAACTGAATATTTATTTTTGTTCTGTTTTGGCAATTTCGGTTCGGTTAAAATTTCGGTTCGGTTTTAGTTTTCGGTTTTGTTGGTGAAACCGACTCGGGTGACACCCCTAACTTGTTTAGATCTAAAGACGGGATCCCCAACCAGATCGTTTTTGTCTTTGCAGATCATGATCGTAAAGATCTATCCTGATTTTAGATCCTACTCTAGGTTCAATAAAGATCAAAAGAAAAACTAAAGATCAAATAAACCATTCTCACCCACCTTTTTTCATCAAAACAATAAAATAAACTTTTACCTTCATTTTTAAAAATTAAATATCTAACAAACCATTAATCGTTGACAAACTAATCATACCACATTTACAAGCATAAAATTACATTTAATTTGATATCTCACATCATATACTTTCACGCAAATATTTTTTTCCGATTTTTTTTTCGGGGTTTAGGGAGGCTTGTTAGGGGTTCTGACTTTTGGGTTGCCTTTGTGGTTGTTGTTTGGTTTTTACGGCTTAATTTTTCTTTTTTGGTTTAGCTTATTGTATTTTAGGGTTTTGACTTAGGGTGGTTTTTAGTTTAGGGTGTGGTTTGGTTGCTTGTAAGTTTTTTTTTTGAGTATAGAATAATCTAAACCCAAAACAAGTAAAAATAAGTCAAAGATAATACGATCCTATAGTGATAATTTTATACGCAATTTATTTATCTAATTAGTTATGTGAGATTTATGTAAACGATAATTTAATTAATTGATCAAAAAAATGATCAAAACGATCCATGATTCCTTTACTACCTGAATAGTTTTTGTAATGATTAAAATTTACAAGTTATTATACATTATAAATTATATTTTCATGTAATGCTTGTCATAAATTATCATTATGAGATGTTTAAAAGAGTAACATGTTGTTTTTTAAATTCTAAAAAAAAACAACTTGTAGTTTTTAGTTTGTAATCCGAGAAAAATAAAATCGGATAGGATTAGATCTTAAGATCGTATGGTCAAGATCGAGATCTTATAAGATCTTAAGTTTTCAAAAATCTTTTGCAAGATCCGGATTATTTTTGATTTGTAGTATTGTAAAATCGTAAGATCCAAGATCCGGATCCTGACACTAGTTTAGATAGCCAAAAGCTACATACGAGTCGTTTGAGATGCAAGAAAGCCTCTGCTTGCATATAATAGGGCAGGCTTGGAAAATTCAATTGGCCCATATCCTAAAGTTATCATATATAAAACAGATGACATGTACTTTGGGTCTAACATTTTGGCCCCAAATTTTCATGTTCAAACTATATTTGTATTAGATTAAGATACCCATCTTGAAGGGGAGGTGATACTCACATCACACTTTTTAATAAATGCATCACAATTTGTACATTACATTATTGTACGTGCGGAGGGGGGGATACTCACACCACACTTTTTGATGCATGCACCACAATTTGTGCATTACAGTATTGTACGGTACAAACTGTAATGCACAAATTGTGATGCATGCATCAAAAGATGTTGTGTAGGTATCAATTCCCATCTTGAAATATGTCAGGTTGGAGTAGGGGTGTTCATCGGTTCGGTTATCGGGTTGTTCGGTTTGTTCGTTCGCTTTTCTTTTCGTGGTATAATCGAGAACCAGACCGAACCAAATTCAAATTGTTTAAACCGAACCGAATAACCGAAAACCGAACCGAATGACCCGAAATTACATAAATTTAATTATTTATTCATTTATTTATATAGATTTTTAGTAAAAAAAAATGACTAAAATTCACCTTTGGTCCCTAAACTTGGCAGGACGCATCGCGATGGGACAAAACTCGCCCTTTTCTTCGCCAGAGGTCCAAACCTTGGCCTTTAAATGCCAGATTCGTCCCTTGACCAGGATTGGGATAGTCAAACCGATTTCCTTCGAGGGTATTATAGACCATTCACATTTTTTACCCAACCTAGTTAAAATGTAACCCAACCTTCAACCATATATGTATCGGCTACGACCAAGAGTGAACCCTAAAATACAATCAACAGACATTCTACCCAAAGCAAAAAGAAAAACAATAATGGCACAAAACGATAAGGGGAAGGCTTTTCTTGAGTTCGGAGGAAAGCAGACGCCCAAATGAAAAGGGTTTGGGTGTTAAAGCATGGGGAAGGAAGAGGATGACATCTTGTTATCAAAGTTTAACGATTTGGGAGAAAGGATTAAAAATCTGGAAATTTTGTTTAAATATCTTAAGGAAAGGAAGGAAAAAAAGGAAAACGATGATAGGGAGAGTTGTGGGTCTAGCTAAGTGTATGTTTAGATGATAGGAAACTTTGTAGTTCTTGAGAACATGAAATCGATGAATAAAATTTTGTGTTCTTATTTACGTAATTGTGTTTGAAATCGTTTTTCATTTCTTAATAGGTTTGACTTACCCAAGTCATATCACAATAGTAAGTTACAATTTGTTGGCTTTCATAAGTTTGTTTGACTTTGGTAAGTCAAAAATTCAAGATGTTACAATACACCATTGTCAATACATTGTTGTTTACTGCTAAAGCGTTTGCATTTTCAACCCGTGTTTTTAAACCACCGCCTCTCATTTTACTGATAGGGGGTGTTTGGTTTGCACAACTTTTGCTGATAAAAGGGGCCGTTTGTAGTTTATGATACAAGCGGATGTTTGTTGATACATTATGATTTAGTGCTAAAGTATTTGCATTTTCACCGCATCTTTTTAAACTATTGCCTTTGCTTTTGCTGATTTAAGGGGGTGTTTGGTTTTACTGATTAAAGTTTTGCTGATACAAGGGCCTGTTTGGTTTTGCTTGATACAAGGCTCTTTGGTTTGGTTTTGCTGATATAAGGGGATGTTTGGTTTTGTTGATACTAATTACACTAAAATACACCCAATATCACAATACAAGAACAGATTAAACAACACATAATCCAAATGATATTTTATCATTAATAAAGTCTGTTAAACATCATAACCAACTACATCAAATCTAATTTACATACCCTTTTTAGCAACCTAGATTCCCAAAACTATCACCCAAAAGACCGCCTTTATCTACCCCATGGAAAACCAAAAATCCAGGCATTATGTTCAGCCATTTTCTTAACAAAATCTTGGTTGAACCGAATACCTTCATCTGTTTGACCAACAATCTGTATGAGTTGGGCAAGTTGGTTTGTGTGCCTCGACCGATTTTGGTCAGCGATCCACACAGCGCTAATTCCACGAGGTCCCGTGAGCTTGATTCTCTTCTATCAACTCCCTACGCTTGATGATTCTCGCTCTTCAGATGGCCAATGCACTCAAGAACTAGCTTCTTCAGAATCCCTTCTTGGGCAGCCTCTTCTTCAAACCAGATAGCCATACGATCATTCAAATTTGGCGAATCAACAACCTCCATGAGTTCGTTTAAAATGGGAAAATATGCCATTGGAAAATTGTTTGTGTGTGGAAAAAGTGGTAGATGAGTTTATCGTTTGGTGTGCACTAGTTAATATCGCCTCCGGTAAGAGACGGTCGGGGGTCTAATAGTTACTTTTTTTCACACTCGGCCCCTGAATTTGTCTTGGTTGCCGTTGTCATACTTAAAACTCCCGCCCAATAATCACTTTAGAATACACAATGGGTCCCTCAAGTTGCCAACTTACGTAAAACCATTAGAAGTTTGACTTTGTTAAGTCAAACTTCTAAAACATATCAAATTATCAGTTCACTCCAAAACAAATATTGAGTAATGGTTTTGCAATATTGACTTTACAAAGTCAAATACCATTCTATATATTATTGAACATTCCACTAGCCATCCTTATCATGAAACTTCAAATACCATTCTCCTTTCAGACTTAATCTTTCAAAGGTTTTCAATCCTTCGACATTACGACTTTTGTTCACAGTTAACCCATTCACCATTTTCAAGTATTGACTAACTAAAGTAAACTGGAAATGCACTTTTACTTGCTACAATCAAATTAAAATGCTAAATGAAAGTTTGACTTTCGAATGTTAAACTTTCATCACCTACAATACGCAAAAACAACAACATACCTAACAATCTAATTTTAAGCAAACCATATAAACAATTACTGTACAAAATTACCAAAACTATTTTGCAACATTAATTGTCCTAGGGTATTCAACCCAAGCTTAAACTACAAACCAAATAAAGAAATCTACCACTACTGGGGAAGCTCGTGGAGTTTCAGCCTTCCTAGCCAACTCCCAGTTGTTCATGGTATTTTCATTCCCATCATGAATCCTATCGCTTTGCCTGATATTGATTGTCTTTAGCGACCGGGAACACGCATGTATACACTTGATTAAAGTTATTTCATGCTCGCTCGGGAAAAGCTCAAACACCACCGTCAGTAGTGGCCATGGTGAATGTGTTTCGCTACAACAAGGTAAAATTTTTGCAAAGGTAGATCACTAAGCGTGTTTGCAGCCTGAAAAATCAAATAGTGTTGAGATACACAAACATGGCAATTTAGGAATGTTTTATTTGATACATATGCATTACAACATTACACTTACTCTAGTATCCAGAATTTTCAAATTCGGAGATGACCGAATCATTACAATGGTGAACGCTACCATAACACTATTCCAAAAATCGACATCGGACTTTAAGGTTAATCAGGAAACAAAGGGCACCTTCATCCTAGGATTAGCTTCATGTATCAACTACAAGAAGTTTTAAAGATTAAATTTCATTATTGTTACACATCTCTTTAACATTGTAAAATTATAAGTTGTAAACCGAAATTGTTCTTACCATGCAATCACCAAAATCCAATGTGAGGGTCTCAAGATTTTGAAGTCTTGTCAAGTGAAAGATATCGGATGTTGTGATTGTCATCACAACATTATAACGACCTAATGACAAATGTAACTTCTTCAAATTCCCAAGTTTTGCAATATCCCATAGTCTCATCTCGTTTGTACTAGGACGATTCATTTTAAGAGACTCGAGTGAGGGACAACCAAAGAATAAAGTCCTTAAACTGCACCGCTTAGAAAATTGACATGAATCAATTCTAAGCTCAAGAGATTTGGAAAGCCATGAAAATATTCCAAAGTAGCCATAGCACAAACATGAAGTACCAGATGTTTCAACTCACTACGAGAGTAAAGTGGGTTGGGAACGAATCGGGTCACCATACCAATTTGTAATAATCACTCCTCAATTCCATTGTCACCAAAAAACAAGAGCCACTCATGAATATGTTCATAATTAAAATTGTCTATTCCAATAATTGATCTTGGCTCTACAAATAAGACAAACTTTCTTATTGGACCCATAAGCCGATTTAAGAATCTAGTAACAAGCCTCCCATCAAACTCGCATGTTAAATAATAAAAGAAATCCTCATCAAGTATGACATCGGTGAGCAAAGTCCACTTAGACCTCCAGTTTCGCGCTAAACTAGAGGTTCTCACCGCTTCTAACAAAGGCAACCAATTCAAAATGTTAGTGATCACTTCATATGGCATGTTGGTAATACGATCCATCGACATGGTTTTGTTGGAAGTTGGGTTGGTCTTTTGAGTTCTGGAAATGAGGATTTATATTCTTGATTTTGATTTGCAGTTTATCGCTTCGATAATGTTGTTTTATGTGATTGGTAAAGTTGTTTGTCATGGGTGTATTGGTTCCGCAAATTAAATGCAAGGGTATCGTGGAAGAAACGACTAGTAGCCATACTCACAATTGGTCCCTGGGTTGAAGGTTGGGTCAAAAATGTGAATGGTCTATAATACCCTCGAAGGAAATCGGTTTGACTATCCCAATCCTGGTCAAGGGACGAATCTGGCATTTAAAGGCCAATGTTTGGACCTCTGGCGATGAAAAGGGCGAGTTTTGTCCCATCGCGATGCGTCCTGCCAAGTTTAGGGACCAACGGTGTATTTTAGTAACAAAAAATCATGAATAAAAATTGTTATATTTATAGTATAAAAGAGTTTTAATATATATTTTTTATATAAATATATAAAAAATATATATATATTTATTTGAATTTGGTTTTCGGTTTGGATTGCTAAAACCATAACCGAACCGGAAATCGAATATTTAATTTGGTTCGGTTCGGTTTTGACAAATTCGGTTCGGTTCAGTTATTTTCGGTTCGATTCGGATTCGGTTTTCGGTTTATTCGGGTATTACCCAACCCATGAATACCCTTGGAGTTATTGTTAGAGGTAAAAAGAAAGTGACCCATATCATAAGTGAAAAATAGACTATCTTTTTAATGGAATTTGCTACTATAGTCATAGTCTTAAGACTTATACTTAAAGTATCCAGACAGCAACAATTGTATGTACACCAAAATAAACCTCTCACTGGTTATAAATAACTACCCTCAAGTGCTCAACTATTGCATATTTCAACTTCTTAAGCTATGTTTAGCAAAACATTTTTTTAATTTACATTTTTTTTAATTAGTTAGCATGAGCAGGTATGTTGAAAGCTAAAACCAACATGAAGGATCTCAAAGTCTCGATCCTTTCGTATTAGGCAATTCAATGAACTAGTACATTTTTTCTATGGTGAACGATGTTTCATTTGACATATTTCTTTGAGTAAAATACATCATTCGTCCTTTAACTTGTACCAAAACAACAGGTTGAGTCATTTTTTTTAAATATATACACCAGCCTTCCTTAACGTCTCCATTTCTTAACATCGGCGGCCCTTTTTTCTAACGACCGTTAGAAAAAATTGATAATGAAAAAAACACTCACAATCCATACCCTTCTTATATTAACTCACAAATCTCAACAATATTATAAACAACTAGGCATGTATCTGTGCATAACGACGAGATTTCATAATGGCAAATATTTATAATTAGTTAGGAAAATGGTAGTCATTAACATTGCATTTGTTAGTTAGGAAAATGGTAGTTGGATTCTTAACAAACTACTTCATTCATGTTATTATACAAGTATTTAAATACAAGATTAAGTAACTATTCTGTCTTTAGTAAACATCATTGATGCACATTAAAATAGTTAGATTGAAAGTATAATGATATAAAGACTCATTTATTTGTGAAGTGTTTACAAAAAGAGTTGGATACCATATCATATGTCCATTTGTGTGTGGTGTGGGAACAATATGGGAAAGGAGTGGACATGATGACTCACAAAAGCAAATGATCAAACCCAAAAAGATTTTTACCATAGACATACTTTACGCGGGTCTAAGTTGCATGACACACTTTTTACTTTACAATGTATAAATTTTTACCTAGCACATCATAGATGGCTCTTCCATTTCACTCTTGGAGTGAAAAAAAAGGTAATGTATAATTCATAGGGTGTTCACGGGACGGTTCGGTTGGATATTTTAACTATTCGTCGCGGGACAGATGGTTCGTTTTACTATCCGAAACCGAACCGCTGTTTTATGAACCGACACGCGTGGCACACCGAAATGAAGCAGCTACACTACCGTATTGCGTCACGGTTAATAATTCTAAAAAATTAATCGATTCCAATCGTACAAAGAATAACATAAATTAGAACATAATATGTCATTGTCGTAAAATTAAATAGTATTGAAGAGATTAGAATCATAGTAGCTGGTTCATCACAATAAAAACATTCAAATTCTCATATATAACAAAATAACTAATAATACTTATTTGACTTTTATAAGTGACGATCACTTTAATCATATTTAATCTATAGAGTTTATAAAATGATCACATTAGGTAAGTAAAAATGCGTTATACGATAAAAGTAGTGTAATGATATATTTAATATTGTAGATTTTTATGAATGATTACATGTATACAAGGTTATAAAAATAAGAAGCTGCAGACGGAATACAGCTCACGCCATGACTCGAAGTTTTTTGTTTAGAAGGCGTAGAAGATAAAGGCTGCTGCCACAAAGTTTGAAAATATTTATATATTTATATCATAACTCATATATATCGAATTTACAAAAAAACACGCCATAAGGCGGCGCTACGCAGATTCTAAGCCCTCACACCTCATGGCCTTTGCGAAATAGCCTGTAAGTGATTTTTCCGATTTTGAGTTTTCTCGGTTTCGGTTCTTCAGTTACCAGATTTCTCATATTTTTTGAACACCTCTAATAATTCATAGTGTTGTGTGCTATGTAAAGTTAAAAAAGATAATATGATGTACAAATCACCTTTTATACTATATACCGATAACCATGGTTACGTATAAGATAATATCCACAAATGTCTCAGTCAAAACTTGAGCCTAGAACCTTTTGATTGGTAACCACTCACAGATCATTAGACTAAAAAAGACATTTAGTAAAAGAGTGCAATTATAGTTAGCATTCTTTGTGAACAAGGTGCATTCAATTAAAAGTTTAAACTCGATATGCTCTGTCATTCTATCTAAAAGTAAGACTATAACTCATTTACTGATAACCAACCTAGTTTGAGCATCAGATTACTAATAATACATATGAGTAAGAAAAAACAGAAAAACATTTCAAAGAGTTACAACCGACCAGCATTTCAAGTTTTCAACATGTTAAATTTTTTTTGTAGGATATAAAGTGGACAAAATAACACTATTGTAGGCTTGTAGCCTTGTTGGTTATATGACTTGTAACTAGTTTAGATAGCCCTAAGTTACATACGAGTTGTTTTGAGATGCAAGAAAGCCTGCTTACATATCATAGGACAGGCTTGGAAAATTCCATTTGGCCCATATCCTAATGTTATCAGATATAAATAAGGGTGAGCGAAAAAACCGAAAAGACCGAATAAACCGAAAACCGAAACCGAACCGAACCGAACAGAAAATAACCGAACCGAACTAATAACCGAACCAAACTAATAACCGAACCGAATTTGCTAAAACCGAACCGAACTACTAATTCAGTTCTCGGGTTGGTTATAAAGGCTAAACTCAAAACTATATATATATATATATATATATATATATATATATATATATATATATATATATATATATATATATATATATATATATATATATATATATTTATATATTTATGTATATTTATATATAAATAAATACTATTAAAAGGTTATCATAATATAATAAAACACTTTTTATGCTTGAAATATATTTTTTGCTAAATATCTATGTAATTATTAATTTTTCTTAAAAATAGTGAAATTGGTTATTCGGATAAACCCAAGAACCCAACCAATTAGAATTTAACCAACCAACCTAAAACCGAATTTAAATTTGGTTCGGTTCGGTTCTCGGGTTGACCTAAATTTTTTTTTAACCGAATTAATCGAACCGAACAAACCGAACAAACCAATAACCGAACCGATCAACACCCCTAGATATAAAACAGATGACATTTATGTACTTTGGGTCTAACGTTTTGGCCAAAAATTTTCGTGTTCAAACTATATGTCACGTTGGACTTATTGTGAGAGGTAAAAAGAAAGTGGACTATTAGGGTTAGTTTGGTTTGTAAATGGTTTTAGGTTTAGGTTTAAATTTTAAGATTTGATTTGAATTTGGATATGAATTTGATGATGAAAGAGAAAATTATATATATATACTAAACGGCAGGAATGTGATGTAAAGATTAATTATTATCTATAGCAATTTGACAAAAATAGTCCCTAAGGTTTAGTTGTCTTTGCAAACTAAGTCCTTTGTAGCATTAATTAGTATGTATAGTCATTTAACGATAATAGTCCCTAAGGTTTAATTATCTTTGCAAACTAGGTCCTTCGAGGACTAACGATGTAACATAATTAAACTTTAAAGGACCGCTACATAAAAATATAACGGGGTTACAACACTTTCGCATCAACGAGCGAGATCACCCACTCGTATTGTATAAAGTAAATAAGTTATTATTATATAGGGTGTAGATCTAGTGAGAAGAGAAAATATAATAAGAAGAATGAGAAATAGTGTTAGCCATATATTTCAAATGAATAAAGAGAAATTCATGGGAGTTGCATCTTTTATTATAGGTGTAAAACCCTATAAATATAAACGCATAATAAGACTATTTTACCCTTGAGATCAAAATTTTAAAACACGTAAAATATAATAAAATTCATTTAACGAAACAAAAAAAAACCTAACTTATATTTTATTTGAAAAACCTAACGTGTATATATATTAACGACATTAGTACAACAAAAGAATATAAGTCACGCAACATAAGTTGGGCCTCGTTTTTTTGTGATCCGATCGGTAGCCAACCCTCGTGTTGGGCGAGATTTGTTTGTGAGCGGTTGGGCTTGAGTGAGAACCAAGCCACCCCAAGCCCTAGACCGACGGTATACATATACAATATAAATACAAACACAATACATAGAAAACCTAGTCTACACAAAGTCACGGCACAATCTTTCTCCCTTTTCTTTTCTACCGATCGCTGCTACTCTTGGGTTCGGTGTGCTTGAATCGAAAACCTTGCCAAGGTATAACCACATTCTTCCCTCGTCTCACTTATGTTACATGCAAACGTAAAGTCCTTAAAAATAAACTGTGAGTCATGCGTGAGTTGTGAAGCATGTGAGTTTGTCGATGTGTGTTTAAATAGGTGAGCAAGTAACTTGGGTATGGTCACATGAAATCATAAACATATATTATACATGTATGAGTTAACGCATGGTTAGGTCATAAGTTGTGTGGTTATAAGTCAAACAGGAATAAATGTGGATCATGAAACTTTGATCTTTGCGTTAAGAAGGTTTGTGTCGATTTGCATGCATTGTGAAAATATATGTGAGCTTGGGTTGACTTAAGAATGGTTAAACGTATATGTGTGTATGTGTGGGTGTCGATTTGTTGGTGAGTCGGGAAAACGCAGTATTAAGTTGGGATTTGCATGAGTGGCGTATATGTTGAAACAAGGGAGGAAGAAAAAAAAGATTTTGGTCTTGTTAACGAGGGTAAAAGGGTACATGTGTGAGTTAATGGTGTAAAGGCATGCATGAGCTTTGTTCAACTTCCGTTTATTTTTCACAAGTTCTAGGTCAAAGTGATGAGTCATTTAATCCGTAACATGTCAATTTAATGCGTATTAATATGGTACTAAAAGTTTGGGAAAACCCTATAACATAAATGAGAGTCGATTAGGGTTTGAAAGCTAAGTGTGTAATTCGTTATTTCATGTAAAAATAGTAAGTCGTGAGGTCATTAATAACGAATGATTAAGCGTATAACGAGCTAGTATTAAGTATGTTGTAAACATGCGTGAGTTATGATTTTATGCAAGAAGTCAAGTGTCATGGATTAAATTAGAGTATGCATGGTCTCATTAAGTTTGTATTTCGAACAATGTTACATGAGAGTCTTGGTCAATCACGTAAGATATAGAAGTTGGTATAAACCTGCTGTGAAAGAAAGTCTTAAAATCCGTTCTTGACACTTATAAACCCTATACTTTGAATGATGATCATATAAGTCCTCAATTAAGATATTTGTCATATTAAACCCTTAAGTTTACCATTTGTCAAATTGCAAACCATAAGTTTGGATAATTAATGGTTAAGATTCTAAAATGTTGGAATTCTGTCCGTCACTAAGAATAAGATTATACTTACGACTTTAAGATTGTGAACGCGATAAATCCGTTATAATTAATGATGCTAATAAGTATTAAATAAATCATAATCCGTGTAGATTCGTTGAAGGAGACGCGACGTTACATCTTCGTGATTCACTCATTCGTTTGCTTTTCTCTCATTTGCGTTAAGGTACAGATATTTCGACCTTTTCAAGAAGGTTCCTTCGACGCTTTTCCGCTTTTTTTCTATTTCGATTATTAGGGTTTCCGATGCCATTGCTATGAACCCTTTTCATTGTTTGATCGTTGCTTGTTTGAAACACTGTTTATTGAATCATGCAATATCCGCTTTGAACGTTATGTTAGAAAGACTTTGATATGCACATTTGTTTAACCTTGCTATATTTGATTATGAACTTCTGAATTGTGAACCTTTGGTTATGAAATTCTGATTATGAAGGTATGATATGTGACTACGACATTAACTTCGACTTCGAACTTTTGAACATGAACCCTATGATATGAATTATCTGATATGTTATCTGTTGAACTTTGTGTTTGATTATGATTTGTGTCATTTATGACAATCTGTTTGACTTAAGTTAGTTTGACACTCGAGCCAAATATTTCACTAGTCATGGGGGTTCCATGTCCGTGTCGTGATGCACCTCGACATGACTCTAGGCGAAAGTGATGTTCGCCACGCCCTTCGTTATTTGATTATGAGCTCGCTATATATTGTATGGCCACTATCCGTGCGTAGGCGTATGGATGCATCCTAGATCCGACTATCCGATATGATTTGTCCGGTGAATGATGTCGGTGTAATACGTCTTCACAAAATTCGAGCTAGCTACTCCAAAATTATTTTCGAGATTATTTCGTATAAGTATGATGTTTCGATATGATATGTTCTGGGTTGTGGTAGTTAACTAAATCCTTATCTGTTATGTCCGTGTTAAGTATTCTCGTTATGGTTCGGTGTTTTCGAGTGTTATATTATGTATTCGATATGACATGTTAGTGAATGTGCCCGATGTATATGTTCAAGTGATTACTAGTTGCCATGCTAGGATAGGATTAATATGTTTAAACATGATTCGTATATCTGATATTATGTTAGTTTATCGTTACGTGAATGCGTTGATCTGCGAGATGAATGTGCTAGTGTACAATTGAGTGTTTTGGAATTTTAGTATGTGTGATGGTTCAGTTAATTTTATAAACCTTGCCTATCGGTTAGTTATTTGTCTGCATATGTGACCGCCATGTTAAAACTTTGTTAAGGTTAGGATTTGATCCGAGAACCGGTTTAGCTTATGATATCCGCTCGATAATTGATAATGGCTATGTTATGTCTTTGTCTATTTAGTTATAGTCTATCTACGTGTTTTCTATCTCAGATGTGAGACTGCCATGATTTGACCGCTATTTCCACGCTTGCTACAATATTGAATTAAGTGTGTTAAATGTGGATTTATTTAATTTCTATGAATGCCATGATTATCTTCTAGAAAGTGTTTCCGTTAGCCTTTAGATATTCCGTTTGGCTTATATGAACTCTACTATCTGGATGTATTGAATGTCCGATTATTTTGATGTGTTTGGAGTATGTGCCATCAATATGCTATGTGTTTGTTCTTGATCGTGATTTGTTCTTCCGGATTGATGATTGCGCTTCCGCGTAATCCTCAATGATTCATCGATCTTATTCCGTTGTGACTTCGTTATTCGTTTCTTTGTTTTATTTTGTAAATTCTATTTTGTTTAGTTTCCGTTTCGTTATATCTGCTCACTGGCTTGTAAGCTCAGCCGCATTTTCTTTTCCTGCGGCAGGTATTAAGCATTCAAAATAAGCTTATGGGATAGCCGATCGGGTTGAGAGTAGAGATGAGAGCAAGATTTGAAATAGGGATCTTAGATTTATTTTGATTATTAAGTTATTTATTTTTCTTTTGTAAGTTTTGTAAAGGCTTCCGCTTTTGTATAGTACTTAAGGTTCTGATATGAAACCGTATTTGTGATATCTTTACCCTTGTCGGGTTGAGGTGTTACAATTTATGGTATCGAGCCGTTTTAGGACCCTTAGAGCTTAGGCTATGACCTGTGAGGATTGGATAGATTTAGGATTTTCCCTTCTCAGTATCTTCTTTGCGTCCACTATCGTACTTAGATTTTGCTAATAGTTGGTTATTCTTTTAGATGGTTATCTCTCGTCGTTCTAGTTCACCGATAGAGCAAGCAAGGACCAGCTAGGCAACCTAGGGAGAGGATGAGGTGGACCGTTGTTATTGCTAAAGGCTGCAAGAGGATTGGTAAAGTGAAGCGGACCAACAAGAGGATACGAGTTCCGGCTAGTATGTGGCCATGCACAATTGAGGAGAAGCTGGCCTTAAAGAACGTAGACGGAAAAGTAGTAGAGGAGTATGAAACTAAAGTCGTTGACAACCAAGGTTTCACCACTAGGTATCATGATAGATGTCCCAAGTTCTTTGAAGATGGAGGAGTAGGTTGGACTAGGAGTCGCGATTTGTATACTTTTGTAGATCGTGGTGCCTGAAGAAGAAGAGAGGAATCGAGAAGTGACTTTGCTAGTCGCTTATTACACGCAAAGGAAATAAGAACGGATGGATGGAGGAAGAAGAGGAAGAAGAAGAAGATGAGGAAGAATACGAGGTGGACTCGGATTTAGAGTCTACCGCTTCTAGTAGGTTTAATCCGATACAAGAATAGACATGTGCACTCCTGATTAGTTGCCTCTTTATGAGAAATTTCCGACATTTGATTTTGAGTTTAGGTCCTTTTGTTTTCATTTAGATGATTGATCTGGATTATTAAGTTTTGTTTTGGAAGTTCATCTTATGACGATTTAGCAATTTTGTTTTATTAGTGAGAATAAAGCAAAACTCTGAAAGTATAGTTCCTGTTTGTTGTTTCTTCTCGATAGATTCGTTAAGTTTCTCGCTAGTCCTCATAAGTTTCTCGCTATGTGTTTTCTTAATAATGTGGCTCAATCACAACTTGAAATAAAGTATGACCATCATGATGGTATACTCATGTGAATCTGGTATGTTATAGTACGTTACTTGTTATCTGTATGTTATCTGTATGTGATATGTTTTGTTGTGATTCTGGTTATGTTGTTTGCCATGACCCGGACGAATATGATGACAATAAGAACTTGTTATGTGATGCAAGTATTATGACCGATCAACGGATAATACCGAGATCATATAATTTGAACTTATTGAAATTATATGACGCCCTGGGAAATGCCCGTGGTTGATGCGTGAATGGACTTTGACTTGTATCTGTTATTTGGCACTCCTCATGTTCGTTTGAAATTCCGTACCTAATTGTGAGATTTTCGTCGATATCTGTTACGTGTAAGTTTTGTGCTCTTTAGACCGAAATGGTTATGATTTGTGTGAACTATGGATTGCTATGTTTGCTCTAAATGTGTACGTCTCCGTGTACCGTATTGTGATCATTGGATACTTCAGGAAGTGTTTGAGAAATATTAAATCCTTTTAATTTGATTATCTGCGACTAGTGAGACCGTTAGGATTCGTTCTATCTATGTATATGTTTGATCTCATCATTAGATATCTGAATAAGTTAGAGCGTGTTGTTTGGCTTTCTGCATCTCATCTGCCATTACTTTGATAAGTATATGATTATCTGTTATGCGTATTTGATTAAGTGCTTTGATTTCTGAGAAGTATGAGTTTGTAGATCTGATAAGAATCTGTTTGTTCTGAGAAAAGATTCGTGTTTGTGCTATTTCCCTGAAATTTTGAAATCCGATTTGTTTTTGTTCTGTTCCGTCTTGTTCAATTTCGATGACGAAATTTTCTTTTTAGAAGGGGAGAGTTGTAAAACCCTATAAATATAAACGCATAATAAGACTATTTTACCCTTGAGATCAAAATTTTAAAACACGTAAAATATAATAAAGTTCATTTAACGAAACAAAAAAAAACCTAACTTATATTTTATTTGAAAAACCTAACGTGTATATATATTAACGACATTAGTACAACAAAAGAATATAAGTCACGCAACATAAGTTGGGCCTCGTTTTTTTTTTTTTTTTTTTTTTTTTTGTGATCCGATCGGTAGCCAACCCTCAGGTTGGGCCGAGATTTGTTTGTGAGCCGGTTGGGCTTTGAGCCGAGAACCAAGCCACCCCAAGCCCTAGACCCGATCGGGTATACATATACAATATAAATACAAACACAATACATAGAATTGGAACCCTAGTCTACACAAAGTCACGGCACAATCTTTCTCCCTTTTCTTTTCTACCGATTGCTGCTACTCTTGGGTTCGGTGTGCTTGAATCGAAAACCTTGCCAAGGTATAACCACATTCTTCCCTCGTCTCACTTATGTTACATGCAAACGTAAAGTCCTTCAAAAAACAGTGAGTCGAGCAATACGAGATAACCGAACCTTATGAATAATAAACTGTGAGTCATGCGTGAGTTGTGAAGCATGTGAGTTTGTCGATGTGTGTTTAAATAGGTGAGCAAGTAACTTGGGTATGGTCACATGAAATCATAAACATATATTATACATGTATGAGTTAACGCATGGTTAGGTCATAAGTTGTGAGGTTATAAGTCAAACAGGAATAAATGTGGATCATGAAACTTTGATTTTTGCGTTAAGAAGGTTTGTGTCGATTTGCATGCATTGTGAAAATATATGTGAGCTTGGGTTGACTTAAGAATGGTTAAACGTATATGTGTGTATGTGTGGGTGTCGATTTGTTGGTGAGTCGGGAAAAACGTGTATTAAGTTGGGATTTGCATGAGTGGCGTATATGTTGAAACAAGGGAGGAAGAAAAAAAAAGGATTTTGGTCTTGTTAACGTAGGGTAAAAGGGTCGACATGTGTGAGTTAATGGTGTAAAGGCATGCATGAGCTTTGTTCAACTTCCGTTTATTTTTCACAAGTTCTAGGTCAAAGTGATGAGTCATTTAATCCGTAACATGTCAATTTAATGCGTATTAATATGGTACTAAAAGTTTGGGAAAACCCTATAACATAAATGAGAGTCGATTAGGGTTTGAAAGCTAAGTGTGTAATCCGTTATTTCATGTAAAAATAGTAAGTCGTGAGGTCATTAATAACGAATGATTAAGCGTATAACGAGCTAGTATTAAGTATGTTGTAAACATGCGTGGGTTATGATTTTATGCAAGAAGTCAAGTGTCATGGATTAAATTAGAGTATGCATGGTCTCATTAAGTTTGTATTTCGAACAATGTTACATGAGAGTCTTGGTCAATCACGTAAGATATAGAAGTTGGTATAAACTGTTGTGAAAGAAAGTCTTAAAATCCGTTCTTGACACTTATAAACCCTATACTTTGAATGATGATCATATAAGTCATCAATTAAGATATTTGTCATATTAAACCCTTAAGTTTACCATTTGTCAAATTGCAAACCATAAGTTTGGATAATTAATGGTTAAGATTCTAAAATGTTGGAATTCCGTCCGTCACTAAGAATAAGATTATACTTACGACTTTAAGATTGTGAACGCGATAAATCCGTTATAATTAATGATGCTAATAAGTATTAAATAAATCATAATCCGTGTAGATTCGCTGAAGGAGACGCGACGTTACATCTTCGTGATTCCCTCATTCGTTTGCTTTTCTCTCATTTGCTTTAAGGTACGATATTCGACCTTTTCAGAAGGTTCCTTCGACGCTTTTCGCTTTTTTTTTCTATTTCGATTATTAGGGTTTCCGATGCCATTGCTATGAACCCTTTTCTGATTGTTTGATCTGTTGCTTGTTTGAAACACCTGCTTTATTGAATCATGCAATATCTGCTTTGAACGTTATGTTAGAAAGACTTTGATATGCACATTTGTTCAACCTTGCTATATTTGATTATGAACTTCTGAATTGTGAACCTTTGGATATGAAATTCTGATTATGAAAGTATGATAAGTGACTACGACATTAACTTCTGACTTCTGAACTTTTGAACATGAACCCTATGATATGAATTATCTGATATGTTATCTGTTGAACTTTGTGTTTGATTATGATATGTGTCATTTATGACAACTGCTTGACTTAAGTTAGTTTGACACCCGAGCCAAATATTTCACTAGTCATGGGGTTCCATGTCCGTGTCAGTGATGCACCTTTGACATGACTCTAGCGCAGTAGAGTGATGTTCTCGCCACGCCCCTTTCGTTATCCGATTATGAGCTCGCTATATATTGTATGGCCACTATCCGTCTGTGGGCGTATGGATGCATCTTAGATCCGATCCGTTATCCGATAAGATTTGTCTGGTGAATGATGTCGTGTGCAATACGCGTCTTCACAAAATTTTGGGAGCTAGCTACTCCAAATTATTTTTGAGATTATTTCTCAGATAAGTATGATGTTTCGATATGATATGTTCGGGCTTGTGGTAGTTAACTAAATCCTTATCTGTTATGTCTGTGTTAAGTATTCTGTTATGGTTCGGTGTTTTCGAGTGTTATATTATGTATTATGATATGACATGTTAGTGAATATGCTCCTGATGTATATGTTCAAGTGATTACTAGTTGCCATGCTAGGATAGGATTAATATGTTTAAACATGATTCGTATATCTGATATTATGTTAGTTTATCGTTACGTGAATGCGTTGATCTGCGAGATGAATGTGCTAGTGTACAATTGAGTGTTTTGGAAGTTTAGTATGTGTGATGGTTCAGTTAATTTTATAAACCATGCCTATCGGTTAGTTATCTGTCGCATATGTGACCGCCATGTTAAAACTTTGCTAAGGTTAGGATTTGATCCGAGAACTGGTTTAGCTTATGATATCTCGTTCGATAATTGATAATGGCTATGTTATGTCTTTGTCTATTTAGTTATAGTCCGTCTCAGTGTTTTCTATCTGTATGTGAGA
Organism: Chrysanthemum makinoi; assembly: GCA_910596185.1. Classification (NCBI taxonomy): domain Eukaryota; kingdom Viridiplantae; phylum Streptophyta; class Magnoliopsida; order Asterales; family Asteraceae; genus Chrysanthemum; species Chrysanthemum makinoi. Next base: position 266,113,557 of record OU343220.1, read on the forward strand.
TCGCCATGATTTGACCGCTATTTCCGCGCTACAATATTGAAATTAAGTGTGTTAAATGTGGATTTATTTAATTTCTATGAATGCCATGATTATCTTCTAGAAAGTGTTTCCGTTAGCCTTTAGATATTCCGTTTGGCTTATATGAACTCTACTATCCGATGTATTGAATGTCCTGATTATTTTGATGTGTTTGGAGTATGTGCCATCAATATGCTATGTGTTTGTTCTTGATCGTTATTTGTTCTTCCGGATTTCTGTATGATTGCGCTTCCGCAGAATCCTCAATGATTCATCGATCTTATTCCGTTGTGACTTCGTTATTCGTTTCTTTGTTTCATTTTGTAAATTCTATTTTGTTTAGTTTCCGTTTCTTATATCTGTTCACATCGGGCTTGTAAGCTCACCAAGCATTTTCTTTTCCTGCGGCAGGTGTTTTAAGCATTCAAGATGAGCTTATGGGATAGCTGATCTGGGTTGAGAGTAGAGATGAGAGCAAGATTTGAAATAGGGATCTTAGATTTATTTTGATTATTAAGTTATTTATTTTTCTTTTGTAAGTTTTGTAAAGGCTTCCGCTTTTGTATAGTACTTAAGGTTCTGATATGAAACCGTATTTGTGATATCTTTACCCTTGTCGGGTTGGGGTGTTACAATAGGTGCATCTGAAATGTGCGGTTATGGATACTTCTCATTCTTCTCATTTTACAATTATTTCTCTTTTTATCCTTACTCTATATATATAAAAGAAAAAGTTTAAACATTGTGAGAGAATAAAATAAAAAATAAAAGAAAAGATGGTGGTGTGTCAGACAATCCTGGCATCGAAGTATGGATTTGCTTATCCCCATAAATGTGAGTGGAGTCTAAATTTTTGTCATACCAATTTTAACGAAACATATTATTTTTTTCAAATCCTAAGGGGGGTGGCAACACATGCGGTTTGGCATGAGGTATAGTGAGGCATCAAACAGCATACCATTGCCACTCACTCGGCATGGACAATTCGGCATGATGTGCGGGTTCTCAAACCGCAACGGTATGGACAAGAGGAGAGGAGCGTGTGTGATGTTTTTGAATTATTGTACCGTTGCAAAGTGTTGGAATAAAAAATAAATAAAAATAAAAAAAAAATAAAAAATAAATAAAAATCCCTTCCCTTTATAAATAATACTCCTCACAACACATTCCAGATCACATTATTTTTACACACAAGTCAAATATAACATTCAAAAAAAATGTCTTCATCATCCTCTTCTTCGTCCGATGACGAATTAATTTTTCCCGAAGAGTCGTCCGAACTCATTTTGTCCACCGGTAGTACTCTAGAAACCTATTTCGCTATGCGCGATTCCCTTCAAGACACCGCTAGCTCAAGCAATACTCGGGGGCAATCTTTGACCCGCTTTCGTGATAAAGCATTAGAAACTTTAATGAATGACTATTTTGTCGAACGACAAAAGTTTCCCCACCATGTTTTTCGTGAAAGATTTCGAATGAGCAAAAGGTTGTTTTTAAGAATTGTTGGCGATGTTGAAGCGACATTCGAATGGTTCAAAGAGGGCCGAGACGCGAGGAAGAAAAAAAGTTTCACGGCGTTACAAAAATGCACATCGGCCATTCTAAGAACTCGCAACGGGTGAACCTCCGGATAGATTTGATGACTATCTAAATATATATAAATTCGTATTTTTATTTTATTTCCGTATATATATATTTTTAATATTTTGTAGGAGATTGTCTTGATCATTTTTGCCATGCGGTAATTGCGTTATACGGTCGAGAGTTCTTACGTAGGCCGACAAGCCATGACGTTGCACGGATATTCGAGGCACATCAAGAAAAACATCACATTCCTGGAATGCTTGGTAGCATTGATTGTACACATTTCGTTTGGCGAAATTGTCCTAAGCATTTGAGAGGCCAATATAAAAGAGGTGATCACCAATACCCGACTATTATGCTTGAAGCCGTCACTTCAAATGATTTGTGGTTTTGGCATTCGCTTTTGGACCTCCAGTGCGAATAACGATATCAATGTTTTGAATCAATCTCCGTTGTATATTAGTGAGCGAAATGGAACGGCGCCAAACAGTTCATTTAATGTAAATGGACGGCTTTACAAACGTGGATATTATCTTACCGATGGAATCTATCCTACATATTCAACGTTGGTTAAAGCATATAAGTTTCCCACTGACCCGAGGGAAAAGAGATTCAAAAGGCTACAAGAGTCTGCAAGAAAGGATGTCGAACGAGCTTTTGGGGCCCGAAGGGAAAGTGGATGATTCTTAGTTGTCCTATACGGGCTATGTCGGTCGAAAAGAATCGACTCCTCGTTTATGCGTGTATTATACTATGCAATATGATTTTAAAAGACGACGGGATGGCAATATCACCGGTTCATATAATGGATAAGCCGGTAGCGCCAGCTTTAATGACACTCAAGACTACGGAGTTACTAGACGAAGATATCCATAATCGTCTACGATTTGATCTTACGGAGCATTTGGCGGCTCTAGACTTAGCATACCTCGATGACTAGTTTAATTTTCTTTTTATTTCAACGGTGATGTAATTTTTTTTTACGTATTATGCATTTTTTTTATTATTAATGAAATATTATGTTTTTATTTAATTGTTTAATATAATTATGAATTAAAAAAAAAATGGGAGGTATGGAATGACCATTGCCACTAAAAAACTATGGTGAGGTATGAAATTAGGTGGAATGAAATTATTGGTGGGTTGTGAGGTATGATGAGATATGGAATTTATGTGTTGCCACCCCCCTAAATCTATGAATAAATACCTTAAACCAAATGGACCCTTAACATAAGTGAAAAATAGACTATCCTTTCTAATGAAATTTGCTACTATAGTCTTAAGAGTTATAGGTAAACATACAACAATTGTTAGTACACTAAAAATAAACTCCTCACCTTTTACAAATAAGTACCCTCAACAACTCAAATGTACAACAACGGCAAAACTAGCTGTAAGCTGTATATTTTTTTTCTTCAATAAATGTGTTTGGTAAATTAACTGTTAACTGTAATTATAAGCTGTTAACAGTAATTTTATGTTTTAACAGCCCCGAAATATTTTAAAAGCTTCATGAATCAGTTTCTCATTTTGAAGCTACTTGTTTAAAATAAAAGCTTGAAGTTAATATATTCAAAAAAAGATACTTGTTTTAGAGGAAATTATTTTTGTAACAAAAAACTTACAACTTAAAAAAAAAAAAAAAAACAGCCTACCAAACAGGCCTATATTTTTTTAGTTACTTATCATGAGCAGGTATATTGAAAGTTAAAACCAACATGAAGGATCTCAAAGTCCGATCCTTTCGTATTAGGCAATTCAATGAATTAATACATATTTTTCTATGGTGAATGATGTTTTCTTTGACATATTTTCTTTGAGTAAAATACATTATTCGTCCTTTAGCTTGTACCAAAACAACACATTGAGTCATTTTTTTAAAATATATACACCAGCCTTCCTTAACGTCTCCATTTATTAACATCACCGATCCTTTCTTCTGACGGTCGTTAATGAAAAAAACACTCGCAAACCACACCCATATAATATTAATCTCAGAAATCTCAACAAAATCATAAACAATAGAATGGAAATGGGTAGGAGAGGAATGGACGTGGAAAATTGAGATACATTCTCTTGTTTGTTGTGAAGATAGAATAAACTGTGAGGAACGTGCCACAGAAATGATTCTTGTGTTGTTTGGTTGTGTCAAGTGGAATGGAAATAGCCTTTCAAAAAAAAAAAAGTGGAATGGAAATTGATATAATTATTTAATTTGGGTCCTTCTATTGAGGCACTCTTTAGTATTTAATATAAGGGGTGTTTAGGTTTTATTTCTTCCACATCAAATCATTACCCGTTTTTTTTGTTCAATGCATCTTGTACACAACCCGACCAAATGCCACGTGGTGGATTCGTAATGGCTGACCCAAGGAGATAGTCGAGGATCACGTGCCTTGCTTTGAATTCATTTGAAATGAGTAGTATCACGTGCTTGGCCAATCATGTCTTGAAATTTGCAAGATAAAATATTAATTTTTTTTTTTTTTTTTTTCTTCGCTAGGACCAGATACTATGTAATTAGCAATTTGCAATTTCACTTTTATTAATTTTTTGTGACTAGATACTAAGGAATTAATGGGGTGTTGGGGTAGGCTTTCCTTTTTATTTTAATAAAGAATGGGTATACTTTGTCTTTTGTCTAATGGTGTCTGGTACGTGTTCTCGCAGCTAAGTTTTTTGTAAAATTTATAATTTTTTTTATATAAATTTATAAGTATTTTTTTCAAAAAATTTATAAAAAAGGTTCATAAAAAATTTATAAAAAAAGTTTATAAAAAATTTATAAAAAAAGTTTATAAAAAGTTTATAAAAAAAATTTATAAAAAGTTTATAAAACAAGTTTATAAAAAATTTATAAGAAATTTATAAATTTTTTTTAAAAAAGGTTTATAAAAAATTTATAAAAAAAGTTTATAAAAAGTTTATAAAAAAAATTTATAAAAAGTTTATAAAACAAGTTTATAAAAAATTTATAAGAAATTTATAAATTTTTTTTAAAAAAAGTTTATAAAAAATTTATAAAAAAAGTTTATAAAAAAAAGTTTATAAAAAATGTTTATAAAAAACGACAAAAAGACATATCGAGATTTTACATTTTTTCAATATCACATATAAAAACACTACACAAATAAATATACTCTACGTATAAAAACACTACACAAATAAATACACTCTTACATATAAAACATTACATAAATAAATACACAATATATATACACTACACAAATAAATAATAAAACAATACACAAAACAAAAAAAACAAAAAACAAAAATAAAAAAATAAAAAAAGAAAAGAAAAAAAAGAATACAATCATCTACCAATGACGGCCTATTTGTTGTGATTTTATTTAGGTGTTTTCGGAAAGTGTTTAATTAATGGGGTGCATGGGTAGATCCCCCCTTTAATTTTTGCATTTTAGTGGTGATATTAAATTATTATTTGTATAACAATTGCTAATTTCTTTGAATCTGTTTTGCATTGTTGCACACGGATGTCACATTGAAGAAGTTAACTATCAGTTCATAAGTTTAGTATTCAGACTAACATACTTGATTCACAATTGCTATTTTGATAAACAACATACTGGTAGAAAATTTTGTTAATTATACATTTTTTTTTGGGTAAAGGGGCAACAAACCCCAGTAAAAAAATGTTAATTATACATTAAGATACTAAGAGCACTGGGTACAGTGGTGCCAAAGTATGGTGCCATGCTCATGCCAAACTGCCACAAATTAGCCATAGTTTTGAGTTTGGCACCGTAAACCTTTTGGCACCACATTTCTAATTGATAGATCCGTCGATGGCAAATTTCTGGTGACCTTGTGAAACTCAATTTTTTTATTTTTTATTTTTTATAAAATTTAAAAACAATATATCCTAAAATTACTTTATTCATAAAAAAAAAACATTACAAGAAATAAAAAAAAACAATAAACTTAAAAAAACATAACATAATTATTCTTGTTGATATTTTGCCCGGATCCGTGCTTGTTGGGCCCTCACGATTGACGCGTTCATCGGATCGAGCGCTTGTGTCCATAGCAAGACCAGATATCTTCGGCTATCCTTTGAGTTTCGATTAAATCGACCCCGCCGAGACTCCCGCCAAGAACATCTTGCTTAATTTTTCGCTCCAACTCGTATTGTTTTTCCATCATTTGTGAAAACATTCCGGTTTGAACCGAACTTCGCCGAAGTTAGACAAACGCCGTTCTTTTGCGATCCGGCAGACACCCCGTCCGCCTTGGCAATGCGTCGGGTCCAAAATGCTCGATCCTCTTCCGTAACCCAAGACGATTACGCTCTTGCATTTGTTGAGTCCGGATTTTTCCACTTATGCTTGTCCTTCAAAACTTCCAAGCCGAATGTTTAAAATCGCCATGATATCGTTTGTACAAAGTGTGGCAACGTTCCATGAAATCCATATCTTTCTCCCCACTCATAACTTCATTCACAATCGAATTAAACTTCCCGACACAACGATTCATCTGAGTCCACTTTCCCGGTAAGCATGTTCTTGGTACGAGTTACAAACTTTTGTTTTTTTGCTTCCTTGTTGTAAGCTTCCAAAACTTTATACCAAAACGTTTCATTACCTTGATCCGCACCGACTTTTGGATCCTCGGATACTTCAATGTAAGTTTGCGCTAAAAGTAGTTCTTCTTGGTCTGGTCCATGCGCTACGCGATCGCTGGGTCTCGCTTCCTCTTCGGTTGTTGGTTGCTTTTTTCGCTTCTTTGCCTTCGCCGCTCTTCATTTTTGTTTTTCGACGGGGTCGGGATGACCGCTTCTCTTCGGATTCGGATTCGCCAACAAGGTGGAACGACGGTGGACTATCTTGGTTGTGATTCGTTTTGTTGTTGTTGTTGTTGCATTTTCCATTGAGAAAACAAAGCGTATTCGTCGGGATTGACGCATGAGTTTTGTTGAGAAAACGAAGGAAAGTATTGTTGTTGGGTGTTCGGATTCAGATTCGAAGACGAACCGATCATTTGGTTCGATGGATCGTTAAGCATTCGATTGATCCAAGGGGTGATTGATATTGGGATTCATTTTCTTGAAAAATATTGAAGTTGAGATGATTTGAAGTGTGTGTGAAGTGGTATAAGTGATAAGGTTTATATAGGATTTGAAAGTGGGTAAAAGTGGTAAAAAAGAGGTCAAAATTTCAAAAAAACCCAAAACTAGCCGTTTGGTTTAAATTCCAACGGCTATTTAAAAAAAAAAAAAAAAAAAAAAAAAAAAAACGGTTAGTTTTGGCGCCGGAATTTCGACAAGTGGGTATCGCCAAGCGCCGTTTCATACAAACTCGTTGGCACCAAGTTTGGCACCACCGTACCTCCTGCTCTAAGAATTCCTAAATTCAAACGAGCACCTGTCAAGAACACTAAAGTAGCACTTAAGGAGGAAAAGAAAAGAAAATGGACTGAAAGTTAGTGTGATTTGATTGATTTTTAATGTAAAGTGTTTCCTCCCAAAATTGAATGAAAAATATTTACTTTACATTACTTTACTTTTCTTTACTAACAAAACTAAAGAACACATTATAAACTCATGATTCTAGCAAGTTAAAGTCCGGTAAGAATACATCGAAGATGAAAGTTGAATTTAGGAATCTTCGAATAATTTAGAACCCAAAGCCCACATACGGGATTTCGGCCATATCTATCATCTACAAACACTAAATAAATTTTATGGACCTAAGCCCACAAACGGGTTTCGGCCATATCTATCATCTACTACTCCTTCTCAATTCGAGTAGCGAAATCGCGAAATCTTGAACCGGAGTTGAAAAACTTAAAAACATTATAAAAACAAATAACAAATTAGTTGATGAAAACATCCGACAACAAACAAAAACAAATCTTCAAACAGCAACAGCAAAAGTAAAACAAGCATCAAAGATCGTTGGCCAACGGCAACGACATCTTTGACCTAATTTTTTTTCTTCATAAAATTATGTTGATGTATTAAGAGAACAAGTATTTAAAACCCGCCGCGCCGCGGCGGGAGTAGCTGACAGGTTGCTGTTGGGCGAGGTTTTAACATTCTTCAATTTAACAACTTTGTTGTAAGCAGTCAATTCAAGAAAATGATACTATGACTTTTGACTCCAGTTTTATTCAACAGATGTGATTCGTATATAAATATGGTTGGTTACTAATAAATGAATAAACATATATTACATGCCGTGAGCAAAAGTGAACGTTAAACATAATCAAAATCCAACTTATCTGTTTCAAAGTTACATAAGATATTTACTCGCGTGGCCGAGAAGCCCAAAGGGAACTTAAAGCTCTTAGCCTACCATAGTACTCGCTAATCACCAAGAAACATTTTGCTGCTTGTCGAACTGTCAATATCCTATGCAGTTGATGAAGTGTCTGTTGTCTTAAGTTATCGGCCTATATTTAACACGTTTGCTCTTTGGAATCTGCATCCATACAAATATAGACACGTGAGCAGAAATAGGGTAACCTCGTATGGCCAAAATAATAAACCTAACACGAATATTTTCGAGCTTTCAAACACGAAACTTTCAACCCACATACCATACATTTAAATGTTGTAAACCCGGGCTGATCCAAGAAGTGGGTGCTCACCCAATTCACACGTTCCAAGACACCCATAATCCAAAGATGGAGTTGCTGTAACACATGAAACTAAAAAATGCACATAAGGGAAACTAAAACGGGTAAATATAGAAAAGCAAGACCCACCTTTTTTATGTGTAACTATAAAAGAAGGCTCAGATATATTGTGACTGAGCTTACTTTGGGCTAATAAGCCATGGCTGTAATCCTATTAGTTGCTAAAACTATGGCTACTTTTCATTACCAAAGAATGGCATGGCCAGTGCCTAATAGCGTGAAGCATGTGAGTTTACGACCTAACAGTTAAGTGCTAGAGCGCATTCTGCATATTGCAATACAGATGGTCCTACCTTTTTTTGCACATATCACAGGTTTGTGCATTATACGTACTGCACACTAACCATTTCAGCAGCTGGTGTTGGCTCGCTTGTGCCGTTGATCATGTTTGGATTTTTCAGCTTCAGGCCCAATTTCTACTTCGCCTGAACCTGCAAAAGACTCCTTACGATTTGTATATCAAAATTCATAGCAAATTAAATTCTGAAAAATATGGTAAAATCAGTTTTTCGTAAAAGTTTGTCGCTTGAAAATTATGACAATTCCTCAGACTAAAATTTTTGTTGTTCTCTTTTCTGACCATTGGATGAAGATGGGGTTGATCGGACGACTTATTAAAGCACTTTTTATATTTTTTACACAATATCTAGAGGAGGATTGCATTTCTGCATAGATACTAAAGTGTAAAGAAAGAAAAAATAAAAATATATGTTTTAGTTAATTAATCGTAAAACTGATTTTTTTACACTTAAATAAGGCATAATAAATAATTTTTTCGAATAAAAGGAAAAATAGATACGTCCATTTAACATGTTAGCAAAATTCTATAAAAAGTCTATGTTTACGTTCATTTATTAAAATAATAATGAAATAGCTAGTTCATGTTCACGATTAAACAAACATATTGTTGAATGAGAAACTTATAAAAAAAGTCTATGTGTACGTTTATTTCTGTTGGTGGTTGGGTTGTTAATCACGATTCGGCCTCGTGTGTATCCTTTCGAACATCTATTATATATCAGTTATATACAACCATTAACAAATAAATACATTACAAAGTTCAGTTGACAATCTACCTTCTGATGGTCTTTCACATCTGTTGACGTCTGTTACTCATGTTGCTGTCAATGCATTACGTGCAGCAATTTCAGGATAGGGTACGACCACATGCCGGACAACACTGCCTGCAAAATCAAACGCGGTTAGTCAGGAGTCTAGGCTGCAAGTATATACAAATTCTTTTTAGTATAAACCAACAGCAGCATATGTCGCATCATTTTCTTATGGCCTTTCATTGTATTTGTTGATAATATAGATGCAGATGTTCAGGGCATGCCGACTTCTGGATAAGAAATGTTGGCACCCCAAACAGCAGCTACATGAATATCAAGCACCGTTTCCACGCACTTCATGGTTGCAGCAATCGTTTGAGTTTATAACAGTGCAACTAATAAGACATAAGCTAAAAGGTCGAGCCTTAAATATGGCAACAATAAAAGAAAAGAGAATTTGAAAGAAATTATAAATTAAGAGAGTCCGTACCGTGTTCGTAAGTGTTGGTAGCAACATTGTGACTGGACCATTCATGGACAGCAGTAGAGGATGGAATATCATCCTTACAGAATTTTCCTTAACCTCTAGAATCGGTGTCGTATTTTTATTCGATTAGAGGATTCGAGCTCCTTTCAAAATGTGAAATCCAGGTCCGACGATGAAGAATCATAAGTTGTCCACCTACAACACATGACCTACTTTAGAGAACCGACCTAACAAATAAGTTAAAATGAATTTTCGAGCAAAAACACAAACATGCATTTTTCCTGTCTATAACAGGAGCAAAAAACCTTATCTTGAATTTTTGTAAACTGCAAATTCGCTGACGTACCTGTACCAACCAAATGCAAAAAAATTAACCGAAATCAGAACATTTCTGAATTTGTCTTTCCTAAACCGTAAACACTTTTGAAAAATAATGTTTAGACAGATAGTGATTGTAAAACCCAACATTTCTGCTTACCCGTTTCTAGTATAGTCTTTCAAAGATTTAACAATCAAAAGCAACGACCGGCATCAATGGCTTTTGAACGGGTCGCTATTTGTTTTTGCATACCTGTGATACTGAAACAGCGTAGGAATTTGGTACAATCAAAAGTGACACCTGGACAATCAAGCAACCAAGTTTTGTATTACTATTAGCAGACATAGTCATGAAACATATCCGTGTACATCGTCCACATCATACCTGAACGTTCAGTCAGTATGTAGGTAAACGATAAAGTTTTGCTAGAAATCGCGCGCCATTTTCGTGTAAAATTTGTAAATGTCCGCATAGAGAGAATGCAGCTGCGCCTTGAAGTTTCCAATGTAAGACAGTAAGAACCTCAGTTTTTCCATAGCCTATATAACCTGATCGTCGCCTCATCAGTATTGATGCCAATAACCTGATAAGCACACAAAGCAAGCAAAGGCATCAAGCTGATAGGTAAAAAAAAAGGGCAGAAGTATCAATTATCAGCCCATCAACAATAAATGTAAAATAATTAAGATCTTACCGGGGTCTCTTAGTGGGTGTAAATGGGTCATACTGAATGGGTCGAATGAATCGGATGCATAAACGGTCTGTTGCCGATTGATTGAAAGTGGTGTTGTCCCTCTAACAGTGCTACAATTACATCATGATAGTTGCTTTGGCTTTGTCCTTATTACCTGCACATACAAAAATAGCACGGTGAAGGGTCATGTTTCGACTAAAATTAGCAATTCTATATCTTTGAAACTCAATGACTGATAAATATATGAACTAATACATTCTATGTTTTGCTGCCACGAAAAGAAATAACTACAAATCACAAATCAATTACCAAATCCAAGTAGTTAAGAAACTTACCACAAACACGATCTTCTCAAAACATTCATCAAACAAATAGTACGCACCAAATCCGCCAACAATTTTTCACACCATCAACCATGACCGCAATTCCAAATTCACCTTTGATATCTTCATGTTAATGTACCCATTCATTGTCGACAGTAGTGCTGCTCTAGTTTACAATTTTTTTTTTTTTTTTTTTTTAAAGTCTGGTAAACATCATATTTACATTTTTTTTTTACTTGTAATAACGGATTACAATAAGATGGCAGGCAAACGGGCAACAAGCTGTGCCGCAACCCCCTTTTGAATAGCAAAACCAATTCTACTAAAAATGAAATTTTGTGACTTAGGGGTCGCAAAATTACTTTGCACAACCCGTTGAACCCTAGTTAAAAACTCCACAGCTGCCGAAGCTAGGAACCCAAATGTATCAAAAGCAAAAGGGGTAAATACGTGTTGATTCTCTAAACAAACTTTCTCGTGTTTAGCAACTTTGCTCGATTCCGCTTTCAACGCCGCTTGTCCCGCAACAAACCCATTGTCCCTTAGCCCAACAAGAGGGGACACTCCGGTAAGATCCACACAAGCATGTTTCCCCCCGGCCCATCCAAACACAAGTATATCAGCTGGCCGTAAAGTAGACCTCCCTTCAAGCAGATCTGTCAGAAATTTCACGGGGGCCTCTTTTTTAGAAGAAATTCCTCGCCGCTTAAGAACATCATACGAACATCCCTAACCAAATCATGTCTCATATTTGAAACCCGGTAACTCCTTGCAATGGACCGCATGCTCGCCAAAGGAATCTAAACAAACCTTGCGGCAGACTGGGCAAGGCTCATCAGCCGGAAACAGAGGGATCATTAGCCGGTACTTAAGGATAGTCCGGTACTCCAGGGCCGACATATGTTGGCCTAGCCCTTCAATGGGGATAACCGTCAAGAAATCTTGAGCATGAGGAGCTCGGAGACATTCAAACACCGCTTTTTGCCGAGGGGATAAATCGAACTTCTCTCCCAAACTCCGTACGATTCCACTAAAAAGGGCACACGCCAAAACATTTTGGGCTTTAGGTGGGGCGGTGTCCTTGTTAGAGAAACCGCTAAGATCGAAATCAGGAAGGGACATGCGCAAGCGATCCATTGCATACCCATAATCAGAGTCAACCCATCAATACCACATCCCGAAGAATGTGATCCTGTAAACTCCAAGATTGCGCCCTCGAGGCCACAAAAGCATAAGTAGATACATCCTCAACCGAACATAAACCCAACCCACCAAACCGAGTCGGAAGGGATGCGAGCCTCCATTGAAAATCCCCAAAAAAAGGGCCCCCACAAACCACAATGGCCTCTATTGCCTTCCGAAAACAAAAATGAAACCACAAATGTTATTCTTTGTAGGATATTGGATTTCACATACACATCATAACATTAACACTTTAGGCGAATAGATGATTTAAGAGAGAGAGAAAGTGGGATATTCTAGAAAGAGAAACTCATGTAATGTTAGATTACCAAAGAACATCCAACCCTCTACCTTGCAAGGTAGAGGGTATTTATAGGTTACAAACTAAACGACCTCCTGACGGCCTGTGGATCAGGGATACAATGGGTAAAGACCCGTCCTTCCTCCACGGTGTAGCACTAAACTAAATAATTAACTAAATGACTAGTAAATAACGTAATGTCTATGAGCTAACTTATGCTAGATAATATTTGGGGTGTCCGATACTTCACTAAGGAATTTTCTAATTCCTAACAATCTCCCCTAAGGGAGGTCACCCCATGTTTTACATTTAGATTCCTAGCATTCTAATTTAATCATCAGTCTTGAGCTCGCAGACTTTTCTTCTTCAAAGTAATCAAATTATATGATTCTGTGATGATTCCATCATTGTTCAACTAAGATGTATGTTTCGTGGAGGTTATGATCTGATCCACCATGATGACCCTTTTGAGCATAACTAGAGATCTTCAGCAACTATAGATCTCAGTATCACCCATTGTAGTGTTGCCAGCATATGATGTTGTGATATTTGGACCAACATGCTCACATTCTGGATCATGATTTCTTCTTATCAGAGTAGCGGAAGCTTTCGTTGATTCATGATATTGGCAGCAGCGTAGCAGAAACATGGAGTTAGAATATCAGAGTCATTGATGCACCAATCATGATTTCTTTCGATATGAATGTGTTGTGTGAGCATGCGGCTATGGATTGACCACTCCATTCTGATCACCGCAAACGTCGGGTGTACCGCATAAGACAGTTAGCAATAAAGCGCACGAAAGTGTCTTTGATCACTTTGATCAGTACAAGTACTGCCTGTGATCAGGTATAATTCGAAGAATTTCCTTGACAGGGTTTCGCAGCTGCTCTAGCTGTTCTCAAACCGGAACGTCTCAAAGAAGACAACACGGAGTGAGTGAACCAGCGAATTTACGTCCACTGATTGATGAAAAGGTATTTGAAAAACAATCGTGTATTGCTCAATAGAAAATGTTTTTGCAATATAACGAAGGTTTTAATGAAAATCAATTATCAATCATAAAACACCTTTTGATTTGAAAAATTAGTACACGGTCGACGTGCTAATGAAAAGAGTTTTAAAGCACAAAGACCGGTTTTTGAAAGGTATCCGTCAATCCATAACCTGAACCAGGATTGATTCAAAAGATTGAATCGCCCCATTGTTTCTGTTCAGTTGTCACATGGTTGATCTGTATAATAGATCTCACATGCCACCTACCAGGAGCTTGTTAGATGTTGGCTCCAGAAGGCTTTCCATCTTCACAGTGAATATGTAAACACATCACTCAGATGTTCTGGCAATACCACAAGGATAATGCGTAGGACTCAAGATATAATCTCTTTCCACATTGTGTGAAACAGAGAGTCTTCATTGAAAGTGTCCTAATGAGATTTATTGATGATCTCGTGGCACTAGACTCAATTTGTGCATATTTGGATCCTATATCGGAGACTAGGGAGAGGGTCTCCTCCTTCAATATCAACAATCTCTAAGAGAAAGTTGATAGATAATGTCGGTTCCCCGTGAGAATGAAACAAGTCCTTTTAAGAGGAACTTGAGTGGTTTGGAAAGTTGAAGTGCAGTGCGTCACTGGGTCCATGACGTCTTGTCTTCAATACCGATGTTACCATCTGTAGCATTTGAATTGAACCCGGTTTCTGCCCTAAGGTTGAATATATGGAGGGCTATTTGTTTTCACCCTTTTCTCATTCAATTCTTTTTCATTCTTCAACCCCTTCAGTGCTTACCGAGACTTCATAGCAAGAACCTTGTTGGGTTTATTCCAGTACTAGCTCAGTCTTAGTCCGCACTCTTCCCATATCTCATTTTTCTCCTTTTATCATCATACCTAAGAACTCTACACTAACTAGTGGATAGTCCCTGGGTAGATCCCTCCGGTTCTGGCGGATCATGGGAACACATACCTAACCTTATCGTCCTTATATCACCATACATAATGTAAAGTTGGTCGGTCTTTTTGGTATTGTTCATCTGCCATAGGAACCAATTGAAAACCATTTGAAAATCAATCCCGATACTTATGATATTTTATCAAAGCATTTTGTACCTGAATTGTTTTTGATATTTTTAGAAGAAGAACTCCCCTCAACATGTGAATCAAGTATTTGAAATAGTTTTCCACACGGAGGCAAGAGAAAGAATTAACTTCTTTGATTACCATTTTCAAAAAAAATATCAACATCACTTCCCTAATCGAATCAAGTAGATAAAGCATTTTGGGGAAGGATGAGGTTTTCATGATTTTGCTCCCCCTCAATATGTGCCTCGAGATTTGAAAAGAGTTTTGCACATACTAGAGGGAAGTTCAATGAAGTACAGCCATGATCACCAAACATTTAGAAATCATTAAACACACAATCAAGGTACCTTATGTAATAGCATGAAAAATTTTGTACCCTGAAGGTTTGAATTTGTTTAAAAATGCTCCCCCTTAATATATGCTTCGAGATTTGAAAATTGTTTAGCACATATTAGAGAGCAGTATGCACTTAAAATGGTCATCTTTTAACATCTTTCATATTTATATCACATTTTCTCCCCCGATCAAAAATTTCAAATCCTTTGAGATTTTGGATCTCAAGTGATTTAAATATGTATGAGACAAAACATTTGTTGGAGAAAAATGTGTCCAATTTTATATGATCAGAAGTGAACAACACTGAAGTTCCCTTTTTTGACATAAAGGGAAACCACAAGACATACCCTACCACTATTACATGCATAATAGTTGTTCATAGTTTGTACATCACAGTTTACACATAAATAATACAAGACAGAAATGACATCCGGAAAATATCTTCATTCAGTCCTTTGAAGAAGCTTGTAATGACCTGCCCGAAGTCTTCCACCACAAAGCTTTCAAGGTTGCGATAGATCATTCTGGTCTTCAATCTTCGTTTGATTGCAGCAATGAACTCATCACACCTCTTCACATCTTCATTAGACCAGAATTTCGTTTTGTCCCCCGACTTCATTTTAATTTTGATGTCTTTCACTCTGTAGTTTAGTTCTTCTTCGACCATTTTGAGTGTTCCATCACTGAATTTGTATAACTCACATAATCTCATGAACATCCTTGAACCATATCTCAAGAAGATGACCGCTCTGGGGGTGTCAATCACTTTATATTCGTGATGAAATTCATGTCCACTGGCTTCCCAATTTGGTCTTGTAAGATTGACTCGAGTCTGGTAGCTTTCTATTCCTAATTGAAAATCTCCAACTCTTAGTCGAATGACCAAGCCTCTGATCCATTGATTGACAGCAGCAGAGAGAGCCTTCTTCTCGAGAGCAGGAAGATGGTCAAGGTGTCCTTGGAGGTTCAGAAGATAGAGATCTTCAAAGTCATTAGGCATCAGATGTTTGAAGTCGTTTTCTTCTATGATGTGCTCTTTCAAGTCAGCTCTTCGAAGAACAATCTTCTTCAGGTAGTCATACCCGTAGATAGGGAAGATCTCTATACCAATAACACTAAGAATACGCAGTCTGGATCGAACTGCTCTGCGTCTCTTCTTGGCACTATGTCTTTCGATGTAGAATTCCTTCTTCTTGAACCACCAATGTGAGATCCCATATGAAGCTGCAGTGTCATATTGATACTCTTTGACCGCCTGAATTGATCTGGAACCATCTGTTCGAGACCTTGATCCGTGTAGGTAGCTGCCTTCATCTTTGAAATTGATAGAGCAGGTCTTCTTTCAGAGGTGTGTCCACATAGATAGTCCAGATCATGGTTAAAGAAGAATTCTGACTGAATGGTCATAAATCCAGGTTCACCGCCGAGGGGAAGAGTGTTGTACACATCAAACCTATTGTTTTGTTCACCAACTTGATCATTCAACATTCTATAGCATTCCTCCATTTGATATTGAAGCTGATTAGCATCCGAGTGGAAGACTTTGACTATTTCATAAGCTGGACCTTCAAGATCTTTAGGGGTGATGGATGTAATTTCCTTCTTCTCACAAAACCACTTTATAAAGCTCCCCATATCTCCTGTGAAGTGAAGAAGAGAGTCTTCAGCTGGAGCTTCATAGTTGGAAATGATTGTTGAAGCCCAATTGTTTGTCGGATTTGTTGACTCGACTCGGGAATAAACCATGAGGGCTCAGGAGTTTGTGGTCTTTCTTCAGAGAGCCAACTTTGAATGGTGTCCTTTGAAGGTGCAGCTCTGGATGGATTAGATGGTTCACCTGACATATAAGTATCAAACCAATCATCTTCAGTTGACTTGGGAATAAACCTGGTGGATGCATCATCTTCATCTGATTCTGACTCTGCTAAGACAAGCGATTCTTCATTAACAACTTGATCTTCAGGGATAGAGGAGACTGTAGATGTGAACCTTGAGTCAACTGTGGACCAAGCTGCAGATTTCTTTTGCGTTCCTTGATTTTCAGATGAACTAGGTTGATTGGCAGGCTTTGGTGGTGATGATGGTGGTTGTGGTGGAGGTGTGGAGGTTGTTTTAGAAGATCCACCAACTCCAGATGTTCCAGCACCCCCAGTTGGAGGTGGAGGAGGAGGAGGATCTTTATGACCTTTACGTAATGTTTCCAACACTACGGTTCTCCTTTTCTTCTTAGCTTTTCTTTCTCCAGCGTCTATCAGGAACTGTACATGATTGTCGTACTTGATTGATTCTTCGAGAGCCTCATAAAGCTTCTTATGGACCTCATGCTTATCTTCGCCAGCTTCAAACATCTTATCTGAAAGTACAGCTCTCATATCAGCGATAGGAAGATCCTTGAATCGTTTAAGTAGAGGAGCCTCCATTGCCCATTCCACAGCATCTTTAACTTCGCCTTCAATGGCGTCTGCCACCCCTTCATCAAAGTTGAGGTGCTCCAGCCTATAGACACGATCCACAAGGGAATCTACGGATTTCGGTAGTTGTCTTTCAAGACCTTCAATTCTTTTCACCGCTTGTCAAGCAGTTGATCCTGAGGTAAGAATTTGAGGTGGTGAAGCAGGTGGGGTTTCTACATCGCAATCTGTGACCACCGGTTCAAAGGATAGAGTCTTTGCAGATTCAGGTGGTGAACGTGCGGTTACTTGATCGGGTTTGGGAGGTGGAAGTGCAGTTGTGAGTAAAGGTGCTGTCATAGGTGGAACGAATGATGTATCTTGTTGAATTTTGACGTTAAACATGGATTGTGCATCCTCCTTGTCATTATCTTGCTTGGAAGACTCATAATCAATGGGTTTGTCATTTAAGAATTGATCGACGAAAGTGAATTCAGTATCTAGGTTCTTAAATGATGATAGAGAACTGGTAGAAAGATTTGGTTCTTCCAAGGGTAAGGTCTCATCGGATCTTGACTCCGGATTCTCCTGTGAGACTTGATGTAACTTATCTTCAACATTTTGTTCACACTGGTTACCACTTGTAGCAGGATTCATTTCTGGTGCTACAGATGCTTCCTTTTCCAATCCAGATGGTTCTTGAACTGATGACGATTCAACACTTCTCTTCTTTAGATCAACTTGAGTGGTAGTTCTTGATGGTGAGGAAGAAAAGGTAAGGAGCGTGTGAGTAGCTTGTTCATCTCCAACAATTCTTTTTCCCTTGTCTTGTGTGATTGGTGTTGTTTGTTTAGGCACTTGATCAGGCTCTCTTAGCACTACTCCACCTACTGGTGCTTTCACATTCAGACTTTCTAGACTTTTCTGGATTCCTAGTTGCAGAGCAAAGATCATCTTCATCAGTTAACCTTGTATTATCCCTTGAAACGTCAATATTTTCACCAATTTCCTTTTCCACTTTCTTCCTTTTTTCTTTCTGCTTGGATGCGGTGTCTGAATGTTGTGACCTTTCACGCCTCTTTTAGGAAGAGAGGCATAGGATGCTTGTGAGGCTGAAGTGGGCTTGGGAGCATTGGGTTGTGGATGAGTGGGTGTGACATCAGCAGAGGATCTGGAAGCTCTTTTCTGGTATTGTTTGAAGTAGTCCTTCTTCTTGATATCGTCCTTGAGTAGAGTATCAGGAACTGTCAATCCAAAGATTTCTTTGTTCATTCCTCTAGGAACATATTTAAGATTACCCAGAACGAATTCATCTTCCGCTTTATGTAGATCTGAGTCAATCCTGGGGTTGAAGTTGTGAGTCTGTTGCAAGAACTGGATAACAAGTTTTGAAAATCTGATGCTGGGAATCACAAGCTTATTCAGTTTCTTTCGACCCGAGCTTTATTCTGAAAGTTTGTTCTATCAGATATGAATGTGTTCATTGACAACGAAAATTCTTCCCAAATACGTTCTGAGACATTCACATTCACTCCATTGACAATACCCCATAGGATTTGCAAGATGGGAATTCTCACTTTATCAAACCCTGAGGTTTTGCCAGATAAGCACAAGTTGAGAACTGTTGTCATTGCTCTCCAAGGTTGATACATGTGTCCAGTGATGATGTCGGAAGCTCTTAATATGCCGGTCTGATATCCCAAACCAATCAGAAAGACAATTAGATCGTCAGCACCAGGTGGAGGTTCAGATCGTATGTTGGGGTTACATGGAGTGATTCCTAGAGCCTTGCTGAGAATGTCAGAGTCTATCACAAATTGCCTATCATCCAGTTTACACGAGTATTTAGCTGTGATTCTGTCCCATTGAATGGTGTTCCAGAATTGTTGTATGTAAATGGAGGGAATTGTGCATTGCTTGGTAATGGCACCGAAGAAGTTAGTGTTCTTAAGGATATCAATAGATACTTTGAGGATAGGATTTTGTTGCAGCTTTTGAAGGTCCACATAACAGTTACTTTTTCCTATCTCTGCCCATTGACTTTTAGGAAGGATTTCATCATCTGAAAGGACTTTGGGTGGAGCGGGAGATGCAATGTTCTCAGCTAGGGTTGTGAATGCCATTGAGGATCTGAAGATAAATACAACCAACAACAATGATTGGGACCAAGTTAGATTATAGATGGTTAGTTAGACAACATTGAATACACCCTTGTGTCATAATCACATAACATTAGAAGCTCAGACAGGGTACCCATAATCATATTGAGTAAGAATGATTGGCATAAGCGAGAGTTTAAAGGATAATGGCTCCATTTGATATAGATTACACAAGACGAGTTGTTTAGAAATTAAAATATTTACAAAGCAAATTTGCTAGGAGATAACATCATGAGACAAGATACAAGTGTGGAAATGATATAATAGTTTGTATGAAGCAAGTTGTGAAATTATGTTGATACAAGATAATCCTCGTACAATTTGCTCAAACAGAAATGTTATAGCATGTCACAAAAAGTAAGTTGTCAACACAAGTTGCTATACGCAATCCTGAATCAGAATTGTAAGCATGAGATTATCCTAACAAGTTGCCTTAAAACATTTTAATAACCCTAGTCGCCTTATGAAAAATAAACCAATTAAGTCGCTAAACTTAGATGTACAAGTCGCTAAACCAAGCTAAGTCGTTACATGAAAACATACCAAGACGCTAACTGGTTAAATACAAGTCGCCATCAACAGTAACTCTGCTAAGTCGCTACAAATCAGTTTCACTAAGTCGCTAACTTTACTAACTCGCTAACTTGTAAAGACAAGTCGCCACCAATAGCAATACTGCTAAGTCGCTACAAATCAGTTTTACTAAGTCGCTAACTTTACTAATTCGCTAACTTGTAAAGACAAGTCGCTGATAATAGTGATACAGCTAAGTCGCTACCCAAGTCGCTTGTAAATAATTCACTAAGTCGCCACAGCAGCTTAGTCGCTAAGTTGAGCAGAATTAAAAGCAATAACTCGCTACGATGAACATTTAAACTAACTCGCTACCAAGAGCATTACTAAGTCGCCATCAAGAACACTTTTTTACGCAACAGATAATCATCCCAAACCAACACTTATACAACATCATTACATGGACACAATTAACAGGCAATCAAGAACGGTTACAGCAAAGCCTTTAGCACACTTGCAATTGACAACTCAAAACAACAACAACAAACAAGCCATCAAACTCGACATATTTAGTAACACTCAATTAACGCAATACAGCCACCCATTAACGCATTTCAACACCACCTAAATAAACATTGTACACAAGAAAAATGATTCCATCAGAGTAAATTCATTATCAAACCTATGTGGGAATCAAGTTTCACGGATCAAATGCTCGATGAGATCTGGGTAAAGAAATGTGTTAGACAAGCATCATAGACACATAATAGAGAACAGAAAGTGAGGTTCAAATCATACCACTTCAAGTTGCTAGGATGAGTGCTTAGCGATGAAGAAAGAAAGAGAGGAAAAAGAAAAAAAACTTTTAATTGTTTGAAAGAAAGAAGAAAAGAAAAGAGAAAGATAAAAAAATGTAAGTCGCTAGGGGTTAAGAGAGGAGAAATTCTCAAGAATTCCTATTTGTCACATTCGGTCCCTGTGGTTATGTGAGAGATTAGCAACTAACTCGCTATCCTAGAATCATTATAAGTCGCTAAGACTTTTCAAAGCAAGTCTCTAACCTCAAATTTACCAAACCAAGTTGCTAAGACTTTACAAAGTAAGTTGCTCTCATGTCACATTATGTGTTACAGACTCATTAGTTATATGAACATATCAGATTGCAAACAAGCACAGATAGCATAACGAGATAACATAATAAGATAAGCACACTAACATAATGGATAAACAATAACAACCCGCCTTTGAACACAAAACATAACTATCACTGGCGCAGATACAATCTAGATAACTTGAAAAATTCTCCCCCTCAATCAATGTCACCAAAGACCATTGATTGAATTAACCTCACCCGTTAAAAAAAACAAGAATATATCATTTGTTCGAACTTCATCTATGAACCCGTGCCATTATTGAATGACATTTCTAGGACCGTAGATGTTATCGATAACAAAGAATGTATTCTTTATTAGTTTGAGGAAAATGACAAAAATATGAATATAAAAGAATGAAATCTTTAAAAAGGTATATTTAATTTTAATAATAATTTTTTTTTTTTTTTTTTTAAAGAAAACTTGATTAGTACACAAATATAAAAGAGCGAGTCCTGATTCAAAATGAATAGGAGTCAAAGTAAGATGTACATCAATTCTGGCAAGCTATAGCTCCTGAATGAGCTATATTCATTTCTGATGGGAACCAAGTCATGAAGTTCCTGATTGAGTTGAGCATTGTACCTGAAAAAGACTGAGAGCACATTGTACTAGAAGCACATGTAGAATTGCAGCAGGATGGGTTAGTGACATGAATAATTTCACTATTTGATGTAACATTGGTTAATACAGACGTATCAATATTAGAGATCTTTTTAGGCTCAATATACTTGAAGAGTTTTCCTGTGGGCATCCACTTAAGGCAAGATTTAGGAATGTAAGTCCGTTTGGATTCAGAGAACTTAAATAATCTGCCAGTGGGAATCCATTTGAAGCAGTTACTAGAAGATTTGTATGTGTGCACATCCCTGTTTTGGCAATTGTTCCTTTTGTGTTTCGATGGTTTCTTAGGGGATGGATCAGCCAAATGATGTTTCTTATGAGAACTAGTTGTACTTCTAGTATTTCTAAACTTTGAGCTTTGAACATTTCCCTGGAGTTTGAGATTCATCATATCAGAGCGAAGCAATGAAGTGACTGGTTTTGACAAAACAACATTCTCATCAATTTGGGAGGCAAGCCTAGATTTCGATGATTTAACTCTTTCAGTTCTAAAGGTATTAGGCTGCTTAACTATCTGACGTTTAGAGTGGTTCTGACCAGTTGACTTCCCCAAATTTGATGGTTTTGCAAACTTAGTGTTCATCCTATTTCCAATAGATTTCCTAAGCTCATTTTTTAAGGAAACAATGTTGAAGCTCTTATCTTGAATTTGGGCTTTGAGGTCATCAATGTCCTTCAATAAGTTGTTAGATTGATTGATCAACTTGGAATTGGTCTCCTCTAAGTTCTTTCTTAATGATTCATTTTCTCTTAACATGTTGGACACACAAAGAGCAAGCTCAGCATTTCTAGATTCAAGTGTATCACTCATTTCATGACAGTCAAACTTCTGCACATTTGAGAGTAGTGATTTCAGATTGCATATGGTTGAGTCTTTGTCCTGAATCTAGGTTTTTAATTGATTATTTTCAAAAAATTCTCGAAATTCTGGAAATTCCTGATTAATGCATGTTTTATTTGCATAAAAACGTTCATCTTTTTGTTGCATTTCGATTTCCAAAGAAATACAATGTTTTTCAAGAATTGAGTATTTATTTGAAAGTTCATCATATACCCCCTTTTCAATCATGTCATCAGCTTTAACAGTTTTAGATTCAGGCTCAACCACGATCGATTTCACAGTATTAAGATCAGAGTTAGAATCAGGTTTCTTAACAGATGAATTACTCGATTAGTTAAGTGTACCTCATCACATGAAACCTTTTCTGACACTGAGTCATTGGGATCAGGACAGTTGTCTCCATCCTTTTTAATTTCAACTGAACTTCTGCATTCGGTATCATTCATTGGTTTACCTGATCCATTGCATGACCTATTAAAATCTTCCCATAGCATCACTTGACACCCCTTCATTTCATTCAGCTTCTCATTCTCATTAGCAACTTCCTTAATGTATATTTCCACATTACCCATTAGTAGACTAAAGGTGTTTCTGAACTCATGGATTTCCATTCCAGTGTGTTTTTTGAATGAGATTCCAGTCAAGTCATCATCAAAATCTGAGGAATATTCCCCCTTGATAAGTGGCTGAAATTGACTGAAGATTACTTGAAGAGCTGCATTAGATTTATCAGTTGAGAACTGTTCATTGGTGATTTGACACCTCAGTTGTTCTAAGTTGAGTAACACAGTTCTGGTCAAAGTGGAAAGTCCTGACGAAGGATAACACTGCTTGTTCGATCCATAGTAGTAGATAAGAGTAGTTTGAGATGCTGATGAAGTAGTTGATAGGGCTCAATGTAGTACTCCATTTGCTTAGCATCATTGTTCATTAGATGTGGTTTGTTGAGGTTTGACTCAGATGGTGAGGAGTTAAGATCACCCATTGATGAATCAATCAATTTTGGAAATTCAGAAATGCAACCAGTTTCATTGTTCTGTGAGATATCATAGAGTTCAAGTACTTTGGTGATTAGAGGATCAGTGATGTAAGAAATTCTATTTTGACGAGTATCTTCTGCATGAACGACCTCAGCAACAGTGGAGATGATTGTAGGAGCGTTGGTAGACATGATGACAAGTTAAACGGGATTTTAAAACTCTATGATTAAACCGGGAAATAGATTCTTTCACGGGATTTTACTGAATCAAGAGAAAACCGTATTTAAAGGAAATCACTCAAGTCGCTAGGAAAATTGTGAACCAAGTCGCTAAGTGCCAAGTCGCTATATAACAACTCGCTACAATCCAAGTCGCTAGAAAAATTTTGGCAGCAATTCGCTAAGCACCAAGTCGCTAAATATTCAAGTCGCTAAATAGCAACTCGCTAGGTACCAACTCGCTAACACCAAGTCGCTAACAATATAAAGTACAAGTCGCTAACTTACACCAAGTCGCTACGTGTAGTGGAGAATCCACTACTTGTACTTTTTGTCGGCTTGTCTCACTAGACAAGTCGCTAACCCAACTCGCTAAGACTTTCAATTACAACTCGCTACCAAATTGTAAAGCAAGTCGCTACCAAGAAAACTTCTCCGTGGCTCAAGTCGCTAGCATGAAAAACACATAAACACCACTTTTCAATCCAAAAACAACCCAACCACTATGATTCAAACCTTCTAAATCAAAACCTAAACACTTGTGATGATTCTAAACACAAAAGTACTACCAAAATCGAAACTTTAACACTAGAAATCAACCAAATGATGCAAAAACCACTAAACTTTTTCAAACTCAAAAACCACCTAAAAACCACTAGAAATCCAAAGATGTGTAAGATATGATCTAACCATGGCTCTTGATACCAATTGTAGGATATTGGATTTCACATACACATCATAACATTAACACTTTAGGCGAATAGATGATTTAAGAGAGTGAGAAAGTGGGATATTCTAGAAAGAGAAACTCATGTAATGTTAGATTACCAAAGAACATCCAACCCTCTACCTTGCAAGGTAGAGGGTATTTATAGGTTACAAACTAAACGACCTCCTGACGGCCTGTGGATCAGGGATACAATGGGTAAAGACCCGTCCTTCCTCCACGGTGTAGCACTAAACTAAATAATTAACTAAATGACTAGTAAATAACGTAATGTCTATGAGCTAACTTATGCTAGATAATATTTGGGGTGACCGATACTTCACTAAGGAATTTTCTAATTCCTAACATTCTTTATTATTCTGAAAACAAAAATGAAAACAACATGAAGTCCAATACTTTATTATTCTTTTAGCCTCATTAGCTTCAGCTTAACCACTTCAAATTAAGGAAAAAAAATTACTAACCAACTAAAACACAAAATCCAGTAATTAACACAACGAAACACAAACCTAAAAAATAAGGCCAAAAACATTACCAAATTAAGAACCCATAAATTAGGGTTTATAACTTAGTAGAAGTGATGTAGAAGAAGCGGTGAGAAAGATGTAAAAGAACCCCAATCTAATTAAAACCCTAATTTTTCAAAAAATCGAATTAACAAAAGGCAGATTACCTCAAGAAAAACACAATTCTTTCAATCTTTGAATCAAATACAGCTGAAACCCAAACCTTTCAATGGAGGGAAGCGGTGTGGCCATGTGCCTGGTTTTTAGAGAGAGAGATGGAAGCGGTGGAATGGTAACGTTTCTTCTGTGGGAAGAAAGCACAGATAACGTCACCAACACCACTATAAAGTAGATACGGGTCCAAGAGTATGCGCGGCCCAAAGAAAGACACGGTAAGCCCAACACAAAGAAGTAATATTAAGGGGTCGGTACATTAAAATAATATAGTTTGGGAGACGTCCCTCCTATTAGTGTTTATACTAATATTTTGTCTTTTAATAGATGAAATCACTTCTAACAATAAAAGAAAGCAAGTAAAGCGCCAACGTCTGCTTAGCAGAGTTGGTCAGGGGCTCTTCCTCATGCGAGAGGTCTCAAGTTCGAGTCTCCCCATGATGGTTTCCTTCTGTAAGAGTATGAGAGTGGGCTATCACTAACTACACTAACTATATCTGTACTAATCAAACCGTTAAAAAAAAGAGAGAAGCTACAATATTTTCTAAGAAATGTAAAAGACTTTGGAAAAGAAAACTGATGCCATGTTTGATGGTCAATAACGGCGGCTAAGCAAAAACAAATAAAAAATGAATACTTAAAAGATAGATATGATTGAGTGAAGAAATTAAACTTGAAAAAAGATACTTGCCAAAATCAATATGTTGCAACAACAATGTTGAGAAAACAATTGACTATTGCCTTGCAATTTAGGACAGGGAGTCATAAATGGCGGTGGCTCATGGTAGCTGACTAGGTCTAGGATCTGACTCACTCATGATATCATGTTAAATATTAAAGATCATGTAGATTTGCATTATTCTTGATCACATTAGATAACTACAAACCCTAAATAAATCTTATGGACCTAAACCCACATACGGGCTTTGGCCATATCTATCATCTGCTAGATTGGTGGACAACAATGTAGAAATGAATATTGTGTATTCAATCAATAATGATGTGTAATACAATATACATAAGATTAGAATGGGCTAGGCCTCCCAAAACAATATAGTGGGCCTAGATTATAATAAATATCAATCAATATTAACCGACTAAGAGTCCACGCAGTTAGAGCAGAAGAGGAGCGAATACTTAAGCTCGACCGAAACTCATCAAACAATGCACTAGGAAGTCTCAATAACTGCATTGTTAATACCACGATACTCAGCCTCAACACTAGATCGAGAAAGCCTCATTTGACGCTTAGAAAACCAGGAGAGTAAGTTGTTGCCAAGAAAAACACAATAACCAGAAGTCGATCTGCATGTGTTGGGACAACCAACCTAGTCCGCATTCGAGTATGCAAGCAGAGGTGATTAGACAAGGAATATAACTGTAACCCATATCGGAAGTACCACAAACATATCACAAAATCCACTTGAGAGCCGAAAAATGAGTCTCCCGTGGATCATGCATACAAAGACATACTTGTTGAACCGCATAAGAGATATCCGGACGAGTAAAGGTAGGATATTGAAGTGCACCCTCAAGACTGCGATACAAAGTCGGGTCAGACACAAGGTCCCCATCAGCCCGCTCAAGAATCTCAGATGCATACTTTTGTTGTGACAAAACATTCCAGAAGTATTCCAAGTAACCGAAATCCCAATAAAGTAATTAAGTGGGCCAAGATCAGTCATAGAAAATTCCTAATGTAAGGAAGTAATAAGCCGTTGTATTAACCATGCGGACAAGCCCGCTCAAGAATCTCAGATGCATACTTTCGTTATGATAAAACATCCCAGAAGTATTCCAAGTAACCGAAATCCCAATAAAGTAATTAAGTAGGCCAAGATCAGTTATAGAAAATTCCTAATATAAGGAAGTAATAAGCCGCTATATTAACCATACGAACAAGGCAGACAATACAATATGATTAACATATAAAAGTAAGCTAGTAATTGGCTTGAGCGACTTCCCGCATGATCCATCTCAAGTTGGGATGATCTCACCACTCGTTTCCTCGCCCAATTTTTCTCACCGGGGAGAACTACCAAGCTAAAGAATGACATCTTGATGTTCCAACAACGTCAAGGCGAAACTCTCTACGAGGCATGGACTCGATTCAAGGACTTACTACACAAAGTCCCTCACCACGACATTGATCTTTGACTCCAAGTCCAAATCTTCTACGATCATGTCAATCTCTCCACAAGGCAAACCATTGACCAAGTGGCCGGTGGTAAGCTTAGTGAATTAACCGCGGAAGAATCGTGCGGTACTATAGAGGACCTTGCCCTCTATGAAAATGAATGTTGGAATGACCCCCGTGAGTTGCCCAAAACAGTAAAGGAAATATCCTTGCCTTCAATCAACTCACAACCTTCCAATCGTAGGATGCTCGAACTTGAAGATCAAGTCAAATTCCTAATGAGTTCCTACGAAGCTCCTAAACCTTCACGCCAAGTGAACAAAATCACTTCACCTTGTGAGTTATGTAGTGGTCCCCATGACACTCGTGATTGCACAAAACTCCCTGAACAAGCTTTTGCCGACTACGCCTCCATGCGTAAGATGGAGTGGGAGAGAAGTGGTACATTTTCAAGCCCGAGCAAAACAACCTAGAAAATTCCTATAACCCCTCGTGGAAAAATCACCCTAACTTTAGGTGGAGCCAAAACTCAAACCCGCCTCAAAACAACTCCTCTACTCCACCTAATAGGTTCCAACCAAACGGTTCATCTTCAAACCGTACCCCCTACAACAACCCTTCCAACACCGGTAATCCCAATAATCTTGAGGGAATGGTATCCAACTTTATGTCATCTCAAGAAGCTCGGTTGTCTAAACTTGAAGCCGATTCCAAGCAACAACAAGGCGAGATGATAAATAAGCTCGACACCCTCTTGAAGGTCTTCAATGACCGACTTGTGAAGCACTCCCAAGTGACACCATCAATAACTCAAAAGTGAATTCAATTTCATCGAATCAATGTTCTTGTTCACCGAAGGAAAGCGCATATCCATGCCCCTCACACCCGTAAGTCCACTCGGTTAACACCATCAAAACATGTTTCAAGCAAACTACCCCAAAAGACCAAAAACCTAAATTAATGGTCCATCAAAATCTTGAAACACCAACTAATCAAGAACCTAAATCTACTCTAGAAGAGGAATGAGCTTTACCAAGAAAAACCGGTTCTTGAAGTCTTGACTCATGCGCCTTGCTATCATGCTTTGAAAGACAAATATGAGCAAAGACTAAAATTAGGCGAACGTGGGTCCGCGTTTGTGCAAAAAAAAATTACCTAAGAAGTTAAATGATCCCGGCCTATTCATTCTTCCGTGTAGCAGTGGAAACTCCAAAGCTTTCGACACATTAGCCGATCTAGGGTCAAGCATCAACCTTCTTCCGTTGTCCCTCCGAAAAAGCCTTAACCTAGGTAAGTTAGAACCAACGGAAACCATCATAGGTTTAGCGGATGGTAGTTCTGCGTATCCGGTAGGGATAATTAAGGAAATGGTAGTACATGTAGGATGATATGTGCTTAAACACATATCTTTTATTTATCAAAACTGACCCAAAATAACCAAGAAAGAGCCGTTTATTGCTAATATTTGTGGTTTTCTTGAGTTTATGCTTGTGCAGGTACGGATATGTAAAAAAACACACAAAAAGGAACCAAATCAGACGTAAATCCGAGCACGAGAGATTAAGAGAGTTTGAGCTGAGCTGGAAGGTCGAGATTGTGCATTTGTGAAGATTTTAGTCTTTGAGGATGATTTTTGAAAGTTATAATCAAGTTTGAAGAATTGTCAAGATCAGTCCCTCATCTTTGAGTATTTGGCAAAAGTGACCCCTCAAGTTTCAAAAGTTGCAAATTCAGTCCTTGGATTATTTGAGAATGTCAACAATGGCCCTTGGAAGACATTTTCAGAATATACAAGATTGGTCCCTTGAAAATCAGATTTTACACATATGGTCCTTAAAAGTATTACATGGTTACCATTAAAGTCCAAAACCAATCTTTATACCTTGGCCCAATATACTAGCAAGCCCAATATAAATCCAAATACCATACCCGGTCCATCTCATACCCGTTTCCCACTTTTACCCGTATCTATACCCGGTCAACCCATTTAACCGGTCAAAACAAAATCAAAATAATATTAAAAACTCAACCCGCCCAAATTACCCCCTTTTACCCAGACCTGATGAACCCTAAGTTGCCCTTTCACTCAATTCGCAAAATTAACCACAATTAAGGGTAGATTGGTACTTTTCCCTGACACCACCTGACACACGTGACTGCCAGGTCATCAATCCGTGTGCCACACCTCAAACGCTGCCCTCTGATTGGTCCAAGAGACGTGGTAATGTTGATCCTAGGGTGGATATTGATGGGATGATGTATTAGTTGATCCAAGGGACACAAATGCTCAAGAAAAAGCACAAGGCTTGTTTCCAGATCCTTCTATGAGCTCATTCGGTTGCTATAAATACCCTTCATCTCACATATTGTAATATATAGAGAGTAGGAGTAGAATAGGTTGTATTTCTGAGTAACTTTGTATTTCTTAATGCTTTTAGTTTAAATTCATTTTTTTTAATTCCATTTTGTACTCAACTTTTGTTATCAATATAGTCATTTTGTTTGAATTCGTATTTTGATTCTAAATTCTGATTTAGTTGTTAAAAACTCACTTTAATCTTAAAAACTCTCATAACTCAGTTTTATTTTTAGTTGCTACTTAAATCTTCATTTGGTCAAATTAAGTCAACAGTGTGAATTAGATTGGAAATGGTTCTGAAATTGCTGATGTGGAGTGGGATTTTGTTTGATTAAGTCTGATTTGGGGTTGATAATTGGTTTAGGATTAGTGGTACTTTTGCCGTTTTGCAAGCCATTATGGCTAGGACTTTTGTAAGTGTTTTTTTTTTACATAATCTGTCATGTCTACAATTTTAGCTAAATGTTCTTTTGATAAGTATAAATATATTAGTGCATCATTTAGCTCTATTATCATCATTTGAATTTGTTCCAGTAGTAATAATGGTTTAGTTTTATGTTTTAATGGTGGTAACTTGCAAATCTGTTGGAACACTAGTGTTTGGATTAAGTAGTTACATTAAGCTTGAGGTCTAGTTTGTGGATAAGTTCAGTCATATTAGTCTTACTTAGGAATATTAAGCTCAATTCTGTCTACAAACTGCATCTGCTTACCACTATAGTCAAATTTAGCTTAAATCATTCCTAATGTTCTAATCAGTTAGAATTTAGCTAAACAATAGCTTTTACTAGGCTTAGATTTAGATAGGCTAGATCATTTCAGTATCATTGTAGCTTATTTCATCAACATCAGATCTTAAATTGGTTTTAAATCTCACAATAGTCAAAATCTCATTTCTGTCTCATAAAGTCAAAAAGTTGATAAAGTAGTTTTTCACAAATCTTTATGGATTTTTCTTAAGCTCAATATTGATCAAGAGTTTTTGAAATTTTGGGATAATAAACTTCAATTGGTAAAGTTTTCAAATATTATTTTACTAGAATTTTTTGAATTTTTCAGAAGCTTCTGATAAGCTTGTTTATCAGCTCAGTTCTCCCCTGTTCACACACTTAGTCTTAACTGAGTGTGTACAGGGGTATTGCAGCAGCTGTATCTTGTTCAAATTAGCTTGGTAATGTCTGAAACTTGGTACAATTGTTCTTCTGCTGGTAGTCTTAAGTTCTCAATATCTGGTTTTCAGATTAGCTTATTAGATAAGCTGTTACAATAGCTTATAATAGGACCTTAGAGGTTGTTTAGGCATTAACCATTTTTAAGTTGGAATCTTAGGATAATGCTTATAGCTTGTTAGGATTAGCTTAAGTAAGTTGGAATTAGCTTATTTTAGTAGAATATAGCTTCTGAGAAAGATTGGTATCTTATTGCACTGTTTTGCTTATTATAAGTACTTATTTATAAGCACTTTTCATAGCAGCTCTGATTTCCATAACACTAGCATAGCTTTTATCATTTTTCCTAGTTTCCTAGTAATATTTTAGATTTTCCCTGAATTTTTCATAATTTTTAGTTACTGTTTACTATTTTTCTTGATTTAAAACAGTTTTTAAGGCATTTTAATTAGCTTTTAATACAGAAAAATCAGAAAAGTTTCTAAAAAATAATTTTTCAATTTTCATAGATTAAGATAAATACAAAAAGCAAAAAAATAATTTTTATAGATTTTTCCTAACTTATTTTGTAATTTTTAGCCATTTAATTAGTTTTAAATAGTTTTTAATTCATAGAAAATAGAAAAATCTTCAGAAAAATACAAAATTAGTTTTGAAAAGTCTTTTGAGTTAATTTAGATTTTTGAAAAATAGTTTCATAATTTTCACTTTTGTTTTCATAATTTTTAGTATTTTAAATTTGTTTAATTAGTTTAAAATTAGTTTTTAATTGAAATAAATTCCAGAAAAATTATAAAAAATAACTTTAATTCTTAGTTAATTTTCAAATATCATTTTTAGTTTTAATTTATTTTTAGATCATTTTTAGGACTTAGAATAGACGTAGTTGCATTTTATTTTCGCTTCATTTATTACGTTTTAGTATAATTTGCGTATTTAGGATTTCCCGTAGTGTAATTTCCCTTTTATGCTTCCCTTGCCCAGTAGTTTAGATAACTTCATATTATCCCCTTTTCCCATTCAAATCCCGATAATCGCGACGTGAGTTGGAAACTCCATTCAACCCTCGTTCGGAACGATCTCGGTGCTCAAACCTAACACGTTTGAGTTACCCGTATACTACACACACTTCTCTCTATAATTGATTTTTATCAGATCAATTTTTGGCGCCGCTGCCGGGGAGGGCTTGTAGCGAGTTTTCGTATTCCGTCTCGAATCGCGTGCATTTGAAGATCCTTCCCCGAGTGAAGTTACCGTTGTTTTTGTAAATATATCTTTTCAAAACCCAAAACATTTTAAAACCAAAACATTCTTCCTAGAGTGTTTCCAAAACCATAAAAAGTAAAAAACCAACAAAACAAACCCGAACGTTAATTGTTACGTCGGCTCACCTTGAAGGTACAACCTATACACGGGGTATAAGGAAAGTCTTGACATTAAATTGCAGACTGAAGAACGATCCACTCTTCGTTCCCGCTCCGCTGCGCGTAATTTTGAGAGCTACCGAGCACCGATTGACGTGAAGGTTACAAAAAATATTGTGTTTTCAAAATTTTCTTAAAAACCCAAAAAGATTTTCCTTTTCAAAATTTGTTTAAAAAAAAAAAAAAAAAAACCAAAAATATTTTTCTTTTATCCTCTGAACCCGATAATTCTTTCTCCTTAACCCTCTATATGTTCAATTCCCATGGAAACAATCAAATATCGTCATTGTTTTCATTGCAAAGGCCATATGGAGGAAGATCAGTATTGTTGTCTTAATCCAGAATGTGTATGTGAGCGATGTGGATACCCCGGTTCTAAAAAGTCTTGCTATTGGTGCGACTTAGCCGACAAACAATCTCTCGATGATTCTAAAAGTGTTTCTGACCATCCGCCACAACCCGAGATATGTTCTTATCGTCGTTGCCTTCATTGCCAAAGTCGTATGGAAGAAAATCAATATCGATGTTTGAAATGTATTTGCGACTGGTGCGGAAATAATTGTCGAGATGGATTTTGTAATGTATGTCAGAATTTTATTAATCCAAATCCAGATCTCGCCCGTCTTTATGCACGTCTAGAACAAAAGGGTACTCTTCATAATGATGATGATATAAAAGCATGGTGGAAGAATTTACTTGGAGAACCCTCAATTCCTACTTCCTCTCCGGTGAGGGAAATGGAATATGTTTCTGAGCCCGAGATGACTCCCGTTCAAGAACCAGAGCCTATCACAGAAATGGTGGAAATAGCTAACTCTTATCCGGATAATTCTTCGATTTATCAGCTCTTGTGCATATGGTGTAGAGGACCCGAATATGGTGGGAATTGTTCCGCTTGTAGCAATGGAAAATTTGGAACCGAGTTTCACCACAATCCTAACTATGAGACAACCGATTTTCCTAACCAACCTCTCTACCATGAGCCGGAATCATACTCTTGTGAGTACTGTGGTGGTCCTCACCAAGGTTTTCAATGTCAAGTTCAATTTAACAACTCAACCTTTGGTTATGAACCTTACCCTTATTCGTCACAACAATCATACTGTTGTGAGTATTGTGGAGGTCCGCACGTTAATTCCGATTGTCAGATGCAGAATCCGATTGTTTACGAGCAAGTTCCTTGTGACAATTACGATTATTCTTATAACCCACCTCCACAATACCAAGAAATTCAACCACAACCTTCACCATGTTCTGAAGAATTTAATCAAAAATTTCTGGAAATGATGAGTGATCTTTAGAATCTTCTTGATAAATTTACCCACGGAAAAGAAGATCGTCATCAGAAGACCTATCGTGAATCACTAGCTGAAGAAGCCGCAAAAGTGATCCAACATCGTTCAACTACCTATTATTACGATTCTGATTCTGATGACGATTATACTCCTCCGAGTGGAAATCCCACTCCCGTTTCTAAGCCTTTAATTTCCGACCCTTCCCCTTCTCTCACGCCGGTTGAGAGAAGTGACGTCGATTTGGAAGAGGTCGATGATCATAATTCTACGGACATTGTTGAACCCGTTGATTCTCTCATAATGGGGGATGAGCATCTTAGTACTATTCCAGAAACGGAAGTGTCTAATGTTGAGATCCTTATCCCAATCCCAAGAGAGTCTGGGGTTGTTGTTGATATTTGTGATGAGCCTTCTCTTGATATTTCGAACGATCATGATGAGATGTTCTCCGATTCCGATGATGATTCTTATGGAGACATCGATTTCGTCGACGATTTACCTTCTGAGCCCGTTCACATAGAAGAAGAAAATGATTTTGAGCCAGAAGAGGAAGAGATTGAGCCCGATAATATTCAGATCGAGGATGAAGCATTACGTGAAACATTGTTGAATGTTAATCTTCTCATTTCAAAGATTGAAGCCCTAAACGATAATTCGAGTTCGCCTCCTATCTCCGTTAAAGATAGCGACTTCTCTCCCGAGCTTGAGATTTTCCGATTTGATGAAGAGAATAGTGGCAGTCCCACTATTGTCAATGTTTATCCTCCGATTCTTGAGCGATTCTACTTCGAGGTTGATTTGAGCAAGGTTTTGAACGATATTTCCGATAATTCGACAAATGATCCGATTATTGAGGATGCGATTGATGACCCAATACCACCGGGTATTGAGGATATTGTGAATGATCCTGATGAGGATATGGTTGTTCTTGATGGTTCTATTGATTCCCCTTTCTCTGACGAGTCCACCATCCTTTATCCCGTTGAGCCGACATGTGAAGACAAAATTTTTAAACCCGGGATATGCATTGATGAGCCTTTTGTTAAAATCATTTCTAGATATAAGGATCCTCGGATGGATGCCTTCATTTGTGAGCCTAAACCTCTTATATTTTACCATGAGCTCCCATCTTTCTTGGAGTTTTCTCATGTTGATCCGTCATCCTTTCGTCCACCCGCAAAACCACCGGATGATGGATCCTTCTTACATGATATGCTTTATCCACCCATTTTATTCTCCACCCAACCCACCCAGTCTCATTCTTTCGGGAATGAGGACACCGTTTTTGACCCTGGTATCTCTACCACTTTCTTCCCCAAGGACAAATGAATTCGGGGACGAGTCTGGCTAGCGACTCGTTTAAGAAAAACAGTAGCGCTTCGTGGGAGGCACCCCATGCTTATCCTTCTATCTTCTTTCTATTTTCTAATAAGTGACGTGAAGGGGTTAGCCTCTTCGATTTCTCGTGTTTGGTTGTTTGTGATGTTGTGTAGGAATTTCTCGATATGAAGACTCTCGTGCTCGAAGTTTGTCATTTTCTCTACTCGAGTTTCATGATCGATGCTGATGGAAATCCGATATCCTAATCTTATCGACTAACGTTTATCTTCTAGCATACTTAATAAACGGCTTTTAGATTTTCGTTGATACCCTTGCTTTTAAACATTGAGGATAATGTTTCGTTCTAGTCTGGGGTAGGGTAATCTTCGATTTGATTTGACCGCACTTGCTTATTTTTGTCGTGTTCTCTCGCAACCCCGTTTTTCCTTAGAAAAAAAAAATTGTGCTATATATGAGAAAATTTAAAAATTTTTGAAGCTTTTGCTAGTCTTTTTGATTGAAAAGTTTGCTAGTCTCTTAGACAAGAAGCTATAAAATGCGAATTCTAGCTCACAAGGCTAAGAATTTGCAAGTTTCCCTGAGTGATTTTAAATATGCATGACTTGAGATTATTTAGACAAAGCATTTGCTAAGTTAATATATGTTTTGACACCTTGTTGACTTTCCGCTGGTGAGAGTAGGAATAGAATTCTGACTTGACCGGGCGTGTTGAGCCCTAGCTTGTTCCCTTAACCATAGATAACCTAAAAAATTATCGGCTAAGCATCCGCGGATCTCATTATTTGGGATTTTAAATTTGCGGAGATCGAGAAATGATAGAGTTACTTATGAGTTTAGATGCTAAGCGTGGAGTAGTTGGTTCTCTTTAGAGCCCATCGAAGGTACTTATGGCTTTTTGTTCCCACAAAATTGTTTCACCCCATATCTGCTAATAATAATTAGAGATGTTGAGTTTTTGGCGATAGTTAGTTCTTTGTCTTCTTTAGAGAATCTTTGCCCATGAAAGTTGGGTACACATCGAGGTACTGTCAGTGTTACGGTGTAATAGACAACTGATTCCCGATAGTTTGTCGCTATTGTTTCTATTGTTATAAAAGCCGTAGGGTTTGGAGTTTGGCACAAAAATTAACATGAAATAAAGCCCAAATGTTTTAAAATTAAAAAATCCAAAGCTATAAAAGTTGTCTTAGACTTCTATAAAAGCAGAGGAAAATCCAAAGTCATAATAAGACTTCTGATTAAACGGTAATCCCGTTGAGTTAGTAGTTGAAAAGACCAAGGGCCTGAATTGAAAAATGCAAATGTGCTGAAATAGTGTTAAGCCAAACTTCAGATCCGGGAGATGTCTAAATAAAGCTTCTGTCTCTGGACTCGTAGATGAGTTGTCTCGGTCGCCATAAAAAAAGATATTCTCCCTAAATCGTGTGAAATTAGGACCTTGATGTGGACCTCATTCTTGTGTGCAATGGTTTTCGAGGGAAGGTGGATAACTAATTAGCGACTTAGCTTTATATCTTTATCGGAATAAAAGTTATCGAAACGAGAATTATGAAGAAATTCATTTCTCACAAAAATAAAAAAAAAAATCTAGAGGAGATAGGAAAATGGGAGCAAAAGGTAATTACACAAGTAACTTCCATGGGTAGTGTTAGCATCTAGAATCATATTTAACAATGATTTCGATTTTACGCTTAGTTTGGGGACTTGTGAAAAATCAGGGACGATGTATTCTATCCGTATGGTCACTTCACGCTGTGTTGTGTTTCTTACTCCGTGATCCTAAAGTGTTGATTGAAAAATGTTGGAGTTATTGATCGACATGAAAGTTCAACAAACCGTCACTCATAACCGGAATGTGCTTAATCGTAATATCTACTTGTGAATTAAAAGGTAAACATGGCGTTTTTAGAATTAAGGGTTCTTAATCTCTTTTGAGGAATCTTTGCTACTTCTTCATAGGTTTAGTAGAAAGAGATTGAAATCCTTGGTTTTAGAAGCGTGAGTTGATTGCATTGCGTGGGGACACGACAATGGTCTCGTCTGGGGTATTTTGATATGTGCTTAAACACATATCTTTTATTTATCAAAACTGACCCAAAATAACCAAGAAAGAGCCGTTTATTGCTAATATTTGTGGTTTTCTTGAGTTTATGCTTGTGCAGGTACGGATATGTAAAAAACACACAAAAAGGAACCAAATCAGACGTAAATCCGAGCACGAGAGATTAAGAGAGTTTGAGCTGAGCTGGAAGGTCGAGATTGTGCATTTGTGAAGATTTTATTCTTTGAGGATGATTTTTGAAAGTTATAATCAAGTTTGAAGAATTGTCAAGATCACCCCTCATCTTTGAGTATTTGGCAAAAGTGACCCCTCAAGTTTCAAAAGTTGCAAATTCAGTCCTTGGATTATTTGAGAATGTCAACAATGGCCCTTGGAAGACATTTTCAGAATATACAAGATTGGTCCCTTGAAAATCAGATTTTACACATATGGTCCTTAAAAGTATTACATGGTTACCATTAAAGTCCAAAACCAATCTTTATACCTTGGCCCAATATACTAGCAAGCCCAATATAAATCCAAACACCATACCCGGTCCATCTCATACCCGTTTCCCACTTTTACCCGTATCTATACCCGGTCAACCCATTTAACCAGTCAAAACAAAATCAAAATAATATTAAAAACTCAACCCGCCCAAATTACCCCCTTTTACCCAGACCTGATGAACCCTAAGTTACCCTTTCACTCAATTCGCAAAATTAACCACAATTAAGGGTAGATTGGTACTTTTCCCTGACACCACCTGACACACGTGACTGCCAGGTCATCAATCCGTGTGCCACACCTCAAACGCTGCCCTCTGATTGGTCCAAGAGACGTGGTAATGTTGATCCTAGGGTGGATATTGATGGGATGATGTATTAGTTGATCCAAGGGACACAAATGCTCAAGAAAAAGCACAAGGCTTATTTCCAGATCCTTCTATGAGCTCATTCGGTTGCTATAAATACCCTTCATCTCACATATTGTAATATATAGAGAGTAGGAGTAGAATAGGTTGTATTTCTGAGTAACTTTGTATTTCTTAATGCTTTTAGTTTAAATTCAGTTTTTTTTAATTCCATTTTGTACTCAACTTTTGTTATCAATATAGTCATTTTGTTTGAATTCGTATTTTGATTCTAAATTCTGATTTAGTTGTTAAAAACTCACTTTAATCTTAAAAACTCTCATAACTCAGTTTTATTTTTAGTTGCTACTTAAATCTTCATTTGGTCAAATTAAGTCAACAAAGGCGAATTAGATTGGAAATGGTTCTGAAATTGCTGATGTGGAGTGGGATTTTGTTTGATTAAGTCTGATTTGGGGTTGATAATTGGTTTAGGATTAGTGGTACTTTTGCCGTTTTGCAAGCCATTGTGGCTAGGACTTTTGTAAGTGTTTTTTTTACATAATCTGTCATGTCTACAATTTTAGCTAAATGTTCTTTTGATAAGTATAAATATATTAGTGCATCATTTAGCTCTATTATCATCATTTGAATTTGTTCCAGTAGTAATAATGGTTTAGTTTTATGTTTTAATGGTGGTAACTTGCAAATCTGTTGGAACACTAGTGTTTGGATTAAGTAGTTACATTAAGCTTGAGGTCTAGTTTGTGGATAAGTTCAGTCATATTAGTCTTACTTAGGAATATTAAGCTCAATTCTATCTACAAACTGCATCTGCTTACCACTATAGTCAAATTTAGCTTAAATCATTCCTAATGTTCTAATCAGTTAGAATTTAGCTAAACAATAGCTTTTACTAGGCTTAGATTTAGATAGGCTAGATCATTTCAGTATCATTGTAGCTTATTTCATCAACATCAGATCTTAAATTGGTTTTAAATCTCACAATAGTCAAAATCTCATTTCTGTCTCATAAAGTCAAAAAGTTGATAAAGTAGTTTTTCACAAATCTTTATGGATTTTTCTTAAGCTCAATATTGATCAAGAGTTTTTGAAATTTTGGGATAATAAACTTAAATTGGTAAAGTTTTCAAATATTATTTTACTAGAATTTTTTTAATTTTTCAGAAGCTTCTGATAAGCTTGTTTATCAGCTCAGTTCTCCCCTGTTCACACACTTAGTCTTAACTGAGTGTGTACAGGGGTATTGCAGCAGCTGTATCTTGTTCAAATTAGCTTGGTAATGTCTGAAACTTGGTACAATTGTTCTTCTGCTGGTAGTCTTAAGTTCTCAATATCTGGTTTTCAGATTAGCTTATTAGATAAGTTGTTACAATAGCTTATAATAGGACCTTAGAGGTTGTTTAGGCATTAACCATTTTTAAGTTGGAATCTTAGGATACTGCTTATAGCTTGTTAGGATTAGCTTAAGTAAGTTGGAATTAGCTTATTTTAGTAGAATATAGCTTCTGAGAAAGATTGGTATCTTATTGCACTGTTTTGCTTATTATAAGTACTTATTTATAAGCACTTTTCATAGCAGCTCTGATTTCCATAACACTAGCATAGCTTTTATCATTTTTCCTAGTTTCCTAGTAATATTTTAGATTTTCCCTGAATTTTTCATAATTTTTAGTTACTGTTTACTATTTTTCTTGATTTAAAACAGTTTTTAAGGCATTTTAATTAGCTTTTAATACAGAAAAATCAGAAAAGTTTCTAAAAAATAATTTTTCAATTTTCATAGATTAAGATAAATACAAAAAGGAAAAAAATAATTTTTATAGATTTTTCCTAGCTTATTTTGTAATTTTTAGCCATTTAATTAGTTTTAAATAGATTTTAATTCATAGAAAATAGAAAAATCTTCAGAAAAATACAAAATTAGTTTTGAAAAGTATTTTGAGTTAATTTATATTTTTGAAAAATAGTTTCATAATTTTCACTTTTGTTTTCATAATTTTTAGTATTTTAAATTTGTTTAATTAGTTTAAAATTAGTTTTTAATTGAAATAAATTCCAGAAAAATCATAAAAAAATAATTTTAATTCTTAGTTAATTTTCAAATATCATTTTTAGTTTTAATATATTTTTAGATCATTTTTAGGACTTAGAATAGACGTAGTTGCATTTTATTTTCGCTTCATTTATTACGTTTTAGTATAATTTGCGTATTTAGGATTTCCCGTAGTGTAATTTCCCTTTTATGCTTCCCTTGCCCAGTAGTTTAGATAACTTCATATTATCCCCTTTTCCCATTCAAATCCCGATAATCGCGACGTGAGTTGGAAACTCCATTCAACCCTCGTTCGGAACGATCTCGGTGCTCAAACCTAACACGTTTGAGTTACCCGTATACTACACACACTTCTCTCTATAATTGATTTTTATCAGATCATAGGACAATTAAATCTTTTGGCGGATTTCCATGTACTAGATATGACTAGTGATACCACATGTCCATTATTGGTTGGAAGAGGATTCTTAGCTACCACTAGCACCATAATCAATTGTAAGATGTCCAAAATAGTGATAGGAGAATGGAGTGTTAGGTCAATCTATGATGTTAAGAAGCAATCCTATGATAATGAGAGTGAACAAATCCCTCATGAGATCATCTTTGATAGGAAACCATCTAGATATGGAACTGGGACCAATAGAGATTCTGTAGGCCCTCAACGACCTTTTTTATCTAGAAGAAGCCTTCATGAATAACACATGTGACTTAGAGAAACAATTGTCTAGGGACATTAAAGTGAATCCATTCGAGGATACTTTAGTGTTTAGAAAAATAACCGAATTCCTAGGAGCCTTGCCTATTAATCTTTGCATGAATAGATAGAAAGTTGAGAGTAGTAAGCCTAAGCATAAGTGGAATTGGGATAAGCCACCTAGTGATGGGAATGGAGAGTGGCACATTAGTATGGCAATCTATGATCCCAATGGTGAGATGTTTGAAAAAGCATACCGGACTAAGCGTACTAGTAGGAAATTAAAAGAGAAAGTCGATCCCACCGATGTCCTTAAGGATGAACTCGCTCACCTAGGTACGTAGGGCATGATTTCAAGTCTAGCTACAAGACTTATAAATAGAGAAAAGCGCTTCTTGGGAGGCAACCCATGTTTAATTGTTTGCATGTTTGTTTTTCATTCTTGTTTGTGTGTTGATATATGTTTTTCATTGTTGTTTAATTCTCATGTCCATTTTGTGAAAATGCTTTATTTTATTTTTAACCTCGCCTTAATTGCATATAAAGGTATTTTACAAAAAGATAAGTGTAGGGAAGATCACATATGTTTTTAAGAACTTGCATGAACATGAGATTAAAAATAATCGGAATTATATATATTTGTGTGTTTGTTAGAGTCAAATGCTTGTATCGAGTTATAATGAATATTTTGCAGGAACTTTTCCAAGTCCTTAAAGAAGTAATTTTTCCAGAATTTTTTTGGAAAACGCACCAGACCCTTTCTGTCAGAACAACCTGACGGCGTCGGGACTAAAGCCCGACGGCGTCAGGCAATGTATAAACAGATTCAAAGTTTCATTTTCTGTTTAATTTGTAATTTTTGGAAACTTCCAATTCTTAATTTTTCAGAAAATCTGCAAACATCCATTCCACAAGCATTATATCTTACTTGCTTTCTAGTATAGTTTTGTTTTAATATATATAGTTTGCACCGCCAATTTTAAGCGAGGTTTCATTTTGTTTTCTTATAAGTGTGCAGGTTATATTAGACAAGAAGAAGAAGTACAAGATGGAAGCACTTATTACTTGCTCATTCTTCTTGGAGGAGGATTTAACCGCAACTTCATACATATCCTACCGAGCTAATTAGGGGAGTACTTGTTTCTTTCTATTTTATTTACCTTACTTTATCATAACTTTAATACTTTCGGGGAACATTGAGGACAATGTTCAGTTTAAGTGTAGGGAGGATGAATAAAATGGGACCTTAGAAACTATTCACTCATTTGATTTTTGTCTTGTCTTTGGTAAATTGTGTAATAAACTATGAGAAATATTTGTTAGGGTAATTGTAGCACCAAATTTAAATTTGTATAGCATTTACGAGTAAAACTTTAGTCTTAATAAAGCGTCTCATGGATAGGAGTTATATGACGAGCACAAAAAAACTGTATACCACTCAAATTCCACCCCAAAAATGTGAGGTTCGCCCCTAGATCTTTAGGAATAAAAGCATTCATCTTTAATGCTTAGTGAGTGTACCAGTAGTATAATAGATTATAGAACTTGTTTTGTGATGCATTCCAAGATCGCTAGTGAGACTACATTCGTGTAGTTAGGATTAACTAAATGATAAGTGGCATTAGGATAACCCTTGTTTTAAACCTGTAATTTAATTACGTCATCCAAATCGGTTGAGTAATTTTTCCCACACCCTTGTGATGTACTCATCTTTAGTACACGATACCCCTAGTTAACCCCTCAGAGCCTATCTTTTCGCGGTTCTCGTGATGTTCCGGTTTCCGGAATATCAATGAAAAGCATTGTATACAATCCACCCCCAAATGTTACACCTAAATCGCCTTAGCCTACCTTGTATGCACTCATATTTAGTGCATTATTGTAATCATTGTGTAAACCCTTAGTTCAATTATCTAGTTACTTGCATGGTTGCTAAGTCGAGTCATAGCAGTTGTATATAGTTTTGGGAAGATTGGGACTCATGGGTTAAAGTAGTATTTTATGGAGTAACAAGAAGGAACGATAAATTCAAATTCCTTTTGTCTACGTAATTAAGTACTCTAAGTGTTTTGATCTTTTCAAATCGGGTCAATTAGTGTTAGTGAATTAAAAACTCAAGTGTAGGGATGCTCCTATAAATCCCTTTATTTTGATGTTATCATAGAGGATGGTAGAGTAAAAGTGTATGATGAAAAAAAAAGAAGAGAAAAACATACGGGCTACCATCCTATATTATCCTTATGTTTTATGTTTTTTTTTAGTTTATGTTTATATTTTGTTTCAAGTCATTATTTAGTGTTAATGAGTCGAGTCTTGGCTTAGCAACGATGTGTCTTACATGCTTGTAACATAAGATTTTTGACTTGCCACCACTAAATATCCCCTTATCCAACAAAACCCTTTATTTCCCTACCCGAAGCCTAACATTACAACCCTTTGTAAAGACCTCTTTGATAATTATTCATAGTTGCTTATGCCAAAGCGGTGGAGGTTTGATCTATTCTCAAGCCTATGGTAATCTATGTGCAATGCCAGGTAGTGAGTGTTTATCTTCCATTTCCTTACATGTTATATTTCATATAAACTCGAGAGATGAGAGAATCTAAACACCAATTGTGATGTGCTAGTGTATAATTTCCGTACTTTTTATGACTATTGTGGCACTTGTACTTGTTGTAAACTATTTTAAACCAATACTAAATGACACCTAACTCATAAATTGATTAGCCAAAAGCACATTTGCTTGAGGACAAGCAAATTCCAAGTGTAGGTATATTTGATAAAGATTTAAAACATACATTTTTAAGGGGTCATTTAAGCCCTAAATCGATACATTTTATATCCGTTACTGCTTAAAATCGTTCATTTTCACATTTTAGGTCTTTTGGAAGCAAATTGCTGGAATCAAGCACTTTTTGACGAAAAGGAGCGAAAACGAAAAAGTCAAGAAACAAGGCTGATTTCTGCACCTGACGATGTCCCAACCCAAAGGGCGACGCCATCGCTCAGAAGGTTTTCTAATAAAATTTCAAGCGATTTGGTTCTACAACATGACGGCGCTACGCCTTATTTCTGGAGGACGTCTCCCTTTATTTTACACCAGATGACCAAGACCCATTCCAAGACGACGTCCGTATTGAAGCCAGACGACG
This sequence comes from Chrysanthemum makinoi, assembly GCA_910596185.1. Lineage (NCBI taxonomy): Eukaryota > Viridiplantae > Streptophyta > Magnoliopsida > Asterales > Asteraceae > Chrysanthemum > Chrysanthemum makinoi. The sequence goes on from OU343220.1 coordinate 266,157,421, forward strand.
TCACACTTCCTTACATGACGTCGTCCCAGTGATGACTTGGCCAAAACGAAACCCTAATGACGGTGACCAGATGGCGTCACCATCAAAAGGCGACGCCATCGCATTTGTAAATATATATATAGACTTCGATTTTTCTGCATTTAAAGTGTAATATTTTGGAGAGCAAACCCTAGTTAGTTCATAGTCCGACTTAGGCACTATTTTAGGGTTCCAAACCCTTCTTTACACTCAAAGATAAGTTCGTTAATCCATTATATCACCATGTTTATCCTATGTTCAATTGTTTGTGTGTGTGCATGGTTATCTATCATTAGTAGCTAAATTACTATTGTGTTTGCTTAGATATATGAAACCTAGTTGTTGATTATTGTTAGATTGTCTCTTGTTTTAATTGGTATACGCTAGAGTAAGGAAAACTGGCTTCTTCTTTAATTATTGCGAGCTTGAACGCCTAAATAGCACAAAGCTTGAGAGTGCACTTGAGCCATCGTTGTGTTTATTGCGTGAGTTGTAGCTTTAGGATAATAGAGTATTCGGGGGAGATACTACGGTACTTGGTGATCCTGGATAGTTTAGAGGAGAGTTACAATTCACATAACTAGGGTATTAGGCACCCCCTATGACTAACACGGAATACAACGCACCAATTAGAATGAGGATGTGACAATTCAACCGACCAATAAGAGATAACTAGGGAGTAAGAACATCTAAGTAAACACGTTTTTAATTATCATAAGAACACACCAATCAATCCATAGCTTATTTTCTTTTCATTAGTTAATTAGTTTTTTTTAGTTTAAATTATTAAGTAGTTAAAATTGGTAAAAGTACCACCCCCACTCCTAAACGCTAAGATATTTACTTGTTTTCTAAAAAATATAAAAAGCTAAAAAAGAATCACCCTCAACCTCACCTTCTCGTCATACATCTCTACTAGCATCTCTATCCCTTAGAAAATGATCAACCCACTGGGCTTACCCATACTATACTGCAACGATTAGGTACACAGCCTAGTTGGTTGTAAAGCTTGTTCGTTGAAAAGGAAGTCTTTCGACCCCGAACTCATGCATCAATACACATCTCTACCACTAAAGCTAAGGAGTAACAAGTCTAACAAGGTAAATTGGGTGAATATGGTAAGGCTTAATGGTTTGGTCATTCTTTTTAATCTATATCGATCCCATATTCCTGAAAAAGCGACAAAACCATAAATACACGATCGTAATGACGACCACAATACTTGTGATTGCTCAATTACTTAACTCGAATAAGCTAAAGATAGGATTAAGTAATCTTTCAACAATAATATTACATCAAAAAGGGCAAAAAAATCATCAATGCTCATCCAAATCCATGAATGAGACACCAAAGATTGCTCAAATCGCTAATCTCAGTAAGCTAAAGGTTAGGATGAAGAATGATATAAGGTATGGATTAGGCATGGGAGACATTTATAATTGGTGTAAAATAAAACCACGAAACAGATAGATTAAGTCCAACCAATAAAAAATAATGTTGCTAGCTACTTTCCCGACCACAACCTAAAAAAAACACAAATCATCGACTAACTCACGCTTTAACACAGAAACACACCCTTTGTTTGGTAGACACGAATTAGACTCACTGATGTCTTAATCATCATAAAAACAAACCTAGTTGGCGTTCCCACAACAACCAAATCTGATTCATTCCATAATATATAGTACAACAATAGTGACGATATCTCCACTACTACAAAAATACAAAGTTGGTTAATTTACAACCAACTTCCAATAATATACAAAAAAACTCTACATCGTTGGTTTATAATACGTACTAATAAATAATCGATTGGCTCAAAATATAAAATTGGTTAAGTTTAGATGAACCGATTATCTCACAATCTTCTCATTTTTTCTCTGTTTTTATATTTTTCTATTCTTTTCGATTTTTATTAAACAAATCAAAGAAACTAGTAATGGTGTAATATTTCACCACTTCACGATCATAATAAATCTGGATAATAATTCCATAATGCTCAAAACTTCAGATATAAAAATAATAGTGAAAGTAGTAAACAAACGAAAAACAAAAATAACTACTTTCACATTCCCATTGCATTGTGTAATTCCCGACCTAATCAAAGATAAGAAACACGTACACGAACACAGGAAATGCACACTTTTACAAAATCAATTAGCAACCAACCATAAACTTTAATCTATAAAGTACGCTAAGGTGTAAAGGTGCACCGAAACATATTTATATTTGTATAAGAAATGAATGGAATGCCTCAGAAGGTTTTTATAGGGGTATCTTACTCTAAACCTGAGAGTAACAAAAGGGTTTTATGAGGGTTTAACTAACCAGTTGAGTTAGTTAATATCACATAACATATGTAAAGGACGTATGCCATTTGGGTGTAATCCTATAAATTTACCAATTTAGACAAGTCACTCCAAATATATCAATAATACTCATTATGGTGGTCTCGAATAGTTTACCAAGCCAAATTCTAAAGTTTATTACAAGTCACCGGCACACTCATATATTTGTGGAATTTAGGTAAAATTGGGAAAATGAAATAGGCTTAATTCTCACAATATGGAAATAAGGGTTATGTGTGCGGGTTATGCAACTACTAATCTTACAAAAACATGCTATTTTTTTTTTAAATTTAAGCATATATTAGGCATATTTTTGAAAACTAAAGACAACTAGTTTTCTAATTCTCCATCCCCCCCACTTGAGATATACAACGTCCACGTTGTACAAATATAACATTAAAAACATGAATATAAATAATAGAACGAGAACTCACTTAAGATTTGCTCGGTATGATCCTCCATGATGCATATGTGAGCAAATTTTTATTTTTGTGTGTGTAAAGGCCTCTGGATGCCCGCATGGCTAAAACACACAAAAAATATAGGATATATGTATACCACCACTTCCATCATTGTATAAGTACTTTTCCTGTGTCAATATATATAAAATCACATCAAGTGTATCTCCAATAATCGTTGGTTAGAAAACAAAAATAAATGAAAATAGGTCAGTCGATACACCGTATCAATAGTTATGGATACGCCGTATTGAGCCTGTAATAAAAATAAACAGATACCTGTCACAGGTCTAATACGCTGATGCTGTTTTTACAGACCAGGTTTTAATATTTATAAATTTGTCTACCTAAGGTCTACCTAATGCACTAACAGGAAGTGTACCTGGTCATGTGTCGTGTAGTAATCGGTAAAGCCGAGGTCGTCCCAAGAGCTGTGAGTGCGGATCTAACTTAAGTTCTAATGTCACTGAATTAAAAGGTGAGTTTGAGCTGATTAATAGTAAACTAATTAAAGGAAGTGAAATGAAAGCAATATAAAAGTTGTGAACAATCAATAGAGAGAAATGTGCTAGCCTAATTACTAATCTTGTTATGCCATAATTAAGTTTTCCTATTAATGTTTTCTATCGCTCCATGTGGGGGTAAATGTCACTAGACTCCTCGAGTAAATTCTTCTAGCCTATGTTTCGTAGGTTCCTATTCTGTAACCATACGATTGCCAGAGTTCGTGGGTTAACCTATGTAGAGTCATTAAGTACCAGCTACAATCTAGACTTATTCTAAGGAAACCCCAGCCTCTCGGAACTTAGGTCTCCCCTTAAGTTCTTAAGAATCTCCATTTTGTAGGTGATACTTTGGTCAATTCGCACACAAGATAGTGGTAGTCCTATGGTCAATTCTTAGCACTACTCGCAACATATTCATTTAGGGTCCTTTGGTCAATTCTCCTACCTTCCTAGATACTACCAAACATTAATACTATCAAAACAAAGGTGTCCACGAATAAGAAAAGAAAATATGCACATAAAGCGATACGAAAAGGAGAAAACTAAATCATGGCAATAACAACTTCATAACTAGGCTAACACCAAAGGTGTTTAGCCGATCATATTAAATAATGCAGAAATTTCAATGTTTAGAATCATAATGAAAGACAATGAATTAAATACAAAAGTTGATACGAAATATTAAAACTTATTTAGTAAATGGCGTGAATTCTCCTTTGGAAATGCTCCGTATGCTGCTGAATATCGTTCCTTTGGAAGCCATTTTTCGTCCCTTGGTGTTGTATTTTGGGAAGATGATCTGAAAATGCAGAATTAGGGCTTGTATTTATAGCCTCGTCAAAGTTACGGAGTAACCTTGTGAATTGGTTACGTCATAACCATCATATCTTAGACTATCTTATCCATAGTAAAATATTTATGGCGTACCATAAAACTCTCGTAGTGAAATTCATCACTTTCACGCTGTAACCTTGCAAATGGGTTACGACGTAAGTATCTTGACCATCAAAATTATTCTATGTATGGAATTATATATGGCATAACGGTGTTGTGAAGTTACTCCGCAACCTTGAACTGCGTTTACTTTGGTCTTTTAGTGTAAATCCTAGTTACGGAGTAAGTATAGTATGGAATTACACCGTAACTTTTGTCTGGCCGGTATACTCTTGTATATTTACTTTAATAACCTTCCAATTCCGCGTCTCTTTGTTCCTATGCTCATTAATGACTTGAAAATGATAGATTAAAAAATAAGAGTATATTTTCAAGTAAAACAATACAAATGATGAGCATATTAAGGGGAAATTGACACTAAAATATCAGGACTATTTGATGTTATCAAATATCCCCCAACTTGAACTCTATTTGCCGTCAAGTAGACCTTATTAGAATCATTCTTAAAAAGATATCTCCCAAGTGACTTGGAAAATATGATTTTAAAAACTTCATATGCTAGAATTTATCAAATCCAAACACCTCACAAAATAGGAACAAAACACTCATACTCTCTCTATTATAAGTGTCAATTTCGAGGTGGTCACTCATTGCTTAAACATAGCACGTATTTTATCATAGGCTTGGTGGTTACACAAATCTCAACCACTAGATCTAAGGTCAAGATAATTCTTAAAGGCAATATTGGGTGAACAAATTTAATAGGAATGGGTGAATTGTCATTACTAACGTGCCACGACGAAGGGGACAAAACCAATGATACATAACCAAATCCATGGCCAAGACACCAATAATTGCTTGCTTCTTCACCTAGACATGATTCGTGACTAAAGGTTAGGATAAGACATGGGATGCACATAAATGGTGAAAAATAAAAATAACAATCAAATAGTCTTAGCCTACAACCAACTCATTACTGCCTACCGTCCATCCAAAATCCAAGCTTCAAGACGCGAAAATCGGATTATAATGTAGCAAGTTATTGTGCCATAAGTAGATGTCATATAATGGTGTGCACACTAACTTGGTCTTCAATCAACTCTTGTATTCAAATGAATGTGAACGAGGCAAACTTCTCGATAGTAGTCTAATAAGCTCCATCATCACTAAAGAATACTGCTTATAATGTTTGCACTATCCTTTACAATAAACAAACTAACAATTTTTTTTACATAACTAAAAAAAAATAAAAAAAATTATCCCCCCACTTGAGATGAATCATATATGAGGAATATGGGGGTTCTTCAATGATCTTCAAAAATATGTCTTCTATATAGTCATGATTCCTGAATCTCTCAACTCGAACCCCAAACTTAGGCAAACGGCACTTCCTAATCGTAAACCAAGACTACACGGATGGCTAAGGAGAAGTGGGTGTAACGAAACACTAAAATATGGATTAAGAAATGAAAAGAATAGCTCGAAAGGGTGTAACTAGGGGTATCTGGCACTAAAGATGAGTGCAACAAAAGGGTTTACACGGGGGTCGAAAAGTTAAGGTGACTAATCAATAAACACACACAATAATACACATATGGGCTATTTGGTGTAAATCCTTAAATATTTCCTTCTCGAACTATCCCTCCCAAATGTATCAAGCTAACTCAACATGTACTCTTCTATGGTCTCAAAATGATGTAAAGGCCAAGTCTAAAGTTCACAATACTACCGGCACACTCAATATTTGATGGATTTGAGTAATATGGGAAAAATGAAAGGCTAAACCTCACCAATGAAATCAAGGGATATAGTATGCTCGGCTAAGGTTTATTCTTGTTCTGTTAAGAAAACATGTCAAAATTTTCAAAATGACATAATTTTCCAAAATAAACTAGAAAAACGGGCAAATAAAGTTCAAGTTATAATTCTACTCCCGCCCCCCACTTGAAATATACAAAGTCCCTTTTGCACACAAATATTTAATAATAAAGGGGAAATTTCATCTATATCCTTACAAAACTTGAAAATTACATCAATATCCTTGCAAAAAATCATAACTACGTCAATATCTTTACAAAAATTAAAATACACACAAGTATCCAAATGAACATTTTAATATTTATTAAATGAAAATAACATTTATAAGTATCATCCAAAGATTAACTAAATAGTTGTTTTACCTTTTTACCCTTATACCTTTAAAAATGTCAAATTCTTCAATTTTCTTCTTCCTGGAATAACGATATGTTTCTTCTTATAAGGATTTAACTGAAACATCTGATATAGTCACCAAACATAATATACATCAAGATGTCTAAAATATATATAATAAGTATCTTAATTTTATTTCATTAGGTATCATTTGTTGACATCTTTAAAAAGGAATAATATTAACTAATATGCAACATAATGAAATCTCTAAGGAGAGAAGCCAAAACCAACAACAAAGGAAAAGGAAGGAAAAGAAGAATAATAACTTTATAAAAATGATAACAAGCGAAGAAGTATATATGGGTAGTACAGTTAAATAAAAGTAAAAGAAGGCAAGTTGATTATCATTTTACTATACTTAGTTCATGCATTGAATTGTGAAAAAGCAGAGTGACTTGATTGAAGTGTTGTAACTTTGTTTGGTTTAACAAGAGTAAAAGGGTAAAAAGGTAAAATAACTTTTCAATTAATAATTGGACAATAATTTTATGTATTATAATCATTTAGGGAAACTGAAATGAATATTTGGATATTTATGTGTATTTTAAAGTTTTGTAAGGATATTGATGTAATTATGATTTTTTCAAGGATATTGATGTAATTTTCAGATTTGGTAAAGATATTGATGCAATTTTTCCAATAATAAAAGGAGAGAAAAGTAAAATTAGAACGAGAACTCCCATAAAATTTGCTCCAAAAATAGTAGAAGGACCACGTTAAAAAGACGTGCATTTACTTCGCCTCCATGAGCAAACTTCAAATCTCTGAAATCACGATACTACCAAAAAGCATATATCTAAAAAATAAATAAAAAGGAAAAATGAGTAAAAACCTAACTTACTTTCGTAGGAATTACGATTGGATTTAGCGAATGCAACAAGCCTTTTAAACCACTCGGTGTCCCGAGTGGACGAGTGAAGTCTCGTGAGGGTATACAGGGAACACATCCAGAAAGTTTATTTTAAAACTAATACAAGGTTATGGAACACAAGTTATTTGAAATTAAAAAATTTCTGGTATAAGGGAAGATTACGGCGTAAACTCATGAATTGAGTTACTCCTTAAGTAATTAGACCTGACAAAATTGCAGATGTCTGAGTATGGTTATGACCTAATGTTGGGTTCAGTGAATACCCAAACCCCTTAATTCTAGGATTTGAATAGAAAATACCCTAAGTGTTTAGAACCTAAAATACTAACAAGTCATTGAGCGCAGAGCCACTTAGTGAGCTGTCTTCGGGATACTCAGAAAGAGACGAAGAAGAAGTCTCTCCACTCAGTAAGGCGGAACTTAAGGAGTGAAGACTGAGTCAAGAAGAAGATGGTGGATTCATTAAGTGATGACAATAACTCACTGAATCCCGAAACTCCTCATCAACTACTACCACTGAAGACGAAGACTGAAGAATGAGCGGGATAAGTTTGAACAGATAAGACGAAGTCCTTATCAACCAAAGTCAAACTTTCCCTGAATCGCTAACTATCAGGCTCAGTGTCATCACTGACAATAAGAAAGCAGCCTTGTCACTTACTCTATATAGCCAATGTAAACAGAGACAAAATACATCAGTATTTTGTCTTCTGTAACCTGTCTGTTTGTCCTTTAGGATAGAGTTAAAAACATACTTGTATAAATAGCATAAAAGATGGAGTGAAAGATTCAATCTTGTACATTAATTGTAAAACACACACACAAGCAAATCTTTCACTCCTCCTAATACAACTATGTCCCTGAGATAGCTCAGTAGTTCCTGTGTAGCTCTGCTTAGACTTAGCCTAAGCTTAATGAGGAGTCATACCATACTTGTCATTTCAATCCTAAGTACTATTCCGCAAGTACTTAGGTAATGTATTCTTTTTGATTCGTCTTTAATAAAGAATATAAACGTTGAAAATTACTCAGTGTGTTTTTACTTACATTACTTCAGTCATTGTTTACAATTAGTTATGTTAATTGTTTTTAAACTAACTGTGAAACGGGAACAACAAGTGGTATCAGAGCAGGCTGATTACAAAATGCTTTTTTTAAGCCGCTCAAAATGTTTTTAAATCAGGATCCTAATGGCTGAAAGTGATGTTCCCCAACTTGTCAATAAAAAGGGTGGAGCCTATGCTCCTGTTGCCCCTCGACTTGAAGTTGGAAAATTTAACAAATGGAAAAAGCGAATGCTTTCCTATTTGACTGGGATGGAACCTTACTACATTAAGTGCATTAATGAAGGTTCATTTATCCCAAAGACTGCTGAAGGTTTACCCAAACTTGAAGCTCAGTGGACTCAGGACGAGAGAAGAGTGGTCAATCAGGACCAAAGGCTCAAAAGCATCATCATATCTTGTCTTCCTGATGATGTTATGGAGTCTGTCGTTGGCTGTAGTACAACTAAACAAACCTTGAATGACCTGGTCCACAGCTATGAAGGTCCCTCAGATACCAAGGAAAACAGGATTATGGACCTGAAACTTGAGTACAATACCTTCAGGGCTAAATTTCAAATGATAGTGTAAAACTTTGTTAAATGAACTTACACCCGATATAAAACTTTGTTAAATGAACTGTCAAATGATGGTGTAAAGTTGTCCAAACATGAGATCAATGTTGGTTTTGTCAATAGTCTCCCTAAGAAGTGGCTAAATTTCTCTCAGGGACTAAGGAATGCCAATCACATTCAGAATCTTGAGCTTCCTGAAATCTACGGGAAATTTGTCTATGAGGATAACCTCATAAATAGACGATACCCTGAATTAAAAAAGTCTCAGGAAGTCAAGAAGTCCCTGACAACCACTTCAACACCAATGTCAACTGCTTTTTATTCTAACAGTGTGGTTCAAGATTTTCAGGAAAATTCAGACGATGAGGCTGATGAGAGAACAAGCGAGGAGTACCTGAACGACTTAAATATTGAGTTTCAGGAAAGGGCACTCCTTGCTAACTCTAAAAGGTTTATACGAAGAAACAAAAGTTTTTCAAATGCTAAAGCTAATGAGGACACTGAATGTTTTAAGTGTCACAAAAAAGGTCACTTTGCCAAAGACTGTTTTTCAAAAACAATTTCTGAACCCTCTTACAAACCCTCAGGGTTAAATCAGTCCTTGGGCTTTAGCAAATTTCAACCAAAAGTCTATCAGTCTCTGATAACATCAAATAGTATTGAATATTAAGTGTCAATTTCCCCCGATAATTCTCGTATTTTATATCATTTATATGGATTTACGCTTGTTTTCCTCTATATTTTTACTTTCAGGTAAAATACGAGCATTGGAGCTAAAGAGACGCGGATTTGTAGAATTTATTGAAGATATATCATAGTATGCTCATTTTGAAGATGTTATGGCATAACTCCTCTCTCACCAACTCAACTAAAGATTACGGCTTAACTCTTTCCAAGATTACGACGTAACCAACTAGGTCAAGTGAGGTTCCGCGCCGCTGCAAGTTACGCCGTAACTATTGTCTCAATTACGGCGTAACCAGGATTTATTGAAGATACGGCATAACTCCTTCCAGATGTTACACCGTAACTAGCATTTTTAGTGCAAAATACGAAGAATTGGATGTTACGGCGTAACTCTTAACATTAGTTACGCCGTAACCATATCTGGCCTATAAATACCCCTCGAATTCCAGCATTTCAAAGCATCCCATTTCACACATAACATCAAGTGAACGTAAGTAGAAGCCGAAGGCAGATCTAGATGAGCATATGGAGCTATCTCCAAGGGAGAAATCAGTCCCCTACGATAAGCATTAGCATTTTATCTTTTCTTTACTTTCAATTCATGTATTTCGTAATGTTAAACATTGAATCGATTGTTTTAGTTAACATGAGCGGCTAAGCACCTCTGGTGCTGGCCTAGTTACGATTCCTTAATTGTTTTGTTTATGTTTACATTGCTTCCGTATAATTATTTCTAAGTGTATGCATGTGTAGTTTGTTGGTAGCTACCCTTGTTTCGGTAGTTTTGAATGGCTGTAATGGCTAGTTACTTAGGAGATATGGCAAACTAACCCTAAGTAGGTAGACTGAGTGGGAAGGGTAAGATATGACCAACTGACGACCCTTTTTGCTTGTGCGATTTGACCAACTGATCACCTACCGTTTGGATGAAATTAAGAAGTCGGGGATGAGTGTTTAAGTTTCTAGCTCCTGGACACTCATTATTATGAATCTAGCATGTAGCGGTACTTAATGACTTGGCTTAGGGGACTAAGAACAACTGGACTTATAACGGGTCACCTGATTTCTCCAGTGGGACCCTTTGCTGATAGGTTAGGACGAACTGACCAAATGTTGTCCTAGCGACTTTGACCCCATCTGAAGTAATTGGAAGTAATTAAACGTAAACATAACTAGTTAGGATGAATAACTAGGTTAGCACCTCTCTCCTCTATTGATCACAACCCTCGCCTTTATTTGCTTTCATATTTTATTGTCTTTGTAGTAATTAATCATTTCCACCTTAAATCATATTAAAATATGTGACACCTAGACTTAGTTTAAATCCGCACACATAGCTCTTGGGACGACCTCGGTTTTACCGAATACTACACTACACACGACCGGGTACACTGCCCGTTAGTGCATTAGGGTAGACCATAGGTATAACGAGACTTATAAATATTAAATCCTGGTCAGTAAAACCTGCATCAAGTTTTTGGCGCCGCTGCCGGGGAGTTATATTTGGATTTTTATTAAGTCTTTCATTTATGTTTCGTTTTAAAATTTTCTCACAATCTCTTTTTAAGTTTTAGGTACTATAGAAGTTGTTAACATTGATGACCTCACTCTCGAGGAATATTTGGCGTTGACAAGAGAAGAACAAGGACCAGGGATCGTTAGGCCGGCCATCGCCGAAAATGCTCAATTCGAAATCAAACCTCATTTTATGAGGGATTTGCGTGGAAACCCTTTCTTGGGAAACATTACCGATGATGCTCACGAGCATGTGGACAACGTGGAATACATTGTCAGCCTATTCAAACTTCCAAGAGTCTCAAAAGATGCTGTCATGTTACGTGTTTTCCCTATTTCTCTCACTGGAGCTGCTAAAAGATGGGTTGATCGATTACCTGCCGGGATAGTTAACACTTGGCCTCTCCTAAAAAAAAATATTTCATTTAGAGATACTGTCCTTCATCTAGGACTACTATGCAATTAGAAGAAATCCATAACTTCAAGCAGGAAGGTGATGAAACGTTGTACCAAGCATGGGAAAGGTACAACAAATTATTATACAAGTGCCATACTCACGACCTCAACAGCCAGCAAAAGGTGAACGTCTTTTACAAGGGTCTGAACATCTCCTCAAGGCAAATGATCGATTCTCAAGGACCAATACCTGGAATGAATCCAACTATGGCTCTTGAAACTATTTAGAAGATGGCTGACCACTCTCATAAATGGCACAATGGAGGGAGCCATCGAAGTAACAGTGGAAATGTGGAAGGCCTTGCAGCAATAAACAACAAATTAGAAAGTCTTGGAAGAGACATGAAAAAGCTCAAGGAGAATGTGCATTCCATACAAGCTGAACGAAATGAGCAAAATGACACTCTCACTACCAAGGAATGCTCATCCAACGAGGAAGTTAAAAGGATTGAAGAAGAGAAATATGGAGGTGGAAGTCCCTTCAATGGATACAATAGTAACAGGGCCAGATACTGAGAAAAATCCCAGGGTTCTATACGAGAATCAACAATAATCCTCCTAGACCAAGCCTCGAAGAAATAATGCATAAACATATCGAGGAGTCTACAAAGAAAACTGATAGGCTCAAGGAATGAATGGTCAAGGTAAGAGAAGACACCAACATGAACTTGCGGAACTAAGATGCCGCAATTAAAAACCTCGAAACCCAAATTGGGCAATTAGCTAAAAATCTTGAAACCAGTAATGATAAAGCCATTGCCTGCAAAGCCATATTTGCACAAAATAAACTGAAGAAATAACAGTGCACCTCTTCTGTCACCAATGATCTTTCCGGGATTAACTACCTAAAAGAAGATGATAAATCGGAAGACGAAGAGGACCTGCCAAGCCAACTTCCTGAGAAGGAACACTATCAAGAAAGTTTTCTTCTTCCATGCACTATCGGTAATCTTAAAATTCCCGCATTAGCTGATTTGGGGGCTGGGGTAAACCTTATTTCTACCTCATTGTTTGATAAAATAAAACTTACCAATTTAAAAGAAACAACAATGATGATTGAAATGGCTGATTCCTCTAAAGCTGTACCTAGGGGAGTGGTGAACAATGTTCTCCTTAAAATTGGGAAATTCCTCTTTCCTACTGATTTTGTGGTTATTGACATGGGGAAACGGGAGACTTACAACTTAATTGTTGGAAGACCTTTTCTGGCCACTTGTCGAGCATATATAAAGGTCTTTGAAATACAAATTTCTTTGGGAACTGAAAAAGAACGAATCACTTTCAGCATGAAGGAACAATTGAATCCTAGATTAGAAATTTCAAATAAAGTTGATGTTGTCAATATTCCATCGCTCGACCCACCTCTATGTTATAACCTTAGTACTAACAATCGTGGAGAGAATTTTGATAGTTGTGAACAGGAACAAGGAAAGATCATCCCGATTGAGGGTATTAAGGAAGCTCTGGATCCTAACAAACATTACTACATCCCTATAATAACGGAAGATGACGAATCGATGAAGGCATAGCCCTCGTGTAACCCTTTTCGTGAATTTTGTGATGGAAATATAAGGGAGGATGAATGGACGTGCCCTCACGAGATTGAGAGACACGATTTAAAAATTGGAAATTTATCCTTTGAAGATTGGTACAAGGTGTGATTTGGAGACCCGAACATTAAAGAGATTAGTAAAACAACTAAAACGCAATTACGATAACTATCCCCTAATTGATAAAATAACCAATAATGAAAGATCAAACATAAGTGCAACAATTGATCCTATAGCAGAAGGTGACGACTATGGAAAGTCATGTTTATCGTTCAATGAGTGGCTCTCGCAAACATTTGAAACATGTAGCATCGGGAACACAATGAGGAAAAAGGTTTTTATCAAATGAATGAATGATTGCCGCCAAGTAATGGAGGAAGTTGGCAAGTCCAAAGGCCGCCATAAATCCCCGAGGCTCTGAGTCTAACTTAAAGACTCATAAATAAAGAAAAGTGCTCTTTCGGGAGATAGCCCGAATTATCCCTTTCATTTGTTTTATTTCTATTTCTGTTGGGTTTTGTGTTTTTAACCATTTTTGCAGGATTTCGAGAAAAGTTGCTACAGCATGCTGAACGGGGACCTGATCTGTCCATAGTTACGGCGTAATTAATTCTTATGGTTACGCCATAACATAACTTTTGTGCAGCAATCCTCTTCACAGCATTACCAATTACGGCATAACCCCAAGAAAATGGTTACGCCGTAGCCACACTCCTATAGCATCTGTCAGGTTTTGCTTAATTACGGCGTAACTCCCACGTAACTATCCTCTGTAACATTTCTTTCATTTTAAACACAATAACCTTGTATTAGTTTTCAACTAAAATTTGTGGGTATGTTCCCTGTAAGCCCTCACGAGACTACACTCGTCCACTTGGGACATTAAGCGGTTTAAAAAGATTGTTGCATACGCTAAATTCAACCATAATTCCTACGAAAGTGAGGTAGGTTTCTTTTTCATTTTTAGAATTATGCTTGTCGGTAGTGTGATTTTAGGGATTGAAGTTTGCTCGTGGATGCTTATGCGAAGGCACGACTATTTTCGTGGGCCTTCTCTCTTTTTGGAGCAAATTTCAAGGAAGTTCTCGCTCTAATTCTACTTTTCTCTTCACCATTATTTAACGCTTAGTACAAAATGGACTTTGTACATTTCAAGTGGGGGGACGGGAGTAGAATTGTCTCTTGAACTTTATTGCCCTCATTTTTCTAGTTTATTTTGAAAAATTATGCCATTTTTAAAATTTTGACATGTTTTTCTTAACCTAACTGGATTAGACCTTAGCCGAGCACATTATAACCCTTGATATTATATGGTGAGATTAGCCTTATCCGTTTCCTAATTTTTACCCCAAATCCACCAAATTATGAGTGTGCTGGTAGCTTGTAAACTTTAGAACTTGGCCTTTACATCATTTCGAGAGCACATACGAGGTATGTTGAGTTAGCTCAATGTATTTGGACTTTTCAGTTTAAGAAGGCAGTATTATAGGATTATCACCCAAATAGCCTACCGTTGTGTGTCTATTGATTAGTCACCTCGACTTCTCGACCCCCATGTTAAACCATTTGTTGCACTCTCCTTTAGTGCAAGATACCCCTAGATACACCCTTCTGAGCCATTCCTTTCATTTTGATTCACCCAGCATATTATTTTGATACACCATTACACCTTAGCCTACCCTGTAGTCTTTATTTGTAATTAGGAAGTCATTATTTGCCTAAGTTCAAGGTTCAAGTGGAAAGGTTCGGGAATCACGCTCTCGTCGACGACATATCCTTAAAGATCATTGAAGACCCCCCAAATTCTCATATTGTTCATGTCAAGTGGGGGGGATGTTATGTTATTAAGTTATGTTCAAAAAAAAATGATGATTTGAAAATATATATATATATATATATATATATATATATATATATATATATATATATATATATATATATATATATATATATATATATATATATATAGTTATTGTTATTCATTTGATTGTAAAGTGCGATGTTATAAGCACTATTGTTATGAGCTTAATATAGATTTAGTATCGAGGAGGCCACCTCGGTCACATTTGAAGAATGAAGTTTGAAGTATGCCCATCATGACATCCTCTAATGGCACATCTACCTAGTTATATCATGATCCGGTTTGTTGACTTTAAAACTTGAACTTTGGGCAAACTGTAAGTGGTGATGACTTAGTTGTAGATTTAGACTATTTGCTTGATTTTATTTGACACCAATTTTATCCAATGTCTTATCCTACCCTTTAGTCATGAAGCGTGTCTAGGTGATGCAGCGGCAATCTTTGGTGTCCTGGCCATGGATTTGGTCATGTATCATTGATTTTGTCCACTTCGCCATTACATGTTAGTAATGACAAATCACCCTTAACCATTGTCGTGTCTACCTATATTTCCTTCAAGAACTGTTTTGTCCTTAACTCTAGTGGTGGAGATTTGTGTAACTGCCAAGCTTATGATAGAATACATGCTATGACTGTGCAATGAGTGATCACCGCGAAATTGACACTTAGAATAGTTGATAGATCTGAGTGTTTTGTTCCCATTTCGTGATGTGTTCGGCTTTGTTTTATTCTAGCATAAGGGATTTGTAAATTTATATTTTTCAGGTAATGGGAGGTATCTTTTTAGGAATCCATCTAATAAGGTCTACTTGAGGGCAATTAGAGTTCAAATGGGGGGATATTTGATAACATCAAATATTCCTGAATATTAAGTGTTCATTTCCCCCGATAATGCTCGTATTTTATATCATTTATATGGATTTACGCTTGTTTTCCTCTATATTTCACTTTCAGGTAAAATACAAGTATTGGAGCTAAAGAGACGCGGATTTGGAGAATTTATTGAAGATATATCATAGTATGCTCATTTTGAAGAAGTTACGGCGTAACTCCTCTCTCACATTACGCCGTAACTGAAGCGTGGCTCAGAAAACCAATTCAACTGAAGATTACAGCGTAACTCTTTCCAAGATTACGACGTAACCAACTAGGTCAAATGAGGTTCCGCGCCGCTGCAAGTTATGCCGTAACTATTGTCTCAATTACGGCCTAACCAGGATTTATTGAAGATACGGCGTAACTACTTCCAGAAGTTACGCCGTAACTAGCATTTTTAGTGCAAAATACGAAGAATTGGATGTTACGGCGTAACTCTTAACATTAGTTACGCCGTAACCAGATCGAGCCTATTCGAATTCCAGCATTTCAAAGCATCCCATTTCACACACAACATCAAGTGAACATGAGTAGAAGTTGAAGGCAGATCTAGAGGAGCATACGGAGCTATCTCCAAGGGAGAAATCACTCCCCTACGATAAGCATTAGCATTTTATCTTTTCTTTACTTTCAATTCATATATTTCATAATGTTAAACATTGAATCGATTATTTTAGTTAATATGAGCGGCTAAGCACCTATGGTGCTGGCCTAGTTATGATTCCTTAATTGTTTTGTTTATGTTTACATTGCTTCTGTATATTTATTTCTAAGTGTATGCATGCATAGTTTGTTGGTAGCTACCCTTGTTTCGGTAGTTTTGAATGGTGGTAGTGGCTAGTTACTTAGGAGATATGACCAACTGACCCTAAGTAGGTAGACTGAGTGGGAAGGGTAAGATATGACCAACTGACGACCCTTTTTTGCTTGTGCGATTTGACCAACTGATCACCTACCATTTGGATGAACTTAAGAAGTCGGGGATGAGTGTTTATGTTGCTAGCGCCCAGGCACTCATTATTATGAATCTAGCATGTAGCGGTACTTAATGACTTGGCTTAGGGGACTAAGAACAATTGGACTTATGACGGGTCACCTGATTTCTCTAGTGGGACCCTTTGCTGATAGGTTAGGATGAACTGACCAAATGCTGTCCTAGCGACTTTGACCCCACCTGAAGTAATTGGAAGTAATTAAACGTAAACATAACTAGTTAGGATGAATAACTAGGTTAGCAGCTCTCTCCTCTATTGATCACAACCCTCGCCTTTATTTGCTTTCATATTTTATTGTCTTTTTAGTAATTAATCATTTCCACCTTAAATCATATTAAAATTTGTGACACCTAGACTTAGTTTAAATCTGCACACATAGCTCTTGGGACGACCTCGTTTTTACCGAATACTACACTACACACGACCGGGTACACTGCCCGTTAGTGAATTAGAGTAGACCATATGTATAACGAGACTTATAAATATTAAAACCTGGTCAGTAAAACCTGCATCAGTCTCATCAAAATTTTCAAACCAAGTCTGACCAAAACAAATCTTTCGATTTTGAAGCTAAGTATAGGAAAGCCAAGGCTAAACTAGCACTTCTTGAGGCTACTCCCTCAGAAACAACAAACAATGTTAAATCTGTGCAGGGTAAAAACAAGGGCCTGGTAGCTGAAGTCTTTGACTAGGATGAAGAGCCAGTGTAACATATTGGATTTCACATACACATCAAACCACTAAACAAAGGTGGCGTACACAAAGGTTTTAGAGAGAGAAAGTTAGAGGTTTGGGAACTTTAGTGAGAGAGAGAAAAATCTTATTATGAGCTCCAACTCTCTACCTTGGGAGGTAGAGAGTATTTATAGTACTTACATAAAACGCCACCTACCGGGCTGTGGATCAGGCATACAGTGGGTAAAGACCCGTCCGTCCTCTACGGTGTTACTAAACTAGATACTACTTAACATTTAATAACTACGACTACGAGCTTTCTAACGATTACATATACTTAAGGTGACCGACACTTTAACTACTGGATTTTCCAAATCCTAACAATCTCCCCCTAAGGGAGGTCACCTCAAATACACATTAAGTTACATATAAAACAAACAGATATTACATTGAGATTGTTCTTGGATTCTTGTTCCGTAGCTCGTACTCTCTGATTCTTCATTTTCGCATGTTTGGATAATCTGAGTGGAGGTCTTTAACTGATCCACGTGATAATGAGTTATGAGCCAGCTTTGAGATCATCAGTCACATTAATCTCTGACTTATCCATTGTGTTGTTGGTATTATGTGATGTTGTGACTTTTGGACCAAAATGCTCACATTCTGGATCATGATATCTTATTATCAGAGTAGCGGAAGCTTTCGTTGATTCATGATATTGGCAGCAGCGTAGCAGAAGCATGGAGTGATAATATCAGAGTCATTGATGCACTAATCATGATTTCTTTAGATAAGAATGTGTTGTGTGAGCATGCGGCTATGGATTGACCGCTCCATTCTGATCAGCTCCAAACGTCGGGGCGCACCTGCATTAGACAGTTAGCAATAAAGCATACGAAAGTGTCTTTGATCACTTTCGATGAATTAAGGTACACGGCCCATGGTTCCCCGTTGATCAGTACAAGTACTGCCTGTGATCAGGTATAATTCTGAAGATTTTCCTTGACAGGGTTTCGCAGCTGCTCTAGCTGTTCTCAAACCGGAATGCCTCAAAGAAGACAACACGGAGTGAGTGAACCAGCGAAATGAGATTCACTGATTGATGAAAAGAGACTTGAAAAATAATCGTGTATTGCTCAATAGAAATTGTTTTTGCAATACAACGAAGGTTTTAATGAAAATCAATTATCAATCATAAACGTCTTTTATTTTGAGAAATAAGTACATAGTAGATGTGCTAAAGAAAAGAGTTTTTTTAAGCACAACTACCGGTTTTTCAAAGGTATCCGTCAATCCATAACCTGAACCAGGATTGATTCAAAAGATTGAATCGCTCCATTTTTTCTCTCCAGTTGTCTCATGGTTGATCTATTGGATAGATCTCACATGCCACCTACCAGGAGCTTGTTTGATGTTGGCTCCAGAAGGCTTTCCATCTTCATCGTAAATATGTATGCATATCACTTAGATGTTCTGGCAATACCACAAGGATAATGCGTAGGACTCATAAGATATAATCTCTCTTTCCACATTGTGTGAAACAGAGAGTCTTCATTGAAAGTGTCCTAAAGAGATTTATATGATGATCTCGTGGCTCTAGACTCAATTGTGCATATTTGGTTCCTATGCCGGAGACTAGGGAGAGGGTCTCCTACTTCAATATCAGCAATCTCTAAGAGAAAGTCGATAGATTATGTCGGTTCCCTGTGAGAATGAAACAAGCCCTTTAAAGAGGAACTTGAGTGGTTTGGAAAGTTGAAGTGCAGTGCGTCACTGGGTCTATGACGTCTTGTCTTCAATATCGATGTTACCTTGGTAACAACCAGTAGTATATGAATTGAACCCGGTTTCTGCCCTAAGGTTGAATAAATGGAGGGCTATTTCTTTTCACCATTTTTCTCATTCAATTCTTTTTCATTCTTCAACCCCTTCAGTGCTTACCAAGACTTCATTACTAGAACCTTGTTGGGTTAATTCCAGTACTAGCTCAGTCTCAGTCCGCACTCTTCCCTTATCTCACTTTTCTCCTTTTTTTCATCATACCTAAGGACTTCTACACTATCTAGTGGATTGTCCCTGGGTAGATCCCTCTGGTTCTGGCGGATCATGGGAACTCAACCTAACCTTATCACCCTTATATCACCGTGCATAAAGTAGAGTTGGTCGGTCTTTTGGTGTAGTTTTTCCGCCTTGAAAGCAATTGAAAACCATTTGAAAATCAATCAAGATACTTGTGATATAGAATCAAAGCATTTTGTATCTTAATTGTTTTGATATTTTAGAAATGCTCCCCCTCAACATGTGCATAAAATTCAGAATTTGTTTAGCACATGGAGGCAAGAGATCTTTGAAATCGTTAGATTAAGAATGAAAGGTCCAATATTTTGATTAACATTTTCTAAAATGATCATCATCACTTCCCAATCAATTTGAGTAGATAAAAAATTTTGAGGAAGGATGAGGTTTCATAAGTTTGCTCCCCCTCAATATGTGCCTCGAATTTTGAAAGAGTTTTGCACATATTAGAGGGAACCTGCACTTAGAGACAATTCAGTCATGTTTCAATAATTTGAGGTTTAAAATAGATGTTCCCCCTCAACATGTGCATGGAAAATTTGAAATCATTTGTCACTTGCGGGGAGGAAAACATGCTAATCACTTATGAAACCATTTATCGAATTATCAGTTTAAATCCAATTTAAATCACAAATTCTCCCCCGATCACAATTATCAAATCATTTGAGATTTGTGATCTCTGTAGATTTAAATTGATTTTGAAAGCTTTTAAGGAGAATTGTGACTTGATTATGAAAAACGTTTTAACTGATAAGGATCGGTTATTGAGACTTTAAACTCCATTGATTAATCATGCATAATTATCTTTTGAAAACATAATAATAATCAAGGTCTTGAACCAATTGTGTAAAATATTGTAAAACATTTTAGAGTAGACCTTGCTCATTTGAGTGCAAATTGTTTGAAAAGAACACTTTTTGATTTAATTGAAAGATCATTCTCCCCCTCAATCAATGAAGAAATTTGTTGATTGATGGATTGAGATTTTGACACTTGATAAGTTCTTTTGATTTTCAAAAATAGAGTTCGAAGTGTTTTCAAATCAATTGAGTTTTCATAAGATTGCAAATATTTTTCAGAGGAATCATTAGAAGGAAAAATATTTGAAATTAAACATTTGTCTTGCTAATGACAAACATTTGTTTTTAGAATCAGAGCATTAGGTTTGAAACATGAGATAAAGCATGGCTCTGTTCTTTTTTTGAAAAGCGGGTTACTGCCTGGAATGACAATAAACCAATGTTTTACTTTCTCCCAAAAATATTTTTTGATTTAAAAAAAAAAAAAAAAAAAAAAACATTCGAACATCATCTAAAGTCCCGTGTCACTCTTTGACTGACAGCACAAAGACCGTAGATATATATCGAATCAAGAAAGAAAAGATAGAAAGGACAATATTTTTGAGATTTTTCGAGATTTTCAGATTTTTATGAATTTTTTTTTTATTTTTTTATTTTTTTATTTTATTATTTTTTTTGAAAGTTTTATATTTTTCTATTTGCTTTTTGAAGGTTTTGTAATTTTGTATTTTGCTTTTTGAATAAATATATACAAAATATAGATGAAGGAAAGACCTTTACTCCTCGTCTTCCTCCTGAAGACGTTTGAGTGTTTCCGGTTGAAGGCTTTTCAAGCCAAGTCGAGGAAGAATAAACTCAAAACGTTCTCTCGGAAGAACTTTGGTGAAGATGTCGCTAACCGGTATTCGACTTCACAAAATAGAGTTCCACCACACCGTTTTCACTTGATCCCGATGAAATGATGTCGGATGTCAATGTGCTTTGCTCTTGAGTGTTGTACGTTGTTGCATGAGAGAGCAATAGCACTTTTATTATCACAGTACAGAGGGATTTTGTTGAATTCAAAGCCATAGTCCGATAATTGGGATCTCATCCAAAGGATTTGAGCACAACAAGATGACATGGCTATGTATTCAACCTCTGTAGAGGAAATAGAAGTACTCATTTGCTTCTTTGAAGACCAGCTCACAATCTTATCACCCAAAAACGAGCACCTCGGACGTACTTCGCGTGTATCTTGACATCCTGCATGATCGGCATCTCGCATAGGTGTTAGTGACATACCGGTGTCCTTCGGGTACCATAGTCCCATATTGATGGTTCCTTGGAGATACCGAAAGACCCGTTTAACCGCTTCAAGATACTTTTTAGTAGGCTTAGATATCTTGCACACAGCGAACAAGATGTCTGGTCTGTTGTGAGGTACATCGGGGATCCAATCATACTTCGATATTTCGTTTGATCTACCATGATCCCTGAGTTGTCCTCATCCCGCTTAGTACGTTCAATCATGGGAGTGTCAACGGTGTCACATGATACAAATCCAAATTTCTTTAAAATCTCATTTGCATATTTAGATTGATTTATAAAAATGCCTCCGGGACTTTGTGAAATTTGTAATCCCAAGAAAAATGACATTTGTCCCATCATTGACATTTGAAATTTGGAACCCATTTCATTTGAAAACGATCACATTCATTGGGGTTAGTCGAGGCAAAGATAATATCATCAACATAAATTTGAACATGAATTAAATGTTTGCCTGACTTCATGGTGAACAATGTTGGATCAACTGCTCCTTTCTTTGAATCCGAAGATAGAAGAAACCTAGATAGCGTATCGTACCATGCTCTAGGAGCTTGCTTCAAACCGTAAAGGGCCTTTTTCAAGCGATAGACATGAGTAGGATGCTCTGGATTCACAAAACCCTCTGGCTGACTGACGTAAACCACCTCTTTTAAATCTCCATTCAGAAAGGTGGTTTTAACATCCATCTGATACACAACCATATTCTTGCTAGCAGCATTAGCCAAGAAGATTCTGATTGCTTCAATACGAGCAACTGGAGAAAATGATTCTTCAAAGTCAATACCCTCCTCTTGACGGTATCCTTTTGTGACCAATAAAGCCTTATTCTTTAAGACATCACCATGCTCATCAAGTTTCACTTTGAAGATCCATTTTAGAGCAATGATCATAGCACAATCTGGAGCAGTTACTAATTCCCATACATCAAGTCGATCAAACTCATGATATTCTTCTTGCATGGCATTGAACCAACAGTCTTCATTCATGGCTGTTTTAATGTCTTTTGGTTCGACCTTAGAGAGTACGGAGTTGAAGAAGCACCATAAGGCATCGGTTGCAAGTTGTTTCCATGTAGATACTGGGCGAGAGGGGTTTCCAATGATGTTATCCAATGGGTGATCATGTGTCCATTTTCTAAGGTGTTCATGTGGTTGTTGTTGTGGAACTGAAGTAGCAGAGTTGATGTCTCCTGATGAAGATAGTTCAGATGATGATTCAGGAGCAAATATATTTTCAAATGGAGCATCTTTGGGAGTAGCAAAGGGATTAACTTCTTCATTGATGCCAGAAACACTTCCATGATGTATATTTGATGATTGATGATTTGTTGATGAGACTGAGTGATCAGCTGCAAGCGCTTCTTGACTTAATGATATTGAGACTGAAGGGTTCACTTCATTCACAGGGATAGGAGCAGCCTCTGTTGATGGAATTGACATTTCATCAGCATTCAGTTCATAGTGTTCATCATACATTGGATCAAACAATTTCTTTAAATCATCTTCTGATGGAGGTACATATAGTGTTGCTGGAGATGAGTTTGGTACAAGTGATGAACCAATGGGACTGTTTTGAAGTGCGGGTCCAGAACTGGATTGTCCAGGAGCCATTTGACCGGTCAGCTCATCGAACGTAACGTGAATTGTTTCCATGATATTTCGGGTTCTCTTGTTGTAGATTCAGTAACCCTTCTTGTTTGGTGCATAACCAACAAAAACTCCAATATCTGCCTTTGCTCTTAGTTTACCTAAGTCTTGACCATCATTAGTTGGATAACACAATGCACCAAACACACGAAGGAATGAGAGATTAGGTTTTCTATTGTGGACAAGTTCATATGGAGTTTTTCCATGAGCAGTGTGAATTAGGGACCGATTTTGAGTGTAGCATGCAGTGGCAATGGCTTCAGCCCATAGAAACATTGGAACCTTTGAGTAAATCAGCATTGTTCTTGCGGCTTCCACAAGAGTTCGATTTCGTCTTTCAACTACACCGTTCCGTTGAGGAGTTCGTGGAACACTTCTTTGATGACTGATTCCAACACTTTCATAAAACTCACTAAGTTGTTTATTAACAAATTCAGTTCCATTGTCTGCATTTGGATGATTCCCAGTTTTGTTAAGTCGAACCTGCAGCTGTTTGATAAGTTTGATGATGATATCTGGAGTTTCATCCTTTGTCCTTAGGAACTTAACCCAAGTGAATCGAGAGTAATCATCAACCACAACTAACACGTATTTCTTCCCAAAGATATTCAGCACTCTCATGGGTCCACATAAGTCCATGTGAAGTGTATGAAGAACTTCTGTAACAGAGTTTGTATGTTTAGGTTTGTGGGCATACTTCTTGCTTTTTCCCAATTGGCATGCTGAACAAAGATGATCCTTTTCATACTTTAGTCTAGGTAACCCTACAACTAAGTCCTTTCTGGAGAGATCATTGATGGTGCCGAAGTTCAAGTGATTGAGACGACGATGCCATAACCATGACTTGGTTTTTGAAGCCTTTGACAACAAACAAATTGGAGAAGACTTCATCATATCTTCGATAGAGATGGTTTATAGATTTGAACCACGTGTTCCTCTTAAAAGTTCCTTACCATTAAGTTCTCTAATGAAACAAGTATGTTTTCTGAAGGCCACTTCTAGATCAGAATCACAGAATTGACTGACAGAGAATAAGTTATGACCAAGACCTTCTACGTAATATACCCTGGAGATAACACTATCACCGACAACATAATCTCCATAACCCATAATAGCACCGAAATGATCGTTCCCGAATCTAACAGTCCCGATGAATTTGCTAACGAAGTTCATGAGCCGCGACGGTCTCCAGTCATATGCTTAGAACAGCCTGAGTCCAAGTACCACAGAACGATTTGAACGATCTGCAGTTGAACACAGACAAGAATGGATAACTGGATAATTGGGATCCCCATGCAAGAATGGGTTCCACTTGGTTAGTAACAGTGATTGGAACACCCACATCAGAAATAGAAACATCCATATCAGAAGTAGAAGCAATGGAATCATTAGGAATGGATGCAGTGCTGGTGTCTGTATTTGACCTATTCAAAGTATGTTCACTTCTTAAGGGAATAGTTCTACCAGTAGGCATCCATTTTCTATGGGCATAGTCTTAGCAGATTGAGGGCAAAACTGATTATTCTTCTGGCCAAAAGGTATCCATTGATAACCTATCCTTCTAAATGTTCTTCCTGTGGGTTTTCACTGTTTTCTAACTTTCTTTCGTTTTTGCCTTTTAGCCTTCTTAGCATGATTTTTAGCATTAACAATTTTAACAGGGCATTTGACAGCATTAGACAAAGCATTCACACCATAATCATGATTAGCAACAGAATTCAAACAGACATCATTACATGGTTTGAAAATAGTATAAGAATTCGAATTAATTACAGTACGCCTATGGCTAATACTAGAATCAACACGATTCGTTTTATTCAACTCAAAATTAAAGTTCCTAGGTTGGTCTTCTACTCTCTTCCAATGCACATTTTTAGCTTGCGAGGTCCTATCTTGCTTGGTATTGCCTGGAGGCTTTGACCGCTTGCTTTAATGTCACTGATTACTCCTGTAGAGGGAATTATGGGAACATTAGTTGGTTGATCTACTTTTTGAATTCCTGAACTAGATGTGCAAGGGTCTGTATTACTAGAAGGCACATTGATGTTCACCTTCTTAAAACTGGGCCTAGAATGGTTTGAATGCTTGGCACTAGGCATAGAACAAGGCATCACAACTTTGCCTTTTGCACCTAAGGATTTAGGACATGTTGCAATTACACATTCTAGCAGCTCTTGAGATCGTTTGGCCTGGAGGCAAGCAAACCTAATTTCTCTATCAAGAGGTTTATTAATGAAATCCTCTTCAACAATCTCACGGAGACATTCTAGACTACCCTTAAGGTGAGCACAATAGTTATGAAATGCAGGTTCATTATTCCTAAGATGAGGAGGAATGTATTTAACAGTCACAGTGTATTTGCAGTCTGAGGATGACTTTGATGCAACATTCTTATTAAAAACAAGTGGCAGTTTCCCATTTTCCTGACTTCTCAGATTCTCAATTTCCTTTGGAAGAGACGTTATTTTTCCGTTGTTTTGGTCACGAGTGACTTTCATTGAATCATATAACTCTTTAAAGTGTCGTTTAACTTTTTCATTTTCTTCAAGAAAACTCTCGTTTTCCTTTTGTAAGGCATTGACTAAGTTTTGAAGATGAAAAGTTTGAGAGTACTTAGAATCTAAAGAAGGAGGCATTTGGGATCCAGTCACATTGTTCTTTTCACCCTTTAATTGAGAGATTTGAGCTTTCAAATTTCTGATCGTGTTACATTGAGCTCGAATCTGTTCGTCACGTTTGTTTATCTGAAAAGCTGCATCAAACTCGGAACATCGAGGATGTCTTGATATTTGAGGTTTTGACATTTTCTTTAAGATGTTGATATTTTAGTTGTAAATCAAAATGTTCAACTTCTAGTTTAGAAAGATGCTTTACCAAATTATCGTGATCATCCTGATCAATTTTCTCATTAAGTTTCGAGTTAATCTTTTCAACCTCAATGACACGATCATGGGAGACTTTCAGAGCAACAGATAATTCATGAAATTGAGAAGCATTAATGGAACAATTCGTAGCAGTGTAAAACACATCTTGAGCAATACATTCAGAAATAAGAGACTCATTCAGTGTATGCAAGTTTTTCCTCTCAATCTCATTATATTTTAATGCACGTTCATAGTCACTAACCTCAAATATCATTGCATCAAATTCCTTTTCCATTCCTTTAATATCTGAATCTATCCCCTTTTTAAGACTCTCAAATTGATCTTTTAGTTGTTTAAAGAAAGGCATGACCTCAGTTAGATAGCATTCTTCTGTTTGCTCAAAACCCCTTTCCCCTTCAGTTATCCCAGTGGGTGTGATCCTTTTCTTACAAGTTTTCTCAAAATCGACAAATAGTTGAAGAATAACATATTGACTGATTAAGGTCTTTCTCTTAGTGGCAATAGTTCTAGGAACTAAATGCATTGGTGTATTTGGAGGATACACAGTCGCTGCAGACATTTTCCTAAGGGGAGGGTTTGTTTCAACAAGATTTTCAGCTTTTTGCTTATCTAAGTCCCTTTTCCAGAAAACTTGTTCAGGTGTTAACAACGTTTGAGGCTTAAATTTGTTTAAGGAGATCCAGTTTTCCTTCTTGTAATCATGGGGTTTGATCGTGATGTTATTCTTTTTACATTCAGGATCTTCTAGCTTCTTATTCATTTTCTCCCTAGATGCATCATCTAATTTTCTATCTTCCTCATTGCACTCAACGCAACTAGGTTTCTGTCTAGGTTTAAGAATCTCATTGCCATCATAGATTACATTTTGAGCTGCTTTTGCTATCTTACCGTACTCAGGGTTGGGTTTATCTATAATGGGAACACTATGCTTATCGCTTAAAACTCTATGCTTAGTGACCATGTGAGCAGTTTGAATGGTATTCCCTTGTACGTACAACTTATTTTCAAGCTTGTTCTTCAAAGTTTTTAGATTGGAAAAATCATTCAAAAGTTTTGATTCCTTAGCATGAAATTCCTGCTTAAGCACTTTAACATTTTCTTGAAGTTCTTGTTTTTGCTTAGCAGTTTTAGAAAGCTTTTCTTGTAAGGAGTTTAACTCTTGTTTTAACACTTCTTCTCTAAAATTACTTTTTCTAATAATTGTACGCATTTGGTTATCCAACTCCTGCTTACGAGTAGTTAGCTCAAACTTAGCACGTTGTTCATAGATGGCAACTCGTTCTTTATAGGCATTAAGTTCAGAGTTAACAGAATCATCATGGGCACATGCAGTGTATTCATCAAAAACATAGTCATCATTGACTGCAGAAGAAGCATCACTTGGTACGACCTCACTTTCACTTTGTTTCACATATTGATCATATGGGACAACATGGATATTACCCATATTTTCAATATCTGACTCAATAGTTTCAGTTGATTGTACTTTGTCATGCATCTTTTGTACATCGATATCATCGTATAGTTTTAATACCTCAGAAATGATTTTGTCTTTGGATGGACCAGCTTGTGGAGATGAAGAGACTTTAGGAGGGACCATTGGAGAAATTCTAGCCATGAAAATGGTTTATGCAGTAGGTTCATCATCAACGTCAGAGTCGTATGCATCACAATCAGCTACTTGAAAGGCATTCTGATGATTATGGCCTATCTCCTGAATTGGTTGCTCATCCACATCTGCATCATATGTCTTAGCATTTCCCTCAGCCAGAAACAACAACTCCTCTTCATCCAAAGCTGCACCATTATCCCGAGCTTGCACAAGCAACATCTTATCCCTGAAGTACTCTGCATTTTGTGGACATTTTGGAGATGTGCAGTTCCTAGCAATGTGTCCCTCACCACCACAGTTGTAACATTTGATTGGCTTTGCTTGTCCCTGGTTTCCATTCCTTCCCCTATTCTGATTAGTCACATATCCTCTACCAACTCCACCTCTTCCTTGTTCATACTACCTTTCTTGAACTAGTTGTACTATAACCTTCCCATCTCTGATAGTGGCTTGATTGTGTGGATTAGATGCTGTTATGAGGTTGTTGTTGGTATGCGGGAGAGAGTTCATGTTTTGACTAATCATTAGAGCCAGTTGATTAATGAAGTTTCCCACGTGTGCATCAGCATCAGCTTGTTTGAACATAGGATCGGGAATGAGTTTGTGATTACCATTACCCATGGGTATAACTTGAGATGCTTTGGTGGTAATTCCAATGTTTGAGTAGAAGGCAGTTGAATCATTTGATGAGCTTGTCTCTCCTGGGTTGGTTTTGAACTGATCAAGAATCCTTTTTTCAAACATAGCATGTCTCTCATTCTGAAGAAGGAAGGCATAGAGTTGCTCATAGTTTGTATTCTTCAATCCTTTGGTTAGCTTCACAGAGGTGACAAACTTGTGCCATTCGGGATTCATGTTGTTCACAAACTTTGAGTTCAGCTGAATGTTTGGCATAGTCATTATGATGTTCCTCATGTCATTAACAAGCTTGTGGAATCTCACGTAATACTCATAGACACTCTCATTTGGTTTCATCTTGAAGTTCTCAAATTCATCATAGAGTTGTGATTCTCTGTCTTCCATAGTTAATTCAGAACCAGAAAGAAGCATCTTGACATTATCCCACACTGCCTTGGCTTCGGTGTTGTGATTGATAAGCTTGTAGATATCTTTTGGAAGACCTTGAAGTATGATGTTAGAAGCCTTGATATCAGCATCGAATCTCTTTTTCTCCTTATCATTAAGCTCATCATATGTCTTTGGTCTGTCTATCCCATAGATCATTGTTCCATCTGCAGCTGTATCAATTAAGTCTCTTGTAGTCTCAATCTAATAAGGTCCTTCATCAATTGATTTGAGAATGTTGACCCCATTTTCCTTTCCAAGACAGTACAATCTGATTATTTGAGCCCAAGAGTCGTAGTCAGTTCTGTCCAGCATGGGTGGACGAGTATCTGAACCAGCTGCTTGAACATCCTCGGCAATAGTGGAGATGATTGTAGGTCCGTTGGTAGACATGTTAACAGATTACACGGGATTTTATAACTCAATGATTAAACCGGGAAATAGATTCTTTCATGGGATTTTACTAAATCAGGAGAAAACCGTATTACTCACAAAAGTCAACCAAGTCGCTAGTAATCCTTGAACCAAGTCGCTAAGTACTAAGTTGCTAAGTAATAACAAAACAAGTCGCTAAGTACCCAAGTCGCTACAAATTTTGACAGCAAGTCGCTATGCACCAAGTCGCTAAAATGTCAAGTCGCTAAATAGCAACTCGCTAAGGTCCAACTCGCTAGCACCAAGTCGCTAAGAAACTTAAAGAACAAATCGCTAACAAAATTGAAAGCATGTCGCTACCCGTAGTGGAGAATCCACTAAGTGTACTGTTTGTCGGCTTGTCTCAATAGACAAGTCGCTAAGCACCAAGTCGCTACCAAAACACACTACAACTCGCTACCGTTTTACAAACCAAGTCGCTACCTAGAAAAGAAGTCCGTAGCTCAAGTCGCTAGCTAGAAAAACTTTAAAAACACACTTTTCAATCCAAAAACAACCCAACCACGATGATTCAAGCCTTCCAAATCAAAACCTAAACACTTGTGATGATCCTAAACACAAAAGTACAATCAAAATCCAAACTTTAACACTAGAAATCCACCAAATGATGCAAAAACCACTAAACTTTCTCAAACTCAAAAACCACCTAAAAACCACTAGAAATCCAAAGATATGTAAGAGATGATCTAACCATGGCTCTTGATACCATTTGTAACATATTGGATTTCACATACACATCAAACCACTAAACAAAGGTGGCGTACACAAAGGTTTTAGAGAGAGAAAGTTAGAGGTTTGGGAACTTTAGTGAGAGAAAGAAAAATCTTATTATGAGCTCCAACTCTCTACCTTGGGAGGTAGAGAGTATTTATAGTACTTACATAAAACGCCACCTACCGGGCTGCGGATCAGGAATAGAGTGGGTAAAGACCCGTTCGTCCTCCACGGTGTTACTAAACTAGATACTACTTAACATTTAATAACTACGACTACGAGCTTTCTAACGATTACATATACTTGAGGTGACTGACACTTTAACTACTGGATTTTCCAAATCCTAACAGCCAGTCTCCTCAGACGATGAAATGGTGCAAGTCAGTGCACTGATGGCTCTCTCAGAAGAGGACAAGCTAACCGTTGGTAAGAATCATGCTAGGAATGGTGAATGGGTCAATATCACAATGAAAAAGGTAAACATTTTACTTTCTATAGATGATAATTCTAATTGGCAGTCCTTTATGAACTATATCAATGTTGACCTTATGTTTATAGAGGAGCAAAGATTAAATCTTTTTTCTAACTACAACAAGTTAAGTTTTGAATTAAATAAGTGTAAGGATGAACTGATTCTTTTAAAACAAGCCAAGCTTAAGGCTGTCACACTGCAAATTCAAAACACTGAATTAGTTAAAAGAAATCAGGCTCTTCAAGAAGAACTTAAAAAGGAAAAAGATATCATTGAAAGTTGGACTGCTAAGAATCCTAGAGTCTTTGACACTGTTCAAGCCCCTAGTAGAAAAAAGAGAATCCTAGGTGAAGATCATCTCACTGATTCTCTCAGTGAAGACCAAAGCCCAAAACCATTTTTGTCTGCTGGTATGATTTCAAAAAAGGAGTTAATGCCTAAACCCAATGATTGGGTTGAAAGGGTAAACCCTGAGAGTAAGCTTCCAAATTTTGATTCTGGAAGGATTCTTGAGTCTGAGAGTCAAGCTCTCAAGAGTATACTTGGACTCCCTGATGTACCCAGTAGTACTGAACACATCACTGAGTCTAAAGCTGAATCTGAAGCACCGCTTCCACCACTGAAACCGCTTCAGGGTGCTGCACCTAGCTCTGAGCTTACTCCACTACAATTCAACCATCACTATCCAAAAGAAAGGTCAGGTCTAGGCAGAACCATTTTGAAAAGACCAACAAAACCAGCCCAAGAAGACTCTGTTCCCACTGAGACTTCCACATCTTCAGTTCCTACTGAAGCAGACCAAATCCAGCAACTGACTGAATTTGTGAGGAAATTAACTGACAAGATGGACTCCATCGAAAAAGCTCCTGATTCAATAAGGAATCAAAGCCAGCCTCCTCTATTTCCTCATAGTCAAAGCCAAACACCAAGCTCAAGCAGAAGTGTGATCTGTGCCATTATACTAGCCATACCACTGATAATTGCTACATAATCCTTTTTTGCATGATCTACAAAAAGGAAGATCACAGAACTTCTGATCACTTACAATATGTAAGTTCATTCAGTGAAGCAATTCATACCAATTCTGGTCATCAGTATGCTTCATCCTCAAAGCAGGGTCAAAGACCTAAAGCTAAACCTTTTCCTCCTTGCCCACATTATGGCTATAATGATCATCTTCCTGATGACTGTCTCATGAACTCTTACTGTGATATATGTGGAAATCCAGCTCACGAGACATCTCAGCATGATAGAGTCATCCAGGTAAGGAGAAGTTCAAAACAACCCCGCATCACTGAGTCTTCCTCAGTAAGCAAATGCAAAACCTGTGGTAGCACACTTCACTCAACCACTGACCATGAATCAATTGCTAAGTTCAAACATACCATGAGACCCAAGCCCACTAGTAGGTGGGTCAGCAAGAGAAACTAATTTAGTTTACTATTTATGCAGAGACACGCCAGGAAGCCTATTTGGCATCTAGATAGTGGATGTTCAAGGAGCATGACTGGTGTTATAGAGTATCTGCACATGTATGTAAAGTAACCAGGACCCAAGGTAGTATTTGGTGATAACTCATCATGTCCCACTGAAGGTTATGGTTCAATAAACTGCAATGGTATAGTTTTCTCTAGAATAGCTGTCAATGGTCTGAAATACAATCTTATCAGTGTGAGTCAGCTATGTGATGCTAAGTACATAGTACAGTTCAATGATAAACAAGGTACTATTTTTAATACCAATAAAGAAGTTGTTTTAATAGCTCCCAGGAGAGATGATGTATATGTACTGGACATGTCAACTCTCTCTCAGAATGGAACTTGTCTCTTTGCCAAAGCCACTGAAACTGCCAACTGGCTGTGGCATAAGAGACTCTTACACTTAAACTTCAAAAATATAAACAACTTGGCAAAACAAAACAAAGTCCTTGGTTTACCATCACTGGTTTTTGCAAAAGATAAACCATGCTCAGCCTGTGAAAAAGGCAAACATCACAGAGCATCGTTTAAAACAAAACAAAATTTCTCCATCAAAAGCTGCCTTCACCTCCTGCACATGGATCTCTTTGGACCTGTCAGTCCAAGATCAATCCAGCATGAGAAGTATACACTTGTCATTGTTGATGAGTTCTCAAGATACACTTGGGTACACTTTCTTTCCAAAAAGAGTCAGGCAGCTGAAACCATAATGTCATTCATCAGGAAGATTGAAAATCAGAATAAAATTACTGTTAAACAAATCAGAACTGACAATGGTACTGAGTTCCGGAATCAAGAGCTTGAGAGTTTCTGTGATGAGAAAGGAATTTCCCAAAATTTCTCATCTCCTTATACCCTTGAACAAAATGGGGTAGCTGAAAGGAAACATAGAACTCTCATTAAGGCTGCAAGAACCATGTTAAATGGCTCTGCACTCTCAAAGTACTTCTGGACTGAAGCTATCAAAACAGCCTGTTACACTCAAAACAGGTCAATCATTGTCAAGAGGCATAACAAAACCCCATATGAGATCTTCAAAGGAAGACTTCATGATATCAGCTACTTTCATGTGTTTGGGTGTCTTGTGTTCATTTATAATCACAAGGATCACTTAGGAAAATTTGATGCAAAAGCTGATGATGGATATTTCCTAGGTTACTCACTGATATCTAAATCCTTCAGGGTGTTTAACACTAGAAGACAACAAGTTGAGGAAACCTTTCATGTCACCTTTGATGAAAGCTCAGAAAGCATCAGGTTTACCAATACCTCAATGGAGGAAATAGGAATTGATGACTTATCAAGATACCCTCCTGATGAGTTCAACACTGAAATGAATTCCTCATATCAAGTTGATGCTGATATCTCATACTATGTCTTGCCTCACAACCTTCCTCAGCCAAAAATCAGTGAATTCATTGATAATCAATCAGTCCCTTCTGGAACCTGTAATTCATGAACCCCAACTTGAACAAAGCATCTTAATAGATGATCTAAATGATTTTGTGGCTCCAACAACTGAACCTATTCCTGAGCTTCCAGTGACCTCATCAAGCTCAGATCTTAGACCACAAAGTAAGTGGACAAGATCTCAAGACATTGAGCTTGTGAACATTATTGGTGAACCTACTGAATGCATGCTCACAAGGAGTATGGCTGCTAAGTCATCAGCAGCTTCAGCCAATG
This sequence comes from Chrysanthemum makinoi, assembly GCA_910596185.1. NCBI lineage: Eukaryota > Viridiplantae > Streptophyta > Magnoliopsida > Asterales > Asteraceae > Chrysanthemum > Chrysanthemum makinoi. The sequence goes on from OU343220.1 coordinate 266,191,137, forward strand.
AATGTCTATATGCTGATTTTCTATCAGAAATAGAACCTAAAAGTGTAACTGAAGCTCTAAAACATCCTAGCTGGGTTCAGGCTATGCAAGAAGAACTTCAACAGTTTGATAAAAACAAGGTCATGACCTTAATCAAATGTCCTCAGGATGTCATTGTCATAGGAATGAAGTGGGTTTTTAGAAGTAAAACTGATGAAAATGGCACTGTCATTAAAAACAAAGCCATACTTGTAGCTAAAGGTTACAGTCAACAAGAAGGCATTGACTATGATGAGACATTTGCTCTTGTTGGAAGAATGAAAGCCATCAGGATCTTCCTTGCCTATGCAACATACATGAACTTCAAGGGTTATCAAATGGATGTCAAAAGTGCATTCCTGAATGGTGAACTCAAGGAAGATGTGTATCTTCAGCAACCTCCTGGCTTTGAGAGTAGTGAATACCCTAACTATGTTTGCAAGCTTGACAAAGCCCTATATGGACTTAAACAAGCTCCCAGAGCATGGTATGAAACTCTCTCAACCTTCTTGATTCAAAAAAAGTTTGTTAGAGGAAAGATAGACAACACCCTGTTTATCTATAGGACAAAACAAGATGTGATACTGGTCCAAGTGTATGTTGATGACATCATCTTTGGCTCAACAAATTATACTCTTTGCAAACAGTTTAAAAAACTGATGACAAAGAAATTTGAAATGAGCATGATGGGTGAAATCACATACTTCCTTGGACTACAAATCAGGCAAACTGATAAAGGAATCACCATCAGGCAAGAGAAATACACCAGGAATCTCTTGAAGAAATATGAGATCTCTGATTGTGCCTCTGAGAAGATTCCAATGGTCCCTCCAAATAATCTTGGACCTGATCTCACTGGAAAATCAGTCAATCAAACTCATTTTAGAGGGATTGTAGGATCACTGATGTATTTAACTGCCTCCAGACCTGACATACAATTCTCAGTATGTCTAATAGCAAGATATCAGTCCAATCCTAAAGAATCCCATCTCACTGCAGCCAAAAGAATTCTCAGATACCTAAAGGGAACTCCATGCCTTGGAATTTGCTATCCAAAATGTTCAGGGTTTGACCTCAAAGGATGTTGGATCGATGTACTCTAACCAAACTAACTTATATAGCTTGTTAAGGGTTTAATAACCTCGGATAAATCCTAAGTTATTAACAATGAAACACTAAACAATCTCTATTAAGTATGCGAAATTTACTTAACAAAGCTAAGAAGAATTAACTTTTAACTTCAAAACTTATATTAATACTTAGAACCTGCTTGTTATACAGATTCTTTAACAACTCTAATACTCTAATATCGTATTCTCTAAAAGATCTAATAATGCACGTGCGTTTAATGCCAATCTAAGGGTCCTTTTATTGGCTTAAGGATAACCCTAGTCGGTTTACAATTACAAACCTTGTACGTCTAGTAATACTATACTAATCTTAGAAAATTCTAGAATTACAAGATAATCCTTAATGATTTTACATATCAGTCCTTTAAGCATGCAGTACTTTGATGATACGAGCAGTACTTTGACTTCTTCCAGCACTTTGCTTTTATCTAGTACTTTGTCATTCTTCAGCACTTTCATATCCCAACAATCCTCCCCTAACTTGAATTCTACTTGCTTGACTTCAAGTTCCTTTGTAAACTTTAACTTTAACATCTTTGTCTTTAAAGAGAGATTGTGGTTTTATCTTCAAATTTTATCTTTGTAGATCCTGTGCTTATATCATCATCATCAAAGTAATCTTTATTAGTAATTCTTTTCAGCAACAAACAGCAAACTCCATCTTTTCATCAACTCAGCAACATATGAGATTTTGTACATCAGTTCAGTTTAAGTTTTAGTTTATTCTCATCACTTCCAGGTGTGTAAACTCCTGTGAGAGGTGAATCATTAGAATTTAATGAATTTTGATGTCTCTTTACCAAAGCCATTAACTCTGGAGTAGCCAAATGTTTAGGTGTGTAAGACCATGGTACATTGATAACCATATGATTTTTAGCAAATCATCAGCTATCAACAAATTTGATTTGTCTTTACCAAAAGCTTTACCCTTTTGGACTAGTTAGTTCTTGCAACTATGGTGAACTAATTACCATACCAATGGTTTTTCCACAGCCTTTACCACAAGCCATTTTTCTTGTGGGCTAGCCAACTCTTTACATTGCTGATATGGTGAGTTGATTACCATACAACTTACTAGCAAGTTATCAACTATATAACGGATTTGAAATATCTTTACTAGAGCCGTTTGCTCATGGATTAGCCAGTTATTTTGTAAACATGGTGAACTGATAACCTATTTTTATAACCATCTCAAAACCATTGTTGCTTATAACTTTTGTTTCAAAAATATTCTTTACTTAACAAAAGTTTTCTCTTTCAAAAACATTTACTGGTTTTTGCTGCAAGCAGTACTTTGATTAAAGTCTTTGTTTGTCCAACAGATACTTTGAATAAAGTACTTACTTTTCAAAAATTTATATATAAGTAAACATCATACCAGTACTTATGCTTCATCATCAGCTATTGTTGTCCATCTGATAAACAACTCAATTAACACAAAAGCTGTTTCAGTCTCATTCTTGACCTCCATACCATGGTCTAGCATTATTCTCATAAAATCTGTTGTGAGTGGATATCTTCTTTCAGCTAGCATGTGAATCATAGTTCCATCTTCTAATTCTACGGATAAACTCCTGATTCTTCAAAGAATCTCCAGCTTGTAATCTCCCAGTTTTCTTGATTTTGCCAAAGTTCATGATTGCTTGTTTCCTCAGTTTCAAAGATAGTTATCAGATCTCCTAGTAATATTAAGCCAACTCCACTTGATGGAATATGTTCAAAGTATTCTTGCGCTAGTTGGTATAGTTGAAACATATCTGCTCTATCAATGATATGCAATATATCCCATAATAAATTGAATGTTCTAAAACTTTCATCCTCCCTGTGAAACATCAAATAATCTCCATCTTTTGACTTTACAACTTCAAAAGTGATTATCTTTGTCTTCTTTACAGCAGCATCTTTGAATTTAGAATTCTCAAAATCAACAATTCTAATGTAATTCCTCAATTCATCAACTATATCTGATCTTAACTCAATCTTCTTTGATTTCTGTTCAGCTTCAGTTGTCCTTTTTCTTTTTAAGCTTCTTTTACTCAAATCCTCCTTGTACTTGTCATCCTTGAAAGAAACAATACTTTCAACTTGCTTCTGATAAACTTGTTTAACTTTTTCATACAAGTCTTTCATCTCAATGTAATTCAGCTTTTGTAATCCAGCATACCCTTGACCCTTTAGATATGTGGTATGTGCTAAAACACATACCTTTTCATTATCAAAATAGACCCAAAATAACCAAGAAAGAGCTGTTTATTGCTAATATTTGTGGTTTTCTTGAGTTTGTGCTTGTGCAGGTACGGATATGTAAAAACACGCAATAAGGAACCAAATCAGGGCGTAAATCCGAGCACGAGAGATCAAGAGAGTTTGAGCTGAACCGGAAGGTCGGGATTGTGCATTTTGGAAGATTTTATTCTCTAAGGATGATTTTTGAAGTTTCAGTCAAGTTTGAAGAAATGTCAAGATTAGTCCCTGAACTTTGAGTATTTGGCAGAAATGATCCCTTTAGTTTCAGAATTTACAAATTTCACCCTTGGATTATTTGAGATTGACAAGATTGGCCTTTGATAAAGATTTTCAGAAAGTACACCTTTGGTCCCTTGGAAATTCAGAAAATACACTTTTGGTCCCTTAATTGCTACTTGGATCACAATTCTAGTCCTAAACCCAAAAGTTCAACTCTTAACTCTCGGCCCAATAAACAAAACCGGGTCCAATCCAAACTAAAAAACCCGCCCTATATAACCCGGATACCCATTCTACCCGACCCAAACCCAAGTCAACCCATTAATTACCCTGGTCAAACATCCAAACTATAATAAAAAAATTACCCGCGCCCAATTTCTTCCCCCTTTTACCCAGGGCATAAGAACCCTAAAATACCCTCACAATCAATTGACCAAAATTACCACAATTAAGGGCAATTGTGTACTTTCATCTGACACCTTATGACATTCTCTGACACACGTGACTGCCATGTCATCAATCCGCGTGCAATTTCTCAAATGCTGCTCTGTGATTGGTCGAAGATGCGTGGATGATCTAATCCAAGGGATGATATCAAGTGGGATACGTGTATGATTGATCAAGGGCTCAGATATCACTCAAAGAAGCACACATTTGGATTTCTAGATCCTTCCTAGACCTCAAGTTTAGCTATAAATAGGACTTCATTTCGTTCACATTGGATCATCTTTTCTTCTCTCTAAATTTTCAGTAGTATAGTTAATTATATTTTTCATTTTAATGTTTTAAGTTTTTTTGTAATTCGTATTTTGTACTCAAATGATTTAGATTAATAAAATTTAGTTTTCATCCTCAAGTAATTGTTCAAGTGTTTATGCTTTTTAAATCTGCTTATTATCTTTGTTAAATGCTCATTTCATTAATTATAATCTGTTTTTAGCTTATTGCTCATCTTTCTCAAAAATACAAAAAAAATCAGAAAAATTATTAAAAAATAAAAAAATACTTTTAAGCTTATCATAAGCTTTAGCTACTGTTTAATAAGCTCATCTAAGCTCTTAATAGCTTTTAGTGAGCTTATTGTTGTTTTAAAACATCATTTACTCAAATTTACAAATCTGGTCAACATAAGTCAACTGATGCAGAATTGGAATTGGATTGCTGGTTTTGGATCTGAATTGGGTTATGCAGATTGGAATTTGGGTTGGATCTGAGTATTTTAATGTTGTTCTGGTTCTGGGATAGGCTGCAAATGAGCTGGATGATTGTAAGTTGTTGAATCTGATCATTTGGTTCATGTTAATCTGCATATTTAGCTTAGCATTAATCTGTTAGATAATATTGATTTTGATTGCATCCAGTAGCCTAGTTATAGTTGATAGATCATAGTATCTAGTTGCTATTAAGTTTGATTCTTGTGTTTGTTGTTTAAATTTGCATTATCTGTCATTATAGAGTGTTTGGAATAAAACAGTAATCTGTGGTATAGGTTAGCTAATCAGTTCTGTGTAGTTGGATACATGATCATATAGGAATTTGATAGTGATCTCAAGTCTTGGTTATAGTAGTTATTCATTAAAAAGTCAAAAACTCATTAGATCAGTTTTAGTTTGTTCATCTGTTGGATTTGGTCTAGATCAGAAGTTTGATTTAGGTTCAATTAATATTGGAATTGCTAAATACAACTTTGTTTGAGCTTATATCATCATAATCAGTTCACTACTTTAGATCAAATCTCAACATAGTCAAAGTTTCAAATTTGTGTTTCAATAGTCAAATCTGTCAATTCAGTTTTTCACAAAACTTTGTGAATCAATCTCTGATTCATCTTTGAGTTTAAGAGTTTCAAACTTTGGATAATCAAAATTTAATTGGTCAAGTATTGGAAACTGCTTTTTGTCAAATCTTATCTAGTCCTTTTAATATCCAAATCAGCTGTTCAAATAAGCTTAATGCATACTGTTCACACTCGGTAATATGCTTGAGTGTGAAGCAGGTAACTTGCAACCATTGCATTGAACTCAATTCAGAGAGTTAGAGTCTGTAACTTGGTCTAGTTGTAGCTTGCCAGGTGTTCTTTAGGACTGCACATTTGATTTTTAGCTTGGCTTATTGAATAAGCCTGTGCATAAGCTCAAACCTAGGGGTTAGAAACTGATTTGCTTAACTAGTCAGTTTTCTTAAATCATTAAGCTTGCTTGTAGCTTGTTAGGATTAGGTATAGTTAGTTGATATTAGCTTATTTTAGTATTACTTAGCTTCAGTTACTGTTTGGTTGCTTATTTCACTTATTAGCTTATCTTAAGTAGCTTATTTCATAGCAGTTTACACTACAGCTTTCATATTTCACACATAAGCATCATATTTCTTATTTTTCATAGATTTAGATATTCATTTTAGAATTTTCCTGAGTTTTTCATAATTTTTGGTCTTTGTTTGCTATTTTTCTAGATTTAAAATAGTTTTTAGTTACTTTTAAATAGCTTTTATTGCAATTAATTCAGAAAAAGTTCCAAAAAATAATTTTTCAATTTTCTCAGTTTAAGAAAAATATAAAAAGCATAAAAAATATTTTTCCATATTTTTCCCTTTTTATTTGGTATTTTTCACAATTTAAATTAGATTAAAATAGTTTTAAATTAGTAGAAAATAGGAAAATAATCAGAAAATTACAAAAATAGTTTTGAAAAGTCTCTTATGGTATTTTAGATTTTATAAAAATAGTTTCACATTTTTCTCCTTAATTTTCACAATTTTTAGTATTTTAATTTAGATTTAATAGTTAAAAATTAGTTTTTAATTCTAATAAAATCTAGAAAAATCCAAAAAAATAGTTTTAATTCTAAATTAGTTTTTACATTACATTTCTAGAGTAAAAGTAATTTTAGGCATTTTTAGGATATAATTTAGACGTCCTTGCATTTTAATTACGTTTTATTAATTACGTTTTAGTATTTTGCACTTAGGATTTCCCGTAAAATAGATTCCCTTAACTACTTTCCCTATTCCCGTAGTTTAATAAAATCAAAATCAAACAAATCAAAACATCGAGCATTAAATTCCAAACCAAGAACGACGTTGGCAATTCACGCCTCGTTGGGAAACGATTCGGGTTGACTAATCCGTATACACGATCACACACGGGATTTGATTTATTATTCTTTTTCCTAAAGGAATTTGAATCTATCTTCGTGATTATTTTTGATATTGATATTGAGGTTTTATCCCCACACATAACCCCTAAGCCTTCATTATCAGTGAATCAGTGTCTGAGCCGTTTTAAGTTTCTTACGGTTAGTCATTCACAAGTGGCTAGCTTGTGTGAGATAACTTGACGGGTTTATTCATTGTGAATCAAATTTTGGCGCCGCTGCCGGGGAGGTTGTGTCACGACAATATCGTTTGAGGTTTGACGATTAGTGACTCGAGATCCTTCATTCGTGAAGTTACTATTTTTCTATAAAAATTAAAAAAGTAAAAAATATTTTCCTTTTTCTTTTGTATATATATATATCATATTAAAAATACAAAAAGATTTTCTCTTGTGTTTTTGCTAATAAATAGAAGACATCAATTATATAACATTCTCAACGGAGGTGTTATCATTAATAAGTTCCCGAACTAAAGATCAAAAACTTGCCTTTGTGTCGCGTGTGGATTTATTTATTTCTATCGGATAAACAAACTGTGTGGTGGGTATAAGGGCGGCGACATTAAATTGCGGCTGTAAAGCGGGTTTTTAATAAGCTTCGCGAGACCTAAAAAGCTTCTCCGCCGCTTGTGCGTTTGTCTTATAGAGGTGATTTATTCACTTGGGATTATTGGTTAAGTTCACTTTTGTTTTCGAATACCGTTCGTTTTAATTGCCTTGGTTTTGAAAGTGCATGCGCTTTCGTTCTAATAACTACTGAGACCGATCATTGAAGCCGCTACAATTCCGCGAAGGCGAAATAGGCGTGCTCCCTTAGTGAACCCGAGATTGAACTAATCAAACCCCGCCCATCATCGAAATGGCGGAGGACAACCGATCTATGCTAGAGCAACTCCAAGCACCCACCGAGGGTTATGGAGAAGCCATCGTCGTCCCGGCAATCGTTGGCGATAACTTTGAGCTTAAACACGGATTGATAAATTTGGTTTCGTCAAGCCAATTTTACGGATTCGAGAGAGACGATCCTCACTCTCATATCCGACGGTTTAACAAGCTCACTTCTACGATCAAGTACCGTAGCGTTCGGAAGAGGCTATCAAGCTACTCCTCTTTCCATTTTCACTCGAGGGGGCCGCCCGGATTTGGCTCGAAAAACTACCCCCTCGATCGATAACCACATGGGAGAATTTAGTATCAAAATTCGTGAACGAATTCTTCCCACCGTCTAAAACAACAAGCCTAAAAAATGAAATAACAAAATTCACACAAATATTTGATGAATCATTTAGTGAGGCATGGGACCGATTCAAAGATTTGCTTAGGCAATGTCCCCATCATGGTTTTTCTGAGTGAGGCATGGGACCCGATCAACGAGAGATGCCTTGTCCATTATTGAGAACAAATCTAAAGTTCGTACATCACGTAGCAAATCGGTTGCTGCTCGAGTGAATGATACACCATCATCCTCGTCTCACGGAAATACGTCTAGCACCGATGCTAAGATTGACAAGCTTACGGATATGATCCAGGCTTTGGTTAAGATTAAGATGGCTAAGGTTAATTCTTCTCCACCCGCTCAAGTCAAAGCGGTGGAAACGACTTGTACTACTTGTGGTGGTCCGCATGCCTACTACAATTGTACCGCCACCGATGGAAATCCTTTCGAAGCTAATGCCGTAACCGAGGTAACCAATACCGTCCTCAAGTTGAAACAAACCCTCGTGTTAGTAATCAAATGGGACCTCCGGGATTTTCTCCATCGAACAATCCGAATCGTTTTAATCAGAATCAAGTTCGTGGACCAAATGTTCAAAACCAATTCAAAGCTCCACCAAATCAATACCAAAACCAAGGAGTTAACTACAATCAAGTATATCAAAACCCAAGCTATCAAGCTTCACCTTTGCCTTCAAATGAATTCACAACTTACGTTCAACACACCAATTCTACCATCAACACTATGCAAAATCAGATTACAAGTTTAAGGAACGAGTTTCAATCTTCGTTAACTAGACAAAGCAATGAGTTTAGGAATGAGATTAGACTTTAGAACAACAAATTGGAGACTTCACAGAATAAACTCGAAAACATGTTGAATCTTTGTTTTGTGTAAGGTCAGTCAACCCTCATCTTCGGGTTCTCTTCCGAGTGATACCATTCCCAACCCAAAGGGTGAGTTGAAAGCTATAACCACACGGAGTGGTAAGGCTTATGATGGACCCTCGTCTCCTACCCCATTGGTGAGGGAGGAACAAAACACCGAGGTTATTGAAGAAAATGTGCAACCCGCACCCGTTCCACCACCGGTCGTTTAGACTCCGATTCCGGAACCCGATGTTCCGAAGACTACTCTTAAACCTTCACTTCCTTATCCTTCAAGACTTCATAATCAAAAGCTTCGTGATAAAACCGAAAACCAAATGGAGAAATTTGCTGAAATCGTTCAATCCTTGAATTTTAACATCAGTTTCACCGATGCTTTACTCCTCATGTCGAAATTTGCTGCTATGATTAAGAATTTAGTGAGTAATAAGGAAAAGTTGGCGGAAATAGCAAAAACACCGTTGAATGAGAATTGCTCGGCGGTGCTCCTCGGAAACTTCCGAAAAGTTAGGAGACCCCAGCAAATTTCTTATCCCTTGTGAGTTTCCGAGAATAGTGAAATGCTCGCTTGGCGATCTTGGTGCGAGTATTAACTTAATGCCTCTCGATTTATAACAAACTTTCTCTCCGGAACTCACTCCTACTAAGATGACTCTTGAACTTCGCGGACCGTTCAACCTCTATTCGAGAGAATCGCCGAGGACGTCTATGTGAAAGTAGGACCACTTCATTTTCCCGCCGACTTCGTTGTCGTTGACTTTGATGCTGAACCCCGAGTACCTCTTATTCTCGGGAGGCCTTTCCTAAGAACGGGTCGTGCGATGATTGATGTTTATGAAGGAGAAATCACTTTACGATCTAACAAGGAAACCGTCTCGTTTAACATTAACCATCCTTCGAGATACTCCTCCAACTATGATGATGCTTCTATTAATCGAATCGGCGTCTCGATATTGCTACGGAGGAGTATGCTCAAAAGCTTCTTGATTTTATGGGTGGCAATCCCACCATTCCTTCTGAAAATGTTGAACCATCTTCTGAGCCTATTATTACCGATTCTTCCCCCTCTCTCACTCCTTTCGAGGGAGGTGATTTCATTTTGGAAGAAATCGATGAGTTTCTTGCTGATGATGAATCGATTCCACCGGGAATCGATGATGGTGTTTATGATTCGGAAGGAGATATCCGTTATCTTGAGCAATTGTTAAATGAAGATCCATTACCGTCACTCCTCGAAAAGAAATTACGATTGAAGAAATCAAAGAAGTACAAACGTCTAATGAAAATCATCCGGAGCCCGAGCTCAAGGATTTACCTCCTCATCTTGAATACGCTTTTCTTGAAAAAGCAGAACAAATTTCCGTCATCATTGCTAAAAACTTGAAAGATGAGGAGAAAACGGCACTTTTGGATGTCCTACGAAAACACAAAAATGCAATCGCTAGCAAATTTCGACATCAAAGGAATCAATCCTCGTTTATGTACCCACAAAATTCTAATGGAGGATGATTGTAAACCCGTGATTCAACAACAACGTAGGGTTAACCCAAAAATTCATGATGTTATCAAACAGGAAGTTCTTAAACTCCTCGCGCGGAATCATTTATCCCATCTCCGATAGCTCATGGGTTAGCCCTATCCATTGTGTCCCTAAGAAGGGAGGAATGACCGTCGTTGCTAACGATGAAAATGAGTTGATTTCCACACGCCTCATCACGGATGGAGGGTGTGTATTGATTATCGAAAATTGAACGATGCTACTCGTAAGGACCATTTCCTGCTACCTTTTATGGATCGGATGCTCGAGCGTTTAGCGGGGAATGAGTTCTATTGCTTTCTTGATGGTTTCTCGGTTATTTTCAAATCGATCGATCCAAAGGATCGGGGAAAACCACTTTCACATGCCCTTATGGAACGTTTGCTTACCGACGAATGCCATTTGGCTTATGCAATGCTCCCGATACGTTTCAAAGGTGCATGATGGCTATTTTTCATGACATGATCGAGAAGTCTATGGAAGTTTTATGGACGATTTCTCGGTTTATGGAGATTCTTTCACTTCTTGCCTCTCTCATCTTGACCACATGCTCAAAAGGTGTGAAGACACCAATTTGGTCTTGAATTGGGAGAAGTGCCATTTCATGGTTTGAGAGGGCATTGTCCTCGGCCATAAGATTTCAAAATCTGGGATTGAGGTCGACCGAGCTAAAGTCGGCGTTATAGCTAAACTCCCTCATCCCACTACCGTCAAAGGTATTCGGAGTTTTTGGGTCATCTTTGCCGGTTTCTATCGCCGTTTCATCCAAGATTTCTCTAAGATAGCCCGCCCTCTGACCCATCTCCTTGAAAAGGATGCTCCGTTTATCTTCACCAACGAATGTGTTGAAGCGTTTAATATTCTCAAAAGAAATTAAGCGAGGCACCGATCTTAGTTGCCCCGGTGGACCGATTTGCCCTTTGAGCTCATGTGTGATGCAAGTGATTACGCAATTGGGGCGGTCTTGGGGCAACGTAAGTCGAAACATTTTCAACCCATACACTATGCGAGTAAGACATTATCTGAGGCCCAACACAATTACACGACTCTTGAAAGGAATTATTGGCCGTTGTTTATGCTTTTGAGAAATTTCGACCCTACCTTGTCTTGTCGAAGACCATAGTGTATACCGACCATTCTGCCCTTAAGTATCTTTTGGCAAAGCAAGATGCTAAGCCACGATTACTTTGGTGGGTTCTCCTCCTTCAAGAGTTTGATGTTACTATTCTTGACAAAAAAGGAGCGGAGAACCTTTCTGCCGATCACCTTTCTAGACTTGAGAATCCCCATCAAAGTGTGCTCGAGAAAAAGGAGATTACGGAAACATTTCCTCTTGAGACACTTGGGATGGTTTCTAAGAAAGACCCAAACACCCCATGGTTTGCCGATTTTGCAAATTACCATGCGGGCAATTTCATCGTGAAAGGGATGTCGTCCTAACAAAAGAACAAAATTTTCAAAGATGTTAAGCATTATTTCTGGGACGATCCCTACTTGTTTAAGATTTGTGCGGATCAAGTAATCCGGCGGTGTGTTCATGGCCAAGAGGCTCTTGATATTCTTAATGCTTGCCATAACGGACCCATTGGTGGCCATCATGGTGCAAGCTACACCGCTAAGAAGGTTTTTGATTCCGGATTTTATTGGCCGACCATATATCGAGATGCTCATGATTTAGTCAAATCTTGTGATTCTTGCCAACGTCAAGGGAAAATTTCACAGAAGGATGAAATGCCACAAAATGCTATTCAAGTTTGTGAGATTTTTGACGTGTGGGGTATCGATTTTATGGGGCCATTTCCATCATCTAGAGGAAATAAGTATATCCTCGTGGCTGTCGACTACTTGTCCAAATGGGTTGAAGCAAAGGCGCTCCCCACCAATGACGCCGAGTGGTTGTTAAGTTCTTGAAGAATTTGTTTTCCGATTTGGAGCACCTCGTGCTATCATCGATGATCATGGTACCCATTTACGTAATGAGCAATTTGCAAAAGTTATGGCTAAATATGGAGTTACCCATCGTATTTCTACCGCGTATCACCCGCAAACGAGCGGACAAGTTGAGGTCTCGAATCGTGGTTTGAAAAGGATTTTAGAAAGGACCGTAGGAGAAAATCGAGCTTCATGGGCCGATAAGTTAGATGATGCGTTATGGGCTTTCCGCATCAGCACAAGACACCCATCGGGTGCACCCCATTTAAGTTGGTGTATGGAAAAGCTTGTCACTTGCCCATCGAGCTCGAACATAAGGCATTCTGGGCCTTGAAACATGCTAATTTTGATCTTAAGACCGCGGGTGATCACCGAAAAGTTCAATTGAATGAATTAAACGAGCTTAGGGATCAGGCCTACGAGAATTCTTTGATTTTCAAAGAGAAGACTAAGAGGATTCATGATGCTAAAATCAAAAACCGCGTTTTCAACGTTGGTGATCAAGTTCTCCTCTTTAACTCTCGCTTGAAGATATTCTCGGGCAAACTCAAATCCCGTTGGTCAGGACCATTCACCATCGCTCAAGTTTTCCCATATGGAACGGTGGAGCTTTCTCAGCCCGATGGCCCAAATTTCAAGGTGAATGGTCATCGTGTGAAACATTATTTCGGAGGGGACATTCCATCTATGGTTGTCCCGGATCTCCAAACTTTCTTCCCCATGGACAAATGAATTCGGGGATCGAGTCAAGCTAGCGACTCGGTAATCAAAAACAATAGCGCTTCGTGGGAGGCACCCCATGCTTATCCTTCTATTTTCTTTCTATTTTCTAATAAGTGACGCGAAAGGGTCGCCTCTTGATTTCGTGTTTGGTTGTTTGTGATGTTGTGTTTAGGATGTTCCTGATATGAAGACTCTCGTGCTCGAAGATTGTCATTTTCTCTACTCGAGTTTCATGATCGATGCTAATGGAAATCCGATATCCGAAATCTTATCGACTAACGTTTATCTTTGAGCATACTTAATAAACGGCTTTTAGATTTTCGTTGATACCCTTGCTTTAAACATTGAGGACAATGTTTCGTTCTAGTCTGGGGTAGGGTAATCTTCGATTTGATTTGACCGCACTTGCTTATTTTCTGTCGTGTTTCTCTCGCAACCCCGTTTTTCCTTAGAAAATAAAAATTGTGCAAAAATGAGAAAAATTTAAAATTTTTTTGAAGCTTTTGTTAAGTCTTTTTGATTGAAAAGTTGGCTAGTCTCTTAGATAAGAAGCTATAAAATGCGAATTCTAGCTCACAAGGCCAAGATTTTGCAAGTTTCCCTAAGTGACTTTAAATATGCATGACTTGATTTCATTAGACGAAACATTTGCTAAGTTAACATATGTTTTGACACCTTGTTGACTTTCCGCTGGTGAGAGTAGGAATGGAATTCTGACTTGACCGGGCGTGTTGAGCCCTAGCTTGTTCCCTTAACCATAGATAATCTAAAATTATCGGCTAAGCATCTATGGATCTCATTATTTGGGATTTTAAATTTGCAGAGATCGAGAAATGATAGAGTTACTTATGAGTTTAGATGCTAAGCGTGGAGTAGTTGGTTCTCTTTAGAGCCCATCGAAGGTACTTATGGCTTTTTGTTCCCACAAAATTGTTTCACCCCATATCTGTCTAATAATAATTAGAGATGTCGAGTTTTTGGCGATAGTTAGTTCTTTATTTTTTTTAAAAGAATCTTTGTTTTAAAAATTGGGTACACATCAAGGATCCGTAATGAATAAGAAATCAGTGATAAGTGATAAAGTAATAAGTAAAGTTATGAGCTGCGGTGTCGAGATCGGACCCTTGGATCTTTAGCCGGGATTGAATGAGGTCTTAGCCTAGCCAGCCGGGATCCTCATTTCATGAAGCCTATAGTCTTGGAATTACCCCGTGAAGCTCCGTGGTTCATAGCTCATATAAGTAAAAGTACAAGTGCAAAAAAAAAAAAAAAAAAAAAAATGTTGAAAAATGAAAATGAAAAATAAAGTATAAGTGAATAAAAATTCCTTGATGTGGACCTCATTTTTACGACAATGGTTCTTGAGAGAAGATGGATAACTAATTATCGACTTAGCTTTGTATCTTTATCGGATTAATTCTTATCGAAACGAGAATTTGAAGAAATTCATTTCTCACAAAAATAAAAAATCTAGAGGCAAATAGGAAAATGGGAGCAAAAGGTAATTACACAAGTAACTTCCATGGGTAGTGTTAGCATCTAGAATCATACTTAACAATGATTTCGGTTTTACGCTTAGTTTGGGACTTGTGAAAAATCAGGGACGATGTATTCTATCCGTATGGTCACTTCACGCTGTGTTGTGTTTTCTACTCCGTGATCCTAACGTGTCGTTTGAAAAATGTTGGAGTTATTGATCGACATGAAAGTTCAACAAACCGTCATTCATAATCGGAATGTGCTTAATCGTAATATCTATATGTGAATTAAAAAGGTAAACGGGGCGTTTTTAGAATTAAGGCTTTCTTAATCTCTTTTGAGGAATCTTTGCTACTTCTTCATAGGTTTATTAGAAAGAGATTGAAATCCTTGGTTTTAGAAGCGTGAGTTGATTGCATTGCGTGAGGACACGACAATAGTCTCGTCTGGGGTATTTTGGTATGTGCTAAAACACATACCTTTTCATTATCAAAATAGACCCAAAATAACCAAGAAAGAGCCGTTTATTGCTAATATTTGTGGTTTTCTTGAGTTTGTGCTTGTGCAGGTATGGATATGTAAAAACAAACAAAAAGGAACCAAATCAGACGTAAATCCGAGCACGAGAGATCAAGAGAGTTTGAGCTGAACCGGAAGGTCGGGATTGTGCATTTTGGAAGATTTTATTCTCTAAGGATGATTTTTGAAGTTTCAGTCAAGTTTGAAGAAATGTCAAGATTAGTCCCTGAACTTTGAGTATTTGGCAGAAATGATCCCTTTAGTTTCAGAATTTACAAATTTCACCCTTGGATTATTTGAGATTGACAAGATTGGCCCTTGATAAAGATTTTCGAAAGTACACCTTTAGTCCTTGGAAATTCAGAAAATACACTTTTGGTCCTTTAATTGCTACTTGGATCACAATTCTAGTCCTAAACCCAAAAGTCCAACTCTTAACTCTCGGCCCAATAAACAAAACCCGGGTCCAGTCCAAACTAAACAAACCCGCCTATATTAACCCGGATACCCATTCTACCCACCCAAACCCAAGTCAACCCATTAATTACCCACGTCAAACATCCAAACTATAATAAAAAAAATTACCCGCGCCCAATTTCTTCCCCCTTTTACCCAGGGCATAAGAACCCTAAAACACCCTCACAATCAATTGACCAAAATTACCACAATTAAGGGCAATTGTGTACTTTCATCTGACACCTTATGACATTCTCTGACACACGTGACTGCCATGTCATCAATCCGCGTGCAATTTCTCAAATGCTGCTCTGTGATTGGTCGAAGATGCGTGGATGATCTAATCCAAAGGATGATATCAAGTGGGATACGTGTATGATTGATCAAGGGCTCAGATATCACTCAAAGAAGCACACATTTGGATTTCTAGATCCTTCCTAGACCTCAAGTTTAGCTATAAATAGGACTTAATTTCGTTCACATTGGATCATCTTTTCTTCTCTCTAAATTTTCAGTAGTATAGTTAATTATATTTTTCATTTTAATGTTTTAAGTTTTTTTGTAATTCGTATTTTGTACTCAAATGATTTAGATTAATAAAATTTAGTTTTCATCCTCAAGTAATTGTTCAAGTGTTTATGCTTTTTAAATCTGCTTATTATCTTTGTTAAATGCTCATTTCATTAATTATAATCTGTTTTTAGCTTATTGCTCATCTTTATCAAAAATACAAAAAAAATCAGAAAAATCATTAAAAAATAAAAAAATACTTTTAAGCTTATCATAAGCTTTAGCTACTGTTTAATAAGCTCATCTAAGCTCTTAATAGCTTTTAGTGAGCTTATTGTTGTTTTAAAACATCATTTACTCAAATTTACAAATCTGGTCAACATAAGTCAACTAATCACGAGATTGGAATTGGATTCTTGGTTTTGGATCTGAATGGGGTTATGCAGATTGGAATTTGGGTTGGATCTGAGTATTTTAATGTTGTTGCGGTTCAGGATGGTATGCAAATGAAATGGATGATTGTAAGTTGTTGAATCGATCATTTGGTTCATGTTATCTGCATATTTAGCTTAGCATTAACTGTTAGATAATATTGATTTTGATTGCATCCAAGAGCCTAGTTATAGTTGATAGATCATAGTATTTAGCTGCTATTAAGTTTGATTCATGAGTTTGTTTTTGCATTATCTGTCATTATAGAGTGTTTGGAATAAAGCGATGTCATGTGGTATAGGTTAGCTAATGGGTTCGTGTAGTTGGATACATGATCATATAGGTTATTGATAGTGATCTCAAGTCTTGGTTATAGTAGTTATTCATCAAAAAGTCAAAAACTCATTAGATCAGTTTTAGTTTGTTCATCTGTTGGATTTGGTCTAGATCAGAAATTTGATTTAGGTTCAATTAATATTGGAATTGCTAAATACAACTTTGTTTGAGCTTATATCATCATAATCAGTTCAATATTTTGGATCAAATCTCAACATAGTCAAAGTTTCAAATCGTGTTTCAATAGTCAAATCTGTCAATTGATTTTCACAAAACTTTGTGAATCAATCTCTGATTCATCTTTGAGTTTAAGTGTTTCAAACTTTGGATAATCAAAATTTAATTGGTCAAGTATTGGAAACTGCTTTTTGTCAAATCTTATCTAGTCCTTTTAATCTCCAAATCAATTTGTACATTCAAATAAGCTTAATACCTGTTCACACTCGGTATGTGCTTGAGTGTGAAACAGTAACTGCAACCATTGCATTGAACTCAATTCAGAGAGTTAGAGTCTGTAACTTGGTCTAGTTGTAGCTTGCCAGGTGTTCTTTAGGACTGCACATTTGATTTTTAGCTTGGCTTATTGAATAAGCCTGTGCATAAGCTCAAACCTAGGGGTTAGAAACTGATTTGCTTAACTAGTCAGTTTGCTTAAATCATGCTTGATTGCTTGTAGCTTGTTAGGATTAGGTATAGTTAGTTGATATTAGCTTATTTTAGTATTACTTAGCTTCAGTTACTGTTTGGTTGCTTATTTCACTTATTAGCTTATCTTAAGTAGCTTATTTCATAGCGGTTTACACTACAGCCTTCATATTTCACACATAAGCATCATATTTCTTATTTTTCATAGATTTAGATATTCATTTTAGAATTTTCCTGAGTTTTTCATAATTTTTGGTCTTTGTTTGCTATTTTTCTAGATTTAAAATAGTTTTTAGTTACTTTTAAATAGCTTTTATTGCAATTAATTCAGAAAAAGTTCCAAAAAAATAATTTTCAATTTTCTCAGTTTTAGAAAAATATAAAAAGCATAAAAAAGATTTTTCCATATTTTTCCATTTTATTTGGTATTTTTCACAATTTAAATTAGATTAAAATAGTTTTAAATTAGTAGAAAATAGGAAAATAATCAGAAAATTACAAAAATAGTTTTGAAAAGTCTCTTATGGTATTTTAGATTTTATAAAAATAGTTTCACATTTTTCTCCTTAATTTTCATAATTTTTAGTATTTTAATTTAGATTTAATAGTTAAAAATTAGATTTTAATTCTAATAAAATCCAGAAAAATCCAAAAAAATAGTTTTAATTCTAAATTAGTTTTTACATTACATTTCTAGAGTAAAAGTAATTTTAGGCATTTTTAGGATATAATTTAGACGTCCTTGCATTTTAATTACGTTTTATTAATTACGTTTTAGTATTTTGCACTTAGGATTTCCCGTAAAATAGATTCCATAACTACTTTCCCTATTCCGTAGTTTAATAAAATCAAAATCAAACAAATCAAAACATCGAGCATTAAATTCCAAACCAAAAACGGCGTTGGCAATTCACGCCTCGTTGGGAAAGCCGGGTTGACTAATCCGTATACGCGATCACACACGGGATTTGATTTATTATTCTTTTTCCTAAAGGAATTTGAATCTATCTTCGTGATTATTTTTGATATTGATATTGAGGTTTTATCCCCACACATAACCCTTAAGCCTTCATTATCAGTGAATCAGTGTCTGAGCCGTTTTAAGTTTATTACGGTTAGTCATTCACAAGTGGCTAGCTTGTGTGAGATAACTTGACGGGTTTATTCATTGTGAATCAATATGCCATCATAGCATTTCTTTCTTTAGCCTTACTCATTGGTCTTCTAGGTATAACAGCTTCAGGTTCTTTCACTGATTGATCAACCATTCAACTCGACTTGTAGCTTTCTAGCAGCTTCTTCATTCTTGGCTACCTCAATTGCTCTTATATCTTCCAAAGTAAGCTTCTTTTTCTTCTTTGTTTCAACCAACTTACCTTTTCCTTTATCTTTTGGATCTATAGTAGGTTGAGAAGCTTGTTGTTGTTCTTAGGTAACTCTGGAATGCTAACACCCCTTGGTTTTGATAAATGCGTGCAATATTTCGGCTATAGTTTCATCATAATTTGCGGTGTGTATTGGTTTGGGTTATACGGCTTCCTTTTCGGTATATTTGTTGAAAGACCAGCTTCTTCTTCATATCTGAGTTGAAGGACCGCTTCTTCTTCAAAATCTAACACCCTTGGTGTAATTAACTCTTGCCTATAAGTTCCTTGAAGAAGCGGTACCTTGATCACACCTTGATCATCGGTACTTTGAACTCAGGTTCCTTGAGGCTCAATACTTTGAAGATTTACTTGTGCTTGATAGTTGAGGTTCATCTTCTTTATCGATGAGTCTCGGCATCTTCTTTCAATTATCTTGCACTAGATTCATCCCCAAATTGATAGAAGATGGTCATTTTACTTGTTTACTCTTTGAAGACTTCTTAAATTCCCTTCTTGGCCTTCCTTGCTTCTTTTGAGACTTGACCCATATCTGTGATGTTGAACCAATGGCGGAACATACTTGAATCTTGAAATTTGATGCGCAACTTTTAATTTGTGCTTGATCGGTACGCAAAAGTCCATCTTTATTCTCATGCTCCACTTGTTAAAAGCATGAAGTATCAGAACCC
>OU343220.1:266210729-266436899 GCA_910596185.1 Chrysanthemum makinoi
AAGCGATTTTTTATTCAGGTGATTAAGGTCTAAGTTTGAGCTTATTGATGACTTATCGAGGAAAAGCTTAAGACCAAAGCAGATATGTGGTCTTCAAGACCACCAAGCAAACAAATGTGCCAAGTATGGAGACCTAACTACTTGAAATAAACAGCGTCTTGGGTCTCTGCGAATCTATAACTGGTTTTGACATGTTGTTGACTTTGAAAAGCAGTTTGAATGTTTGACTAAATGAGATTTAAGATCAAATGTAGGGCTGATGTTGATGAATCTTGATTAAATACAACTATAACAAAATTTGGTTTATCAAATTCTAAACCTATAATGTAATGATTTGATGCTTGGTTTCAACGAAATTAAGCTCGAAGCAGTTAGAAATGAAATTTTGACTTAGATGGAAAATGGATGCAAAACAGAATTTGATATGAATGTAACACAACATAGCAAACCTAAATCAACTTAACTACTCCTTTATTTAAGCCTCAGCACGGTTTATAGTACTAATCCAAACACTCCTTTAGGAATTTGTTTTGCAAAATTCTAACCAAATAACAAGAACAAGCTTATCAAGCAGATCAATGTATCTAAATCAATCTAGTTAACGGTAATAATCACCACTAATGACGGATCTAAATGAAGCGATGGCTGTTACTTAATATAAGCTAGAAATGAGATTAAAAGCACACTTACAAGTCCGGCCACTATGGCTTACCGTCGACTAAAGTACCACTAATCTAACCATTTTAACATCAAATCAACCCGGATCGATCATAATAATCAACCATATCCATTTACCAACCAGAATAGCACCACGATTGACTTTTGTTGACCAATGAGTTTTTGTTGAGTATTGATTGTAATGAGAGATGAAGGCTCAATATAAGCTCACTAAAATATATCAATTTGAAAATGAGCTTATTTCATTATTCAAAATAGCTTATTGATTACTTAAAATAAGAAATGCAAGATTAAATTTTAAAACTTGGAAATTTGATTAAAAGCGAAAAAGGATTACAATGGTGAGAATACAATAAAAGCTTTAAGAAAAAATTTATAAACTCTTGAAATATAAGATACAATAAGCTAAATGAAAACTAAGGAATTGCGAATTCAATGTGAGCCAAGCGGGGTCTTTTATAGCCTCCATCACCTTGGATCCTTGATTGGAAGAACCTAGAACCTTATCCTATCCACGGCCTATCCATGTCACTTCATCCAATGATAGAGCTCCAATTCACCATGGTGAGGTGTTTTGGCCAATAGGAGAGCTTGAAAGGGCCACGTGGGCATCCTTATCGACAAGTCGGCTTCAGAAGCCTTGGAGATGCTTATCTGAGGTTGGGTGGGTAATTGGTGGTAAATGTGAATGGGTAAATGGTGCGTTTGGGATTGGGGAAGATAGGGAAGAAGGGGCGGCGTTTGGATTGTTTATTATTAATCAAATTAGGTTGAGCGGGTAGATGGGTTGTTGACTTCGGGTAAAATACTTGGGTAAATGGGTTGGATAGTGGATAACGAGGTTGGGATATATTATAAGGGTGGCTAGGGTTGTTTGTTTGGTAGGGTAAGTGGGAATTTGTTCTTGGGCGTGGCTTTTATGTAATGGATTTAAGATATATCATGGACTAGATAAATGATCCAAGTGAACTATAGGGACCAAAGTTGTATATTGGTTTCAAGGGACCAAGGTGTAATTAAAGTTATATCAAGGACCATCTTTGCCAATCTTCAAATAAACCAAGGGCCAATTTGCAATTTCTGAATCTTCAAGGGCCACTTTTGCCAAATCTTTGAAACTTGAGGGCGGTTTGACATTTCTTCAAACTTGGTTATTTCTTCCAAAAATCATCCTCGAAGAATAAAATCTTCATAATTGCTCAATTTTGATCTTAAAACAAACTTAGCTCTCTTAATCTCTAGTACTTTCGGTTCACGTTCGATTTGGCTTCTTTTTGTGTGTTTTACATATCCGTACACTGACACAAACTCAAGAAAACAACAGATATAAGCAATAAACGGCTCTTTCTTGGTTATTTTGGGTCAGTTTTGATAAACAAAAGATATGTGTTTAAGCACATATCAATCATTAAGTACTTTTTGATAAAAGTCATGACACTTAGAACATACCTCAGTGATAGGAGGTGAACTTGGTGAAGTAGCTACCATAGCAAGCATAACAGGTTCATCTTGACTCTCCATGCTCCAATCCACGACTTCCTAGACCATCTCGGATTCCAAAGCGGTATGTCCGAGGTTCTCATGAAGGCACGTGCTCGATCAAACTTCTTCCACTGAGTCTTCCACTTGCTATCATACAATAGGTTCTTGGTTCATCATCAAACTTAGCACTAAATCAACCTCATAGATTCTCTTGAGCAACCAAAGCTTGTTTGATAATAGGAATTTCCTTTAGTTCAAGCTTAGGTTTCTTAGTCATCTGTTTACGATATTTAGCAAACTTGCATTCCCTTACAAAGTGTCGATCCTTTGACAATTAAAACATTCAATCTTGGACTTGTCAAAAGTGATACCCTGTTTTGGTTTGAAATCGATACCTCTTGTTGTCTTCTTCATGAACTTCTTGATCCTAGCCGTGATCATAGCAACATATCGATATCAATTTCTTCAAAACATCTTCTTCAATTTGTGACAATCCTCTTAAGTAGCGGTAAAGTGGCTTTAAGAGCAAGAATGAGCAAACAACTTCATCGGAATGGATGGTGTTTGTTGGTGTAACTTGTTGAGCAAAGGTGGGGGTAGATAGGCAGAGTACTTTGGCGGCGATACTTTGAGTGGGAGAAAGCAGACTTTTAGTGGAAGTCTTTGCCTCTAACTAGGATGAGAAAAAGCAATCGCATATTTTGAACTTGCGTCCATTCATCTCATGCTCATACACCTTGGGGTGATTGTAGAGATCATCAAAGTCCATAACATCCAAACTAGGTTGTCCTCTATTCATAGTAGCAATCACATGCCATGTGGATGGCAAACTCATTAAGAACTTGGCATCTTCAGCGGATACCTACGCCTTGTATAACTCTAGCATCTTTGAGGAGATTTTGAAATGCAATAGTAGGCGACATCAAGACCTTCTCTTTCTGCTTGATTAGAAAGTTTCAAGCTGTTGCTTCAAGATTTCGTGCATCTTCTTGGAACCATCATTACCTCCAAAACTTGTCTTGAGAACGACCCATAATTTTTTAGCATCCTTAGCATCATGAAACTTGGTAGGTGACCATCGGTATGAGACAATAGGATGTTGAGCCTTCTCTTGATTTCTTATTGTAGCGAGAATAAAAGCGGCCTTAGGTGGTTTAGGTTGTCGGGGCTTTCTATAGGATCTGCAGACAACTTCATTACCATTGACAATTACATTCCACGATTGCATGAGTGCGTAATAGCGTGCCTCATCTTCATACTCCATAGGTCATACTCTCCCTTCTTGATAACAAGTATTACAGTGAGGTGTGCGGCTTGATCGACATCTTTAGGGTTTGTTGTTAACTAGGTTTTAAGGGTTTCTTTTTAATCAGAGTTTCCACACAAGATACCACTTGTTGGATCAATGTACTCTAACCAAACTAACTTATATAGCTTGTTAAGGGTTTAATAACCTCGGATAAATCCTAAGTAATTAACAATGAAACAACGAACAATCTCATTAAGTTTAAAGGAATTTTAACAAAGCTAAGAAAAATTAACAACTTCAACACTTATATTAATACTTAGAACACGCTTGTTATGTGATTCTTTAACAACTCTAATACTATA
Organism: Chrysanthemum makinoi; assembly: GCA_910596185.1. Lineage (NCBI taxonomy): Eukaryota > Viridiplantae > Streptophyta > Magnoliopsida > Asterales > Asteraceae > Chrysanthemum > Chrysanthemum makinoi. Next base: position 266,214,501 of record OU343220.1, read on the forward strand.
ATATTTCTCTAAAAGCTCTAAATAATGCACGTCACGTTTAATGCCAATCTAGGGGTCCTTTTATAGGCTTAAGGATAAACCTAGTCGGTTTACAATTACAAACCTTGTACGTCAAGTAATACTATACTAATCTTAGAACATTATAGAATTACAAGATAATCATAACGATTTTATATCAGTCCTTTAAGCATCACGATTACTTTGATGATCTGGCAAATACTTTGACTTTATATTTTTAGCGATACTTTGACTTCTTCGGACTTTGCTTTTATCCAGTACTTTGTCATTCTTTAGCACTTTCATATCCTAACAAAGGATACTATGACTCTGATTATGCAGGCTGCAACATGGACATAAAAAGTACCTCAGGGTCCTGTCAATTTCTTAGAGGAAAACTGGTTTGTTGGAGTGCTAAAAATCAAAATCAATGCTGTATACTGGCTGAAGGCTGAATATATAGCTTTTACAAGGTCTTTGTGCCAATGTGCTATGGATGAAAAGTCAACTCGGTGACTATGACATCCATTACAAAATGGTACCCATCTTTTGTGATAACACGGTGCTATAGCAATCTCCATGACCTTGTCCTTCACCAAAGATTAAACATTGATATCGGATATTATTTTATCAAGGACCACATCATGAAAGGAGACATAGAACTCCATTTCATCCCTCTGAATATAAACTTCGATATCTTCACCAAACCCTTGGATGAACCTACCTTAAGGCGAAAATTTGAATTGGGAATGCTTGACCTTGAAAGTCGACAACACGAAAATTAATCCTAATCTCGGTAGTTTTCTCAAAAATGGTCCACAGATTGTTGGGATATGAAAGTCTTGAAGACATGAAAATCTTGAAGATATGAAAGAAATCTTGTAGTACATAAAATCTTGGGGAAAAAGTCAAAAGAGTCAAAGAATCTTGCTAAAGACAAAGTCAAAGTACGCACCTAGAAGTCAATCTTTAAAGAACAAAAGAAGCTGTATATTAGTTTATGGAAAGTATTGTATTCTATGTTTAGATAACTTGTCATTAAGGTTATCAATTGTAAACCTACTAGGATATCCTTGAGCCTATAAAAGGACTCCTAGATTGGTATTAGAGTCGATTGCTAAGAGTTTATGAGTTTTAGAGTTTCACAATTCACAAGTTAATTAGTGTTTTAGAGAGAGTTCGATTATCTTAGAGTTGTATTAGAGTATCACGCATAATAAGCAGATTTATAATAAAAGTTATTCTTAGCAGCTTTGTTAAGTAAAATTCAGCGTACTTGATAAGATTGCTCGGCATTTCTTTATTAATAACTTAGGATTTATCGGGTTTAAACCTTAACAAGCTAGTTAAGTTAGTTTGATTAAAGTGTATCGATCCAACAAGTGGTATCAACAATGGAAACTCGACTAGAAGAAACCCCTACTTCAACATTCAAGATGTATTTTGTTCCACCACCCTCGATCACCACCGAGAATTCCAACCAATCAAGAGGAGAATATGATCTGGTGCATGAATGAGCGGTAATACCATTACGAACCATATATGAATATGTAATGAATGGAAAAGTTGTTCAGGCTATTGATATTCTGGACAACTAGTAAAGGCGGTTTAGCGGCAACCCTAAGGAATCAAGAGAAGGCTAAACATTCTATTATCTACCATTCGGATGGTCATCTTCTCAAATTTCATGATGCTAAAGATATTGCTGGCTACTGAGCACTCATATCAATTGGAGGAATAGCCTCTAAAAAGATGCAATTTCTTTGAAACAAGATTTGAAACTTTCACAGTTGGTGAAGAGAGTACTTTTATTAGGTTTGAATCTTCTCAACATTTTGGCTATCTGAAAGCGGAAATGATTGAGGATGCTAATATGAATTTCTAAAGTTTGCCATCTTCATAACATGTGATTGCTAATGTTAAGAGGAAAACAAGGTTTGGATGTCATGGACTTTGATGATCTATCATTGAAGGTGTATGAGCATGAATAGTGGTCAAACAAATTCTAAGTCTCCGCATTATTGCTTTTTATCATACGAAAAGGGCAATACTTCAATCAAAGTTACGCTTCTCAGAAATCTTTGTTCTCAGAAATGCTGGCATCTACACACCCCCTCATATGCTAAGCGGGGCCCACAACTACACTTTATTCACTCAGATGAAGTTGTGTGCTCATTCTTTGCACAACAAGCTAGCTTACTGTTGATCTTGCTCGGTCATTCAAGTTATCTCCGCACAAGCACGCCACTTGTGAATGGGGCCGTAGCACAAGTAAAGCGGCTTTCGGGGAGCGAAATCAATGAAGATCTGGGGGTATAGTGTTTCAGTCGTTATGTCAGTGAGCTATCAATGGATTATCAAGCGTATAGTGATGGAGATTTGAGCGGAAAGGAGATTGGGAATGATTATAACTTCTGAGAAAAAGCCAAATTACAGGCTTAAATGCAAATTAAAAGATTTAAAAAGATAAAATCTATTAAATAGCGCTATCACTATTTTTAAAATTGATGAGCGTTTAAAACTTAAAACTACGTTTAAAATAAAATTAAGTAAGCATCTGAAAATAAAAAGTGAGATCTAAGAAATAAAAGTCTAAAATATGAAAAATACATTTTTACAAACCTAATGATAAAAGAAAATTTATAGAAAAGGAAAATTATTTTTATAACTAGTTACCTAATTATTATTAATTAAAACTATTTTTAACTATTAAATAATTACCTAAAATGCAAGAAATTAGGAAATAAAGCTAGAAAAATAAAATTATGAATTGGAAAAGTCTAAAATAACAAACTAGAATTTTCAAAACTATTTTGTATTTTTACGATTATTTCTATTTTCTATGAATTTTAAACTATTAAAACTAATTAAATTACTAAAAATTACAAAATAAACTATGAAAAATCTGAAAATCTTTTTGCTTTTTATATTTATCTAAACCTAAGAAAATTGAAAATTATTTTTTTGAACCTTTTCCAATTTTTATATTAAATGCTATTTAAAAATGCTTAAAAACTAATTTAAATCAAGAAAAATAGCAAATCAACTTGGAAAAATCTGAAAATTTCAGGAAAAGTCTAAAATTATATTTGGAATCTAGGAAAAATGGAAAAACAGAGCTTATGTGGAAATATGAAATTGATATGGAAAGTGCTTATGAATAAGCACTTTGATAAGCTAAAAAAGCTCCCAGGCACCAGCTGTTTACGAAGCCTTATTATGCTAAAATAACTCTAATACAACTTAAAACAACAGGTTATAACCCAGATTAGCAAACTAGTACAGATTTGGCTTATTTGATTTAATAAACTAAAACAGATCTGGTGCCAACTTTGAACCTGAAAACCTGAGACTTTAAAATAAGCTCAAGCGAAAGTTACAACTTAGAACCTAGACTAAACACAGGTGAGATCACTTGCACAAAATCAGACTATGATAAGCTCTCATGAGCCTTGTGCCCTCTAGACAAAGCAGAAAACTTCAGTTCATAAAAGAGATCGAGTGGAGCAGGGGCATTTTGCCTAAAAGAAGAGCTGATTTGAAGCCTTGAAATAAATTGCAAAATTTCAATAAAATGCTAATAAGTAAGCAGACCGGTGAAGTTTTTAATTGCCAAATCCCACTTGATAAGACCCAAAGATGAGTTCAAGAAAATACTTCTAGCTTTGAGAACCCAAGCAAGGTTTTACCAACTTTTGACTTTTGACAAGAATGAAGAACTTTGACTATTATGAACTTTGGAACCAATTTTGATTTGATCTTGGTGTTATATGATAGAACAAGTGTAAAGCAAGCAATGTTGATGATTTCTTAACACAAAATAATGATTTGCACTTCCAAAAATTACAGCGGTTAATAGTGAGATGGATTCAAAGGAAATTTGACTTCTAGTGCTAGCGACCCATTTATTGACTAAAAGAGTTCCAATATACTTAAGAAACATGAACTAATAAGTACCCATCGAGCAAGCCTTAAGGCTGTTTAACCCATAAACCAAACACCCACTTTTAGTACAGTTAGCACACAAAACAGGTTTAAACAATGAACCAACTTGATATTATGATCAAACTGACTTAATATCACTTAAATACTTCTATTAGAGCGATTTTAACTACTTGTGACCATTAAAGCAGTTATGCATTTGAACTTGAACTTGACTTACAAATGTCCATAGCCACAATGGCTTGCAACCCCAACCAAGGACCACTACCTAATTTAAACAACCCATTGCTTCCATTTCAACCCACATTGCACTGATCAACCCCAATCCTTCATCATTTTTACGCGTGTTGACTTTTTTGTTACCAGGTCCAAAAGTAAGTGAAACACCAATGTGAGCTTATGGAAAGCAAATAAGCTTGAATAATCATTTTGAGTTTGAGAAATAAGTTATTGGAAGCTTGTACATAGGATTTGGAAACTAATAATTTCAACAGTGGACAAAAATTGGAAGCTGAACAAGGACTTAAATTGATACTTAAAGAAAGTTGAAATACACTTGGAAGCATTTGATACAAAATGCACTTGAAAATACAAATACACACTAGTTAAGACATGATAAGAAGCAAACGACATACATTGTGAAAAAACTAAAACTAACTCTCCTCCTTGTTGCTTCTCTTGGTTTTTTATACACCCCAAGTGTCTCTCTCCTCTTTCTGAAATGTTCCCACCAACAATTTGGACCATAGGATGTGTAGAAGCAATCCTGGCCGTTTAAAGTATTTTGGCGCCAAAACTGGTTTTAACCGTTTGTGAGATTGAGTGAGAGATTGGAGGGTGCAATCAATGCATCTTGGAGTTAAGTGTTTGGAGGGGGGGTAGAGGTGATGATGGTTGAGGTGGAGTGTGATCAGGAAGGTTGCAGGATTGGGAATGATGGTGGTTTGGTGGCAGTGAGGGAGAGAGGGAAAGGGTTGAGTCAAACTCAACATTTGGATTATTAATAACGAGGTTGGGTTGGTTTTGGGTTTAAAGGGTAAAGGGTTGGGCACAGGGTTGGATTGGGTAAACTTTTGGGCCAAAAGGTAATAAAGTCCGTTGGATAAGTAACAACCAAGGGACCAATCATGTAACTTTTGAAATTCGGGGACCAAACATCACATTCGTTTATGATCCGAGGGGCCTATCTTGCCATCTCTCACATAATCAGGATCACAATTGCCTTTTTTGAAATTCAAAGGATTAATTTTGACCATTTTAAAAATTAGGGGACCATGTAATTTCTCAAATGTTTTTGGATTTTCCACCAAAGGACTAAATATGACAATTTATGATTACAAAAGGACCTTTGGTGACTTTTCTTTTGAAATTTTAACTTCGGGGACTATTTTTGACAATTTTAGAAACTTGGGGACTTTGAAGCCCAATTATGCAAACTTTGCTCATTTTCATCGATTTTAAACATTTTGCATCACAGACATATAAAATGCAATTTTGGAATATTTTAGGTGTTTTTGATATTCTGAGCTTTTTTAGTTTTGCGATTCAGTTTGACTAAAATGATGAGTATTTACACATCATCAATCCCCTGCTTGAGATATTGCTAGTCCCTAGCAATGATTTGAAAAAACATAATGGATTTTAAACTCTTTACCAAAAGCCATTCTTACTCAGGTAGCCAAATGTTTGATTCAAGTAAGAACCATGGTACCGCAGATAACCATGTGATTTTGAGCAAACCACGACTTTCAACGGTTTTGATTTGTCTTTACCGGAAGCGTTTATACGGACTAGCCATCTTAGATAAATTATCAATATTATCTTTGGTGGTGATTACCAATTATGGATTTTCCATCGCCTTTACCACAAGCCATAAACTGCGGGCTAGCCAACTCTTCACTTTTAGGATATGGTGAAATTTGAATACCATACAATTTTGGGCAAATTGCAAGCCATATAAGCGTTTGAAATCTTTTCCAGAGCGTTTGCTCACGGATGCAATCCTTTTTATCTTCGAGACATGGCGGTGATAACCAAATGAGGCAGGTGTAAAACACTTACTCCAAAAAAAAAATTTTGGCCAAAAAGCGGAATTGGTGGATAAATATGATAAAATTCGTGAGAATTCCCCAGCACTTAGAAATGAATATTGCCCTCAATATTCAAAATACCGTGATTTATGCGAGAAACAAAAAGCGTCAGAAATACTCGACCATTATTTAGAAAGAAGATTTTTTTTGAACTTATATACAACATGTGGCAACCCCACTGGTGTAGAAAATAGAAAGAAGTCAGAAATACTGGGTGAAAACCCATATAGTGTGCTCTTGTTTTTGATTCGAGTCGCTAGCTTGACTCGATCCCGCATTCATTGGTTCATGGGAAGCAAAGTGGAAGAAACAATCTCCATCGGACTTTCATTCAAGATGTTTGGACAAACATTGAAGCAAGCGAAAGTTCCACACGACAGATATCTGAGAGCCCGGCTCACAAATGATAGCCGAAAATCTTAGGGTCAAGATAGTGTCCTCACTCAGAAGGAGTGAAGATGAAGAGAAATCACCAGATATTTGAGGAAAGGAAGAAAGGTCTTGATAACAATCAGGATCCATTCCTCATCCTCAAATGTAGACGTATCGGGAGGAAGGGTGAGGGTAGTATTATCAATAAGCAAACTCATACGATAGAGTACACCTTCCTCCGAGCTAATATCATCCTCAAGATCAAAGTAGAAATGATCATGTTCTGGAGGAGATATGTCATGAGAGAGTTCACTTGGGAGAACTCTTTATGAAGAGAATTATTCACATGAGGTGAATTTGTGAACTCTTGTTCCATTGTGGGCTCATCACTATCCTGGAATGCGAGTATCAAAGAGTGGATTCTCAGAATTAGAGTGAATTAGTGAATTCAAATAGAGGATTGGTGAAAGTAGCTTTGAATGTTTCGGGAACAAAGCGAGCAACATTCTCTATTGAACATTAGGGTGAAGTGAGTGAGCGATCATTATCAATGAGACTTTAGGTCTCTCCCGGTCGGCGAAATCAAAGAGTGGATTGATGTGAGTGAGTTCAGGAGAACTCATCAAGAAGATGATCGGCATCGAATGTGGAAGTGATGCCTCAGCGTACTTTCGATGTTTCCAAGGGCGCACAATCGTCGCTAAGATGCGAGAAAGTTTCCAAATGATCATTTGAACACTTAAGAGGGGAAAGAGAATCACACATATGGTCAAAGGTTCCCTGTGACTCTCGGGATTGGGACAAGGTTCTCAACACTAGACTTTATGAATTCGTCCGTTTCCTTTTTAGAGCGATGTCAAGATGCTTTCGTCCCCATGTTGAGAGAGTGAGGAGACTTAGGTGTGTGATAGCGGTCGTTTGAAATGAATCTCAAGCTGGCGGGATATCATTTGATGAACTTGATGAATTTTTATAGAATTGGAGGATATCAAGTGTATCCTCATCATCACTTCATCGAGGAATGAAAGCGGAATCGAGAGCTAGATTTGGCGCCTTTTGTATTTAATTAATTCCTAATAGAGTTTTCCTTTGGGTGATGCGGGAATCTAATTTAGCTTTGTTCTTGACTAACAATTCTTCCATTGATTTTGATTTGGATTATCTTGAAGTGTTTACATTCCTTCAAATCTTTCACTAAATCCAAAAGATCAAAGAGAAGATTTTGAGGAAGTGGATCAGTGAGGTGGTGCACGATTCATTTGGTCTGTAGAGGTTGGTCATGATACGAAAAGTAAGTAATTGTTACAAGAAATGGATTCCTTGTTTGACAATCGAGCTAAAGTGAGGACCTCCAATACTACTATGATAAAAGCTGATGTGTTTGTGAGTCATGTGTTGTAGTCATAATTGTTATCGGAACACCTTTCATAGACAAGCGTGTTTCACGATTGACAATCGAAGCTGGAATGTGAACCACCACGGTACTCACTTGTGATAAAGCTACTGAGTCTCCGCAGTCTTGATGGTGATGGAATAATCGGTTGTGTTATGGTAGGAATAGGGATCACGGTTATAGACAGGACCCGTTTCACGACTCCACCATGCCTGGCTGGGGCAATTACCACCATTATAAGGACCACCACCACACCATTGACAACCAGAGGGTGAGGATAAGACATAGAAAGAATCAAAAGGTTATCGAGAGGGTAGGGATGAAGAATCAAAGATGTGAGAGGGTAAAGATGAATATTTTTGGTATTTTTGAAAACATTTTAGAAAAACAAAGAATGAAAATCTTTTGGGTTTTGATTTTTAAAGAAAATATAAACACATGCAGATGGTATAAACAAGGAGGTGAATATCCAAATCACTAATGCTAAGGAGAATAATCAGCCCAGCTCGGCGTGGCGTAAAATTTGATCCGCTCGAGCAGTCGAGTTATCTCGCATGAAGCACGCCACTTGTGAATGGCGAGGCCGTAACAAGCTTAAAGCGGCTCGAGGCGAAATCAATGAAGATCAGGGGAGTATAGTGTTTCCCGGTCGTTATGTCCCGGCGAGCTATGCAATGGATTATCAAGCATATAGTGATGGGAGATTTGAGCGGAAAAGGAGATTGGGAATGATTATAACTCTGGAAAAAAGCCAACAAATTACAACGGCTTAAATGCAAATTAAAGAAAGTTAAAAAGATAAAATCTATTAAATAAACGCTATCACTATTTTGAAAATTGATGAACGTTTAAAACTTAAAACTTACGTTTAAAATAAAATTACGTAAACGTACAAAATAAAAAGTGAGATCTAAGAAATAAAAGTCCTAAAAATATGAAAAATACATTTTTACAAACCTAATGATAAAAGAAAATTTATAGAAAAGGAAAATTATTTTTATAACTAGTTACCTAATTATTATTAATTAAAAACTATTTTTAACTATTAAATAATTACCTAAAATGCAAGAAATTAGGAAATAAAGCTAGAAAAATAAAATTATGAATTGGAAAAGTCTAAAATAACAAACTAGAATTTTCAAAACTATTTTTGTATTTTTCTGATTATTTTTCTATTTTCTATGAATTTTAAACTATTAAAAACTAATTAAATTACTAAAAATTACCAAATAAACTATGAAAAATCTGGAAAATTACTTTTTTTACTTTTTATATTTATCTAAACCTAAGAAAATTGAAAAATTATTTTTTTGAACCTTTTCTGAATTTTTTATATTAAATGCTATTTAAAAATGCTTAAAAACTAATTTAAATCAAGAAAAATAGCAAATCAACTTGGAAAAATCTGAAAATTTCAGGAAAAGTCTAAAATTATATTTGGAATCTAGGAAAAATGGAAAAACAGGCACTTATGTGGAGAAATATGAAATTGATATGGAAAGTGCTTATGAATAAGCACTTTGATAAGCTAAAAGTTCACCAAAAGGCACCAAGCTGTTTACGAAGCCTTATTATGCTAAAATAACTCTAATACAACTTAAAACAACAGGTTATAACTTCAGATTAGCAAACTAGTACAGATTTGGCTTATTTGATTTAATAAACTAAAACAGATTTGGTGCCAACTTTGAACACAAGCAATGACTTTAAAATAAGCTCAAACTGAAAGTTACAACTTAGAACCTAGACTAAACTTTGGTGAGATCACTTGCACCAAAAATCAGACTATGATAAGCTCTCATGAGACCTGTGCCACTCTAGACAAAAGAAAACTCGGTTCATAAAGAGATCAGATGGAGCTGAGGGCATTTTTGCCTAAAAGAAGAGCTGATTTGAAGCCTTGAAATAAATTGCAAAATTTCACTAAAATGCTAATAAGTAAAGCACCAGTGAAGTTTTAAATTGCCAAATCCCACTTGATAAGACCCAAAGATGAGTTCAAGAAAAATACTTCTAACTGAGCCCAAACAGTTTTACCAACTTTTGACTTTTGACAAGAATGAAGAACTTTGACTATTATGAACTTTGGAACCAATTTTTGATTTGATACTGGTGTTATATGATAGAACAAGTGTAAAGCAAGCAATGTTGATGATTTCTTAACACAAAATAATGATTTGCACTTCCAAAAATTACAACATTAAGCATCAGGTGAGATGGATTCAAAGGAAAATTTGACTTCTAGTGCTAGTGAGACCCAATTTATTGACTAAAAAGAGTTCCAATATACTTAAGAAACATGAACTAATAAGTACCCACTGAGCAAGCCTTAAGAGCGTTTAACCCATAAACCAAACACCCCTTTAGTAATAAGATTAGCACACAAAACAGGTTTAAACAATGAACCAACTTGATATTATGATCAAACTGACTTAATATCACTTAAATACTTCTATTAGAACATATTTTAACTACTTGTGACCATTAAAGCAGTTATGCATTTGAACTTGAACTTGACTTACAAATGTCCATAGCCACAATGGCTTGCAACCTAGTGAACCAAGGACCACTACCTTAATTTAAACAACCCATTGCTTCCATTTCAACCCACATTCATGCACGAATCAACCCAAATCCTTCCCTGATCATTTTTTTACCCGTGTTGACTTTTGTTGACCAAGGTCCAAAAGTAAATGAAACTCACTGATGTGAGCTTATGGAAAGCTTAAATAAGCTTGAATAATCATTTTTGAGCTGAGAAATAAGTTATTGGAAGCTTGTACATAGGATTTGGAAACTAGTAATTTCAACGAGTGGACAAAAATTGAAACCGAACAAGGACTTAAATTGATACTTAAAGAAAGTTGAAATACACTTGGAAACCAATATTTGATACAAAATGCACTTGAAAATACAAATACACACTAGTTAAGACATGATAAGAAGCAAACGACATACATTGTGAAAAAACTAAAACTAACTCTCCTCCTTGTTGCTTCTCTTGGTTTTTTATACATCCCAAGTGTCTCTCTCCTCTTTCTGAAATGTTCCCACCAACAATTTGGACCATAGGATGTGTAGAAGCAATCCTGGCCGTTTAAAGTATTTTGGCGCCAAAACTTGTTTTAACCGTTTGTGAGATTGAGTGAGAGATTGGAGGGTGCAATCAATGCATCTTGGAGTTAAGTGTTTGGAGGGGGGGTAGAGGTGATGATGGTTGAGGTGGAGTGTGATCAGGAAGGTTGCAGGATTGGGAATGATGGTGGTTTGGGTAGCCCGTGAGGGAGAGAGGGAAAGGGTTGAGTCAAACTCATTTGACTGGATTATTAATAACAGGGTGGGTTGGTTTCGGGTTTAAACCGGGTAAAGGGTTGGGCCTGGGATTGGATTGGGTAAACTGTTTGGGCCAAAGGTAATAAAGGGGTCCGTTTGGATAAGTAACAACACAAGGACCAATCATGTAACTTTGAAATTCGGTGGACCAAACATGCACTTTCTGAATTTATGATCCAAGGGCCTATCTTGCCATCTCACATAATCCAAGGATCACAATTGCCACTTCTTGAAATTCCAAGGATTAATTTTGACCATTTTAAAAATTTAGGGACCAAAACTGTAATTTCTCAAATGTTTTTGGATTTTCCACCAAAGGACTAAATATGACAATTTATGATTACAAAAGGACCTTTGGTGACTTTTCTTTTGAAATTTTAACTCAGGGACTATTTTTGACAATTTTAGAAACTTGGGATCAAACTCCAATTATGCAAACTTTGCTCATTTTCATCCGATTTTAAACATTTTGCATCGAAACATATAAAATGCAATTTTGGAATATTTTCATGTTTTGATGCATTTCGAGCTTTTAACTTGCTTTTGCGCAGATTCGATTTGACTAAAAATGATGAGTATTTACACACTCATCACCTGTCACCTATGAAGAAGATCTAGCACGTTGAAGAAGATGCACTTGAAGAAATTGATATCGGTGGCAAGTTGCTATGATCCGCACAAGAATCAAAAAGTACATGAAGAAGAAGAGCAAAGCATTGATTTCAAACCAAAACAGGGCATTACTTTGACAAATCTAAAATTGAATGCTTCAATTGTCAAAAGACTGGTCACTTTGCAAGGGAGTGTCGGTTTACTAAGTATCAAGCAAACGAGGACATCCGAGAAGCCAAAACTTGAGCTCAAAGAAATTCCAATCTATGAAACAAAGGCTTTGGTTGCTCAAGAGAAGTTATCAAGTTGACGACCGAGTGAAGAGTTTGATGATGAACCGGTGACTTACTTGTATGGTAGTAGTGGAAGAAGTAGTTGATGATTCATTGGAAGCATTGACCGAGCATGCTTTTTGCTAAAGAACCGAACATGCCGCTTTGGAATCGATGATGGCTTTGGAGGATTTGATTGGAGCAAAGAAAGTGAAAATGATCCTGTTCTTCTTGCAATGGTGGCTACTTCACCAAATCAGCCTCTATCTCGAGGTATGCTCAAAGCGCCATGATTTTTATCATAAATTACTTGGCAGTTATGTGATTGAAAGAGATAATTGTGTTAGGGCTAGGTCTCGAGGTAGCGTGGTTATCAAATAACCTTAGAATCTATGGAAGCCAAAATCTTAGCACATGAAACTAATGAAGTAGCTTGGGATGAAAAATATGAACAACAGATTACCAATTAAAACTTAGTGAATGGAAATTAAAGCTGTAAAATTGTCTTTGAAATTGAGAAATTAACTAAGGAAAGAGATAATTTATTAGCTAAGTTTGCTGCATGGGGAGAGTCAATTGTCACATGTTTCTTATGTTCAAAAACGAAGAAAGAGCCAACCTTAAAACTGGATTAGGTTTTGGAATAGATTTTAGTAAACTAGAAGAAAACCAATCTAGTGATCAGGATGAAGGTGATTTTGAGGATATAATTACTAGTGATGAAGAACTCATTAATTATGTAGATACATCTAGTAGTGAAGGTTCAATAAGTGATCCACTCCCGAATATAAGAAAGCTAATGATTATCATGCGATTCCTCATCCCATTGGCATTCATCAACCCCTAGGCCTGATGTTTCTCGTTTTGGAGTAGACAGTCTAGAGTTTAGGAAAAATCTTGTAGCTCAATCTAGGTCTGAAAAACCCAAAGAAGCTGTTGAAAATAATGTTCAAAATCTAGCAGTACCTTCACATCAAAGTATCTGCTCCACAAGCAAGATACCTTCTTCAAAACCTTTTCAAAAAGCGATCAGTATCTAAACCTTTTTGGGATAACTTTGGTCAAAACAGGTTTAATCATTCACCAAGAAGGCAAAATAATTTTGGGCATAGACATAGAAGATATCACTTTGGAAGTATGTGTCAAAAGCGTGTTTTGTGTGTTTTAGTCCTACTCATCTAATTAAGGATTGTGAACATCACTTTCGAATACCTTAGAAAATTTCCAAAGAACAGTCGCCAACTAGAAACCTAGAGAGCACCAACGGTTTGGAATAATTCAGATAGGGTCAATCACAGAAATTTCTCACCGGATCATAGATACCCACACCAGAGAAAACATTTTTCAAAACCTTCAAGATTATCTCACAAGTACTTTCCAGTAATCGGATCTCTCCAAAGACTTTTCAAAGTACCGTCACCAAAAACAAGGTCTTGATCACACTATTTGGAATAGGAGTCCTAGGAGATCTCACTATCAACCTAGAAGGTTTTACAATTCACATAGGGATCTAGATCCACAGGAACCACGTGTTAAACCGAATGGGTTAAGAGGGAAAGTACTGCGAGGGACAAAAGTACTTTCAACAAAAAGTGAATCGATGTGTTTGTGATACAAGACAAAAGAGGAGAGAATTGTAAAAGAGATTTTGTTGAAAACCACGGAAAATTTTGAAAACCACATGCTAAAGATCAAAAGATAATTCTGGATCATCATTTAAAAGATAGTGGACATTACATACTCAATGAATTTGAGTTTGTAACTCCACAAGGGGAACACAAGTCAGTAATGGCTTGGGTTCCTAAAAGTCACTAACTCTTTTCTTTATGTGCAAGGCAACCCAGAAGAGGAGCTTAAAGATCATCTTATTGTGGATAGTGGTTGCTCTGGAAGTATGACATGAGACAAAGAGATCTGTCGATTTTAGGAAGATTAGTGGAGGAAGAGTTGCATTTGGGAATGATCCCAATGGAGGAAAGATTACTGTAAAAGGAACTATCAAGCGGGGCTTATAGATTTTGAGAATGTTAGATATGTGAAGGAGCTTAAGTTTAACTTGTTATCAGTCTCTCAAATCTGTGATAAAAAGCATCATGTGTTATTCAGCGACACAGAATGTCTCATCCTTTCCTCTCGATTTTAAGCACATTGATGATGAATTAGTAGTTCTTAGAGTACCAAGGACAAATGATGTGTATAGTTTAGACATGAAGAGTCTACATTCTTATGGAAGAGCCACATGTTTGGTGGCTAAAGCAACATCTGAAGAGGCACATCAATGGCATAGAAGATTGGGCCATGTTAATTTCAAGAATATCAACAAACTGGTCAAAGGCAATCTTGTTAGAGGTTTACCTTCAAAGACTTACAAGAATGATCAATCATGCTTGGCATGCAAGAAGGGTAAACAACATAAAGCTTCCTGCAAGAAGCTTGAGGAGAGAATTATTAGAGAACCCTTGGTACATTACATATGGATTTGTTTGGACTGTTTTACGTGGCAAGTTTAAACAAGAAAAAGTCTTGCTTAGTTGTAACAGATGATTGCAGTAGATTCAGTTGGGTATTTTTCTTAGAATTTAAAGATGATACTTTTGATGCTATTCTGGAACGATTATAGCCCTTGAAAACCAATTGAGACTCAAGGTTAGAGGTATTAGATGTGACAATGGGACTGAATTCAAGAACAAGCTCATGGATGAATTTTGTGCAAACAAAGGCATAAAAAGGGAGTTAAGTATTGCAAGAACACCACAACAGAATGATGTTGCAGAGAGGAAGAATAGGACTTTGATTGAAGCAGCAAGAACAATGTTAGCAGCTTCTCACCTACCTATTAGGTTCAAGGCGTAGTAAGTCTTGCTTGCTATGTACTTAACAGAGTCTCAGTCACCAAACCACAGATGAAGACACCTTATGAATTGCTGATGGGCAATAAACCCAACATTCGTTTTATGAAGCCTTTTGGATGCCCTCTCACTATTTTAAACACCATTGATAATCTTGGGAAGTTTGATGGCAAGTCAGTAGAAGGATACTTATTGGGTTATTGCACTAACAGTAAGGGCTTTAGAGTATACAACATAGTTACTAAGAAGGTTCAAGATTGTCTTAATGTTGAGTTTTTAGAAGATCAAGACAATGAGAAAGGTAAAGGTCCTGATTGGATGTTTGATCTTGAGGTTTTATCTCCTTCAATGAACTATGTACCTGTTAGAGAAGAAAATCAACATGTGCACCATGGAGAAGATTTACAATATGTTGTTCATGGAGTTCATATTAGACCGATCTGTTCACGATGAAGATCCTGTTAGTCCAAAACAAAGTATCTGATGTTCTAAAGCAAAGTATCTGTTGCTCCACAAAGAAAGTATCTTTGCACCAACATCCTCTTTGTCTCTGAGGATCAATCTATTCAAGAGGAAATTAATCAGATGCTTCTTCAAGATGTATTAGCACATTCTTACACCGATGAACAAAGGAGAGCTTATGAAGAGGCAAAGAAGAAGAACAAGACTGCAGAGTACTCTCACGATACTTTGGGCCAAGTACTTTCGAACAAAGTATACGCACCAGTTGACATTACTTTAGATGATTTGGATGATCCTACCATGCATGGATTAGAAGATACTGATGATGAACTTGAAGATGAAGGTATTTTTACAAATTCCAGTGAAGGTGCTGATGTTACTAATTTGGAGGATACTTATGGAGTTCCACAGTCTCCAAGCTTAAGAATTCATAAGAATCATCCTTCTGATCAAATCATTGGTCCTTCTACTTCTGGAGTGATGACTAGACACAGAGCTAAGACTTTTTCTACACCTCACAATGCTTTACTTAGCTTTGTATATAAACAAAATAGGCTAAATCATAAGGATCATCAAACCTGCTTATTTACTTGTTTTATCTCTCAAGAGGAACCTAAGAATATTGCTCAAGCTTTAACTAAAGAAAGCTGGGTTAAAGCTATGCAGGAAGAACTTCTTCAATTTAAACTTCAAGAAGTTTGGGTTTTATGTGATCTTCCAGATGGGAAGAGAGTTATTGGAACCAGATGGGTCTTTAGAGTCAAAAGAGATGAAAGAGGTAATGTTATCAAGAATAAAGCAAGGTTAGTAGCAGAGGCTCTGAGACAAGAAGAAGGAGTAGATTATGATGAAGTGTTTGCTTCTCAGCAAGGATAGAAGCTATTAGAATATTTCTTTCTTTTGCTTCTTATATGGGATTTCAAGTTTACCAGATGGATGTCAAGAGTGCCTTTTTATATGGCAAGATTACAGAGGAAGTTTATGTCAAACAACCTCCTGGTTTTGAAGATCCTAAACACCCAATCAAAGTCTACAAGGTGGTTAAGGCTCTTTATGGCCTTCATTAGGCACTTAGAGCTTGGTATGAGAGACTCGCCACATTCTTATTGCAACATGGATACAGAAGGGGAGCTATTGACAAGACTTTGTTTATCAAGAGAGACAAGAAAGATATCATGTTACTTCAAGTTTATGTTGATGATATCATCTTTGGGGCTACCAAACAGTCCATGGTTAAAGAGTTTGAGCAGCTGATGCAGAAGGAATTTCAAATGAGTTCAATGGGAGAGTTGACTTTCTTTTTAGGACTTCATGTTAAGCAGTCAAAGGAAGGTATTTTTATAAGTCAAGACAAGTATGTTATAGACATACTTAAGAAATTCAATTTGATGATATGAGGTCGTTACTACACCTATTAAATCTATCAATTCATTGGGCAAAGATGAAGATGGACAACCTGTTGAAGTCAAGCTTTATAGATCAATGATTGGCTCTCTTATGTATCTCACTGCATCAAGGCCTGATATCATGTTTGCAGTTTGCCTATGTGCAAGATATCAAGTCTCACCAAAGATTTCTCACATGAATGCAGTTAAAAGAATCTTTTGTTATTTGAAGCAACAACCAAAGTTGGGGTTGTAGTATCTAAAGGAGTAACCTTTTCACTTAGAAGATTTTTCAGATAGTGATTATGCAGGTGATAACTATGATAGAAGATCAACCACTGGAGGATGCCAATATCTTGGAAGAAGATTAGTCTCCTGGCAATGCAAGAAACAAACAATTGCGGCAACATCCTCTTGAAGGCTGAATATGTAGCTGGCTGCAAGTGTTGTGGACAAGTTTTGTGGATGCAAAATCAGCTCTTGGACTATGGATTCAATTTCAAGAATACTCCAATCAACATTGATAATGAGAGTACCATTTGTATTGTGAAGAATCCAGTTTATCATTCCAAGACCAAGCACATACAGATTAGGCATCACTTTATTAGATATTGCTATGAGCACAGGCTCATTAATGTGGTTAAAGTTCACACAGATGATAATGTAGCTGACTTACTCACCAAAGGCTTTGATGTTTCAAGATTCAATCACTTAGTGGTGAGCATTGTCATGATTAACTACTGAGCTACATTTAAGGGGAGGACTATTTAGTGTTAGTATAGTCCTGTGTATTGCTTGAGGGGAGGATATTTATGTATACTTAGTTTATACAAAAGAATTTGGAAAAGTAATGTTTTTCACGAAAGTTTGCTTGGAAAGTACTGCTTGGAAAGTCTTGCATCACGATGGAAAGTCTTGTTTGTCTTATTAGAAGTACTGTTACAACGGTTATATTGAGGGGTAATTAATGCTAAAACGGTAACTTTGTTATTTTAGGCTGTGATTTTTCAAATCTCACCTATAAATAACTACTTTCCGATTTTCCCTCTAATCATCCCTATTTTATTCGATTTCAACTCTTATTGTGCTTACATACTCAACCATGGCTAATCGTCCAACCGTTTCAAAGCACAATATGGTGGCTAATTTAGATAAGACTGAAGCGAATCTACTCTTTCATGATATAATTGATTATCTTACTGGATCGCCCATCAGTTATGCTCTTTTAGTGGAGCCGGATATAATTGAGCCCTGGATTCAAGAATTTTGGGCTAATGCTAGGGATAACATGGAGAATGATGAATATTATGACGAAATCACATTGGATAATTATGTTTTGACAAGGGAGTTGGTTAAGTTGAAAAAGACTACTGAGGCTCAAGCCAAACAGATAAAGAAATTAAAACTGAAGTTTAGAAGGCTCAAGACTTTTGTGTGGCCATTAGTTCAAGAATTTAGATCAGGTTAAATCAAAGAAAAAGGCGCAACGGCAGTCTAGGAAAAGCAAACGCCAACAGGTTCACCAACAATCTTCTGTCCAATTGGGGAGGAATTTAGAAGAAGAAAATTTGAAAGAAGATGTTGAGAAGAAGAAAGAACCTGAAGGTACTAAAGAACATGAAAAGACTGAAGAAAAGATCATTCAAGATACTGAGGAACAAGAGGAACAAGTTCAATTTCAAGGTCTTGATGATCAGTCTTGAACAACATAGTACTGCTTTGCAAGGTGCTTTTAGACAAGAGGTAATTACTCCAAGAGTATTGAATTTTGAAGAGGAAGCTGGTCCTTCTACAACTGTTATACAAGAGGAGGAAGCTACACTCAAACCTATTCATTCTGCGAGTGATGATGAGTTCATTGCCACAATTTTAGAAGATTTATCACAACCTAGAGGTGGTGTTACTATTCGAGAAGTGCAAGAAGAAGAACAACAAAGAACTTCTCAACCTGCAATTGATCCTAAGGCTAAAGGGAAAGGTGTTCCGTTGAAACCAAGAAAAAGAAACTAACTTTGCGAACTTAGAGCAATTGAAGTTGCTAGGAATGAAGCTGCTGCACTAGAAAGTTTCAAGAGGAGTTAAATGCTAAAGATAAAGAAGCTCAGGCAGCTGAAGAAGCTCAAAGTAGAAGCAGCTAAGTTACAAGATGAATTAAATCTTTGAAGTATGAACTATTACAATCACCTACTCCTGTTAGATATATGCCAAGAAGACCTAATTTAGCTAAAGACAGGAATGCTATGATGGCTTATTTAAATGGTCGAGGATATAAAGGATTGCAGAAGCTGAATTATGTTGATATGAAAAGATTCTATGATGCTGAGACAGAAGCTTATAAGAAGAGTGTTGCAGGCATCAAAGATTTTAGAATAAGCTACTTGACTGGCTGAAAGGAAGAAGAGTTTAAAAAGAAAAAGGAAAACTGATGTTACAGATAGACAGTTCTCAAAGAAAGAAAGAGTTGAATTAAGATCTGAGACTAGAGATACATTAAGAAATTATCTCAGAGTGGTAGATTTTGATTATTCAAAAGAAGATGTTGACATGAAGATGAACAGATCTCATATTAGTGCTTTTGAAGTTGTGAAATCCAAAGAAGGAGATTATATGATTTTTCATAAAGAAGATGAAAGCTTCAAAGTTTTCAATAGGCTATGGGATTTATTACACATTATAGATAGAGTGGATCTATTTTATCTATATCATGTGGTGAAAGCTTATTTTAGAGATAATCCATCAGAAGGAATTGGTCTAGTTTTGCTTGGAGATCTCATAACCATGTGGGAAACAGAAGAGGAAAGCACTGATGATATATGGAAGAATCAAGAAAACTGGGAAATTGTTTGCTGGAGATTCTTTGAAGAGTCTAGAATTCATGTTTTAGAGCTGGAAAAAGGTACAATGATACACATGTTTGTAAACAGAAGATATCCTCTCACAGTTGAGCTCATGAGAAGAATGCTAGAGCACGGATTGGAAGTAGAAGAGGATAATGAGACTGCTTGCATGGTCATACACTTGTTTATCAACTGGACTACCATTGATGAAGAAGATGAATAAACTGGTATGAATTTCATTGAATAAATTTTTGATAAATCAGTACTTTATTCAAAATGCTGTGATCAAACAAGATACTTTCATCAAAGTAAATCGCTGCGGCTTTACACCAGTTAAGTGATTTTTGAAAGAAACATTTTTGTTAAGTAACAAATATTTTGAAACAAATGTTAAATGTAATAAATGGATTTTGAGATGGAAACATCAATAGGTCATCAATCCACCATGGTTACAAAAGGATTGGCTAATCCATGAGCAAACGGCTCTGGTAAAGATATTTCAAATCCGTTTTTAGTTAACAACTTGCTAATAAGTTGTATGGTAATCAACTCACCATATCAGTTTATGTGAAGAGTTGGCTAGCCCACAAGAAAATGGCTTGTGGTAAAGGCAGTGGAAAAACCATTATTGGTAATTAGTTCACCATTAGATAGAAGAACTAACTAGTCCAGAAGGGTACAACTTTTGGTAAAGACAAATCAAATACGTTGATAGCTGATGATTTGCTTAAAATCATATGGTTATCAATGTACCATGGTCTTACACACCAAAACATTTGGCTACTCCAGAGATTAATGGCTTTGGTAAAGAGATCTAAATCCATTAAGTTTTCAATGATTCACCTCTCACAGGAGTTAACACACTTGGAAGTGATGAGAATAGTATGCAACTTAAACTGAATTAATGTACAAATTATCATATGTTTGTGTGTTCTTTGAAAAGATGGAGCTTGCTTTGAATGCTGGCGAGAAAGAACAATTCTAAGAGATACTTTGACAAGCACAGACATAATTCTGAGAGATACAATCTAAAGACTAAGGAACAATCATCCTTTAAAAGATGAAGCTGTTAAAGATATATTCACAAAGGAACTTGAAGTCAAGCAAGTAGAATTCAAGTTAGGGAGGATTGTTGGGATATGAAAGTGTGAAGACATGAAAGTACCGTAATTTTGCGCAAATCTTGGAAAAAGTCAAAGAGTCAAAGAAATCTTGCTAAAGACAAAGTCAAAGTACTACATCTAGAAGTCAAAGTACTGCAAGAACAAAAGAACTGTTATATTCGTTTATGGAAAGTATTGTATTCTATGTTTAGATAACTTGTCGTACAAGGTTATCAATTGTAAACCGACTAGGATATCCTTGAGCCTATAAAAGGACTCCTAGATTGGTATTAGAGGTACGATTGCTTAAGAGTTTATGAGTTTTAGAGTTTACGAATTCACAAGTTAATTAGTGTTTTAGAGAGAAGTTCGATTATCTTAGAGTTGTATTAGAGTATCTGCATAATAAGCAGATTTAGAGTTTATAATAAAAGTTATTCTTCTTAGCTTTGTTAAGTAAATTCCGTGTACTTGATAAAGATTGCTCAGTGTTTCTTTGTTAATAACTTAGGATTTATCCGAGGTTGTTAAACCTTAACAAGCTAGTTAAGTTAGTTTGATTAAAGTATATCGATCCAACACTGATCCTTGAACAAAACCCCAAATTCACTTTCTCACTGAATGAGTAAGACTCATTCAGGGTCCCTGATATTGGACAAAGAGCATTGAATAAGTAACCAAATGCTCTAAGTATCAGTTACTTAATGTCCTAGGTTGGTAAAATCACCAATTTAATATAGGAATATATGTCTCTTATCCCTTTTGTCAACCATGTCATGGGTCCATCACATCCTTACCTCACCCCATTTGGCATTTAATGCCTCCTCTCACAACAAATATCCTCAGGATATTTCAACTCTGCAAAATGCACTTTTATCAAGTGCACTTACAAGCTGTTCAAGCTTTGAAAAGTAGAAAACTACGGGTAGTGGAGTGGTCGCATTAAATGAGGTAAATAAAATTTTTTAAAAAACCGACTTTATAAATCCTCACATGTGCAAAATCTACCCTCTCACCACTCTATAAATACCCCTCTCAAAACACATTAAAACACACACAAATTGTTTTCTGCATCAAAACTCTGTCAAAATCTTTTCTCAAACCCGAAACATTGTGTGTTCTTTAATCATCAACCAGTTTTAAGCAAAATCTTCTCTATAAACAATTTACAAAAGGTTTTTCATCATCAAACTCAAAAGATTTTCACCTCTTTGATTGTTCTTGTCAAAAATTATCTAAAACCCTAAAAACTTTCAATGGAAATGGCAAGAACACAGAGTCTTCATTTTGCACCTCAGTGGGTGGGCAGTCTTGAAAATGTTGAGTTTAAAACAAATAATGTTATAGAATACCCACATGATGTCCCAGCCTACAAGGGAATCATGAAATTTCTACTCAACCGCCCACTGAAATAGGCCTTTGTTCAGTCCCCTTCAATATTGTACCAAAACCTCCTCAGGGAGTTTTGGGCAACTGCAGTGGCCTATGACCCGACACCCACAACTGATGAGACAGACCTTAGACCACTCAAGGAGTTTCTCATCAAATTCACAATTTTAAACGGGGAACAATCAGTCACCCTGGACTATAAAACCTTTCGTACATCAACATAGCTTGAATATAATCTGGGACAATATGTTGCTCACCACGACCCGTACCATTTAAGGCTGAGTTGGGTAAAATTGTTTTAGATCCAAAATTTTTGAATGAGAACCCCAGTCACCAAGAACTCCTTTCCCGTGGCTTGGAAGATCCTATTCACTTTTGTGATTCAGGTTCTCAGCGGGAACCATTTATCCACTGAACAAGTTAACTCTATTCAGTTGATGATGGCATCTGACTTGATGACGGGGACTAATGTCGACATAGGGAAATCATTTACAAAGATGATCTAAGTAACCAACTCTTGAGCAAAACTAGGGCAAAATATGTTTCATACCCTTGGTTTGTCTCATGTGCTTTGTAAGTGTTACTGGGTTATAATTATCCTCAGGAATACAAATATTGCGCTTTACCTGCATTCCTGAGCCCCTCAAATTTTCAAAAAGACCCATCCCTTGTCACTAAAATTGAATTGACGACCCATATGGTTCTGTAAACAACCGAGAGGGACTCGGGTTCTAAACCACTCCTAAAAAGAGGAAGGGAAAGTCTCAGACTGGGACTTAAACCAAACCCAAGTCTCAGGGCCTTGAGGATTCTGGAGCACAGCCTAAAAGGCAAAGAAAGACTGATACATCACAGTCAGTGCCCTTGGTACCAACAACTACTCCCCAAGATCCAGAGGGAAACAAACAACCCGATGGTAGGGGAGCGCCTTCCACAAAGCCTGATGAGGACATTCACAAATCAAAGCTTTTGTCCGAGGGCACAACTACTGATCCGGATATCACTGCCATTGCTTATAAGGATGGCACTAGGAAACACCCACCAGTGCTTGAAGGAGCACAAAGGGACAAATACTTGGAGGGAAAGGAACAACCCGCCGATACGGAACTCACAACCAATCTTGACTCTGACGAAGGCACTAGGAAAAACCCATCAGTGTCTGAGGGGTCATAGGGGGGACAAAGACTTAGAGGGACAAAAACCACCCGCTGATACGGAACCCATCACCACCACTGGTTTGCTTACAGTTGCTGAGGTTAATGAAATACTCTTTTCTGATGAGGAGCTTTGATGCGTGCCAAACAGTCAAGCTAAATCACACAAGCCCGCCACTTGTGAATGGCGGACCGTAACCGACTTAAAACGCTTAAGCGAAATCAATGAAGATCGAGTATAGGGTCTCCCCCAGGGTCGTTATGTCCCAGCGAGCTGTGCAATGGATCGACTCACGAATAGTGATCGAGGAATTTGAACGGAAAAGAGATTTTGAATTGATTATTATAACTACAGAAATATCAAACAAATACAAAGGCTTAAATGCAAATTAAAGAAAGTTAAAAAGATAAAATCTATTAAATAAACGCTATCACTATATTTAAAATGATGTTTTTGTTTTTTAAGTTTTTATAAGCGGAATTAAAAACTACTGACGCACAAATTAAAAAGTAAAACTTACACAATATTAACCCTAAAAATATGAAAATGATATTTTTACAAACCTAATGATAAAATAAAATTTATAGAAAAGGAAAATTATTTTTAAAACTAATTATTTAATTAAAACTATTTTAACTATTAAATAAGTACCTAAAATACAAGAAAATAGGAAATAAAGCTAGAAAAATAAAGTTATGAAATGGAAAAGTCTAAAATATCAAAATAGAATTTTCAAAACTATTTTTGTATTTTTCTGATTATTTTTCTATTTTCTAGGAATTTTAAACTATTTAAAACTAATTAAATTACTAAAAATTACCAAATGAACTATGAAAAATATGGAAAATTACTTTTTTACTTTTTATATTTATCTAAGCCTAAGAAAAATGAAAACTTATTTTTTTGAACCTTTTCTGAATTCTTTGTATTAAAGGCTAATTAAAATGCTTAAAAACTAATTAAAATCAAGAAAAATAGCAAAACAGCTTATAAAAAATCTGAAAATTTCAGGAAAAGTCTAAATTAATATTAGGAATCTGAGAAAATTAGAAAAACAAGTGCTTATATGGAGAAATATAGAACTGCTGTGGAAGTGCTACTTGAAATAAGCACTTGATAAGCCAAAAACTCACCAAAAGCTACCACACTGATAAAGAAGCTATAATAAGCTAAATTAACCAAAATGCTATGAGTTCCAACAAACTAATACCACTGATATGCAAGATACAACAGAATTGATGTTTTTATGATAAGCTAAAAAGCAGTTGCTAGGTAATGACTTTAGACACTAGCACAAGCTTAGAAATAAGCTCAAAATGAAAACTACTGGTTGGAACTTGGAAAAGACCTGGGTGAGACCAAGTGTACCAAAAATCATGCCATGAGAAGCTCTTTTGAGCCCTCACAGCTGCACAAAAACCTGAGAAAATCTCAGTTAATCTTTGCAGACAAGGGAGCAGGGAATAAAGACCTAAAAGTACAAGCTTGTTTAGAGCTTATACAATATTTGCAAAAATTCACAAAAATGCTAATAAGATAGAGAACCAGTTGAAGTTTTTGAAACACCAAACCTCACTAAATTTGACCCACAAATGAATCAAGGAAAAATCCTTGTAGTTGGCTCAAAAACAGACTTTTGCCAATTTTTGACTTTTGAAGAAACTTGAACAGTTGACTAAACTGAACTTTAGATCCAATTTTATGATTGATTATGATTTGTTATGATGTAATGAAGCTATTACAACCTTTGTTTATGACTTTTAATCACAAAATGAGTGATTAGCTCTTCAAAAATCCAACAGTGAACCTGTTGGATTCAAATGATATGGATGTTGACTTTCTTGGATTGCAGGCACACAAGTAAGACAGATATGAGTCTTTAATGACTAAACAAACTTGAACAAACAAAAGTTATACACTAAACAAGTCCTGAACACAATTAAATCAGCAATTCCAAACACCTCTTAATGCAACTGCTTAACAAGTAAAACTGATCAAAACACTAATCCACTTGATATTAATGATCAAACCAAGTATAACTATCCTAAATACAGCTATTTGAACAAGATTTGCACTGGTTTGGACAGTAAAAACAGATTATGCTTATAAACTAAATGACAACTTACAAGATGTCCAATAGCCACTATGGCTTGAATCCAAGAACCAGAGAACTACTACCCTAAGTATCCACCCACAGGACCTAAATCAACCCATTTGAATTGCTGCACCAACCCCTAACCATTTCCATAGCCATTTGCTCACCCAGTTGACTTTTGTTGACCCGGATACAAAATGAATGGAAACTTGAATTTGAGCTTGTACAATGCTTTCATAAGCTCATTTAAACTTATTAGACCAGAGAAACAAGTATATTGAAGCTTTTGAGAGTGATTTGGAAATGGAAAATTTCAACAGTGGACAGTTAAGATCAAATGTAAACTTAAACTGAAATTGATGCTTGAATTAAGTCTCAATACACTTTAACACTTTAACTTGATACAATTTAACAAGAAATTACAAGTCTTACTCTAAATTGAAAGTTTTAACATAAAAACGACATAAGTAAAAAAGGTAAAAACTAGTAGACTCCTCTTTCTAGCTCCATTTGCATTTCTTTTATATCCAAACTCATTCTCTCTCTCTTCTGATGAAATCCCACCAATCCTCAGCCATTGGATGGCTCAAAATGATCACAACCGTTTAAATGAGCTTTTGGCGCCAAATCTTGTTTTAACAGTTGGGACAGGACTGAGATGGTTGGAGGGGTACATTTATTGCATTTGGAGTTTGGTGAGGTGGGGGGGGACATGGGAAGGATATTGTGATAGGTGGGTCAATGGTGGGCGACGGGAGAAAACAGGGAAAGGGGATGGCGGGGTTGGTATTTGTTTGACTGGTTTTTGACCACAGGGGTTCAAGTGGGCAGGGGGGTCAAAAGGGTATTATGACAGGGGTCCAAGGGTTTTGATAGGGTCCAAAATAGGTTTAAAGTATTAAATAAACAAGGACCTATGTTGTACTTTCTGAAAATAGAGGGATCTATTCTGCCAATTCTGCCAAGATGTTTCAAGGGACCAAAAGTGACAATCTCAATAAGTACAAGGACCAAAATTGTCATTTTGCAATTTTCAGGGGCCATTTTGCCAAATTTCAAACTTGAAGGACCACTTTTGTAATTTTCTCAAACTTTTGACATTTTTCACCAAAGGACTAAATTTGACAACTTATGATTTTAAAAGGACCTTTGGTGATTTATCTTTTGAAATTATGTGCTCAGGGACTGTTTTTGACAACTTTTGAAACTTGGGGGACTGAAACTGCCAATTCTGCAAACTTAGCTCATTTTTCATCTGATTTTGAACATTTTGCATCTGAAACATATAAAATGCACTTTTGAGATATTTTCGGTATTTTGATGCATTTTACGAGCATTTTTAAACGTTTTGCAGTTCAGATTTGACCAAAAATGATGAGTATTTACACACTCATCAAGCTTGCTGACAGTGAAGATGAAATCCTTTCTGCTGGAGAAGAAATGGATGCTGAGGTTCAACAACAAGAACAAGAATCTCAGCCTAATCCTAAGAAGCATGAGGAGTCACCCTTTCATGATGATGATAACTCCTCTGCTTCCTCAGACTCTTCAACCTCTGATAAATGGCAGCAATATGACAACACTCTTCCACTCACTGAAAGGCAGCTTGTCATGTGGCTAGAAAGGGCTACAAGGAGACTATACTCTAGGGTTACTGACACTCTCTAGGATCAGCACATTGAAGCAGCTGCAAGTTATGCTGATCTGAAAGCTGAAGTGGTTACTGCCAATGCAAACACCGATGAGCACAGGGATCTCATGTATGATCATCTACACAGACTGGATGACAACCGGACGAAATTTCTCAAATACTTTCAGGATTCTCACACAAAACTAGATGAAATCAGGGACTCTGCCAAAGAAGACCCAAAACTCAACTCTAAAGTGCTCGAGGCTACTGAGGTCTACATGAAGAATTTCTCCCGTCTCACTGAACTGATCACCATGCTCAAATCTGCAAATGTTCACGGTCTTCGCTCTTCAATACAGTCTCTTCAATCCACCCTGGGTTCACTGGATGCTAAAGTTACTGATCTGGCTAAACCATCTTCTTCTATGGCCTGGAATCTCGAGCCTAGAATGACAACACCAGAATTATCTCAGGCTAATCTTGCTGACAAGGTCATAGGTCTTCAACAGGATACATCTGACATCAAATCCATGGTCTCGGAGATATATCAAGCCTTTAAAGGTCAAGCTGCTCTTTCTCCCTCAGTATCACAAACAACTCTTGCTCTCACTGACGTTGCAGCAACAGTTGAGGGGGAGAGAGCTACTGAAGTGACTCCTTCTCATACTGAGGGGGAGCCAACTCCACCTGTATCAGCAATCCCAATCTCCTCCATCCCACCATCAACAACAACAATCTCAATGACTACAGCAGTCCCAACACCAATAATCACAACAACACCCCCACTGGTATCATCTTCTTCATCAATTCAGGATAAAGGCAAAGTCATCATGACCACACCTTAGCCTGAAAAAATCCTCTATGAAATACAAGGAAAAAGTACAAGCTCAGTCCAGAACAGCTAACAGCATATCTTGAAAAAGAAGAAAGACTCAAGAAATAAGTTGAGGAAGAGCAAAGAAGTAAGGATGCTGATTCTCAGAGCCTAAACACGTCAAGTTTACTCACACAAGCTAGCCACTTGTGAATGACTAACCGTAAGAAACTTAAAACGGTTCGGACACTGATCAATAATAAGAGAAGAAGTAGTATGTGGGTAACTCAAACGTGTTAGGTTTGAGCACCGAGATCGTTCCGAACGAGGGTTGAATGGAATTTCCAACTCACGTCTCGATTATCGGGATTTGAATAAGAGAAGGGGATAATATGATATATTCTAAACTACGGGATAAGGAAAGCATATAGGATTAAAATCTAAGGGGAAAACCTAAGAATTAAGGCAAACTACGCAAATCTATACTAAAAGCGTAAATACTAATTAAACGAAAGCGAATAAAATGCAATTACGTCTAATCTAGATCCTAAAAATAACCTAAAATTACTTTTACTCTAAAAATGAAATTAGAAAACTATTTATGAATTAAAACTATTTTTTAGGAATTTTCTAGAATTTATTTTAATTAAAAACTAATTTTTAACTTTTAAAAATAAAACTAATTATCTAAAAATTATGAAAGAGAGAGGGAAAAATATGGAATTACTTTTCAAAAATCTAATATATCAATAAAGACTTTTCAAAACTATTTTTGTAATTTTCTGATTAATTTCCTATTTTCTATGAATTTAATACTATTTAAATCTAATTTAAATTGTTAAAAATACCAAATAAAAGGAGAAAAAGAAGGAAAAATATTTTTTATGCTTTTTATATTTATCTTAATCTATTAAAATTGAAAAATTGATTTTTGGAACTTTTTCTTAATTAATTGCAATTAAAGCTATTTAAAAAGGATTAAAAACTATTTTAAATTAATAAAAATAGTAAACAGTAGCTAAAAATTATAAAAAATTCAGGGAAATTCTAAAATGATATTCTAAAGCTATGAAAAATAGAAAAACAAGGGCTTGTGTGGGGAATATTGAAGCTGCAATGTAAACTGATTTTGAATAAGCTATAGAAAATAAGCAAATAAGCTCTAAAATGCACCAACCGATAACAGAAGCTAATTTATGCTAAATCTAACTAAAATCAACTAAAGGCAGCTACTCCTAACACCTAATAAGCAATCTACAACTGAATAAGCTAACTGATTAATCCTACCCAAACAGGTTCTGACCCCACTGTTTAAGCGGTTGCATCACTTATCAATCACTAAGAGAAAACCAAAAGTGTGGGTCTCAAGGTAACCTAGCAGAGAGTACTAATCCAGATTTTCAGCTAATATGGACTTATAATGAAGAAGTTAGAGATCAAACAAAATGGCATAAATGGACAGTAGGCTGCTGAATCAGCAAAACAGTGAACTGGGACCCTAGTTTGAGCTTAACCACAGGCTTATCAGGAGGGCTTAAGCCAAAAACAGAAATGTGGTCTTCAAGACCACCTAGCAGGCTATACCTAAACCAAAAATCAGACCCTTACTAGTTGAAATGAACATTGTGCAAGGTCTGCACTTTTTGCAAAAACAGGTTCAGACAAGGTTTTGACTTCTAAAAAGCAGATTAAGAAGGTTTGACTTTAATGAGATTAGAGATCAAATTTAGAACTGATGTGGATGAAATATGATGTAATAAGACTGAAACAAGCTAGTTTATTAACTTCTAAACCTATATGTGATGATTCAGCAACTGATTCTAACAGCCATGCATGTAAAATCAGTAGACTTGTAAATTTTGACCTAGAGTGCAAATTGCAGCAAATCAAGGACAGAGATGAATGCACAAAACTATATCAAACATAAACCAACTGATCTAATCCAATATATAACCTCTAAGACAGTTTCAAACATTAAACCAAACACTCCTTTAAGAATATGAAAATGCAATTAACTTGAAAATTTGAGGAAAGACTGAAATGATTTGAATTTAGCAAAATAACTTGAAAATCAACCACTGATGATATACTAATTAGTAAATGTCTCCAAAACTAATTGACTTGATTCTTTGACTTTCGTTGACTTTTTCCGAAACTTGAGATTAAGCTAAAGTGTAACCACCACAGGCTCACATAAGCTTGCAAAAGCTTATGTGAGCTACCAAGCAATCAAGGATTCTTAAACACCAAACAGCTTTGAAATCAGATTTGAGAATTAAATGGGAAAATAAGAACTTTGCATTAACAAAAAGAGATTACAAAACTTGATTTGAAATTACAATCATTAAACTACTGAAAACATGAAATAGTGACAGGAAATAAAATGGTCAAAATTCCTCTAAGACTTAAGGAATTGGACGAAATTCTATTGTGACTTGAATGGGTATTTATAGCTGAGCTAGGAGTCTTGGGATGCCTTTGAGAAGAACCTAGAAGCAAAATAGCAGCCACAAATCCATTCCATGTCACTTCAACCAATCATAGAGCTCCATTTCCTTTGATGAGATGTAGCAGCCAATGGGAGAGCTTGGTTTGGCCACGTAAGCATCTATCTGACATGTCAGCTAGGTCTAGAAGCTTGGGAAGATGCTAAGTACTATGTTTAGTGGGTAATTGGTGGTAAATGGTGAAAAGGTAAATGGGTGTTTGGTTGGGGAAGACAGGTAACACTTGTGGGCGCGTTTGGATTTATTTAATGTTTTTCAAAGGTTTTGACCGGGTTTTAGTGGTATTGACCGGGTAAAATGGCGGGTCAGTGGTAAACGGGTCTTGGTTTAATAATAAGTGGCCGGGTGGATTGGTAAGTTGGGCCGTGGCTAGTGTTTGTATTGGGCTTGGATTTGATATAGTGGATTGGATTTAGGACTAATATAGGATCCATGGCAATCATAGGGATTAAAGATGTAAATTCGGATTTCCAAGGGACCAAACATGCAACTTCTGAAATTATCTTCAAGGACCATATTTGTCAATCTTCAAATGAACCAAGGTTGAATTTGTAACATTTGAATCTTCAGGGGCCATTTTTGACAAATACTAAAACTTGAGGGGCCAGTTCTGACATTTCTTCAAACTTTGATCAAATCTTCACAAATCATCCTCAGAGATTAGAAATCTTCATAAATGCATAATTCTGACCTTCCGGCTCAGCTTAAGCTCTCTCGATCTCTCGTGCTCGGATTTACGTCTGATTTGGTTCCTTTTTGCGTGTTTTTGCATATCCGTACCTGCACAAGCACAAACTCAAGAAAACCATAAATATTAGCAATAAATGGCTCTTTCTTGGTTATTTTGGGTCTATTTTGATATAGAAAAGGTATGTGTTTTAGCACATACCAAAATACCCCAGACGAGACCATTGTCGTGTCCTCACGCAATGCAATCAACTCACGCTTCTAAAACCAAGGATTTCAATCTCTTTTTACTAAACCATTGATATGTCCAAACCGTCAAGTTATCTCACACAAGCTAGCCACTTGTGAATGACTAACCGTAAGAAACTTAAAACAGTTTAGACAAACCAATTAGAGAAGAAGTAGCAAAGATTCCTCAAAAGAGATTAAGAAAGCCTTAATTCTAAAAACGCCCCGTTTACCTTTTATTTCACATATATAGATATTATGATTAAGCACATTCTGATTATGAATGACGGTTTGTTGAACTTTCATGTCGATCAATAACTCCAACATTTTTCAAACGACACGTTAGGATCACGGAGTAGAAAACACAACACAGCGTGAAGTGACCATACGGATAGAATACATCGTCCCTGATTTTTCACAAGTCCCAAACTAAGCTTAAAACCGAAATCATTGTTAAGAATGATTCTAGATGCTAACACTACCCATGGAAGTTACTTATGTACTTAGTTTTCGTTCCCATTTTCCTATTTCCTCTAGATTTTTTTTTATTTTTGTGAGAAATGAATTTCTTCAAATTCTCGTTTTGATAAGAATTATTCCGATAAAGATACAAAGCTAAGTCGATAATTAGTTATCCGTCTTCCCTCAAGAACCATTGTCGTAAAAATGAGGTCCACATCAAGGAATTTTTATTCACTTATACTTCATTTTTCATTTTCATTTTTCAACACATTTTTTTTTTTTTTTTTTAATATAGAACTTAGACTTTTACGTGTATGAGCTATGAACCACGGAGCTTCACGGGGTAATTCCAAGACTATAGGCTTCATGAAATGAGGATCCCGGCTGGCTAGGCTAATACCTCACTCAATCCCGGCTAAAGATCCAAGGGTCCGATCTCGACACCGCAGCTCACAACTTTACTTATTACTTTATCACTTATCACTTATTATTTATTACGGATCCTTGATGTGTACCCAATTTTTAAAACAAAGATTCTTTTAAGAAGATAAAGAACTAACTATCGCCAAAAACTCAACATCTCTAATTATTCATAAGACAGATATGGGGTGAAACAATTTTGTGGGAACAAAAAGCCATAAGTACCTTCGATGGGCTCTAAAGAGAACCAACTACTCCACGCTTAGCATCTAAACTCATAAGTAACTCTATCATTTCTCGATCTCTGCAAATTTAAAATCCCAAATAATGAGATCCGCAGATGCTTAGCCGATAATTTTTAGATTATCTATGGTTAAGGGAACAAGCTAGGGCTCAACACGCCCGGTCAAGTCAGAATTCCATTCCTACTCTCACCAGCGGAAAGTCAACAAGGTGTCAAAACATATATTAACTTAGCAAATGCTTCGTCTAATGAAATCAAGTCATGCATATTTAAAGTCACTCAGGGAAACTTGCAAAATCTTGGCCTTGTGAGCTAGAATTCGCATTTTATAGCTTCTTATCTAAGAGACTAGCCAACTTTTCAATCAAAAAGACTTAACAAAAGCTTGAAAATTTTTTAAATTTTTCACATTTTTGCACAATTTTTCACTTTCTAAGGAAAAACGGGGTTGCAAGAGTACATGACAAAAATAAGCAAGTGCGGTCAAATCAAATCGAAGATTACCCTACCCCAGACGAGAACGAAACATTGTCCTCAATGTTTAAAACAAGGGTATCACGAAAATCTAAAAGCCGTTTATTAAGTATGCTAGAAGATAAACGTTAGTCGATAAGATTTAGGATATCGGATTTCCATCAGCATCGATCATGAAACTCGAGTAGAGAAAATGACAAACTTCGAGCACGAGAGTCTTCATATCGGGAACATCCTAAACACAACATCACAAATAACCAAACACGAGAAATCGAAGAGGCAGACCCCTTCGCGTCACTTATTAGAAAATAGAAAGAAGATAGAGATAAGCATGGGGTGCCTCCCACGAAGCGCTACTGTTTTTGATCACCGAGTCGCTAGCCTGACTCGTCCCCGAATTCATTTGTCCTTGGGGAAGAAAGTGGTAGAGATACCAGGGTCAAAAACGGTGTCCTCATTCCCAAAGGAATGAGACTGGGTGGGTTTGGTGGGAAAGAAAATGTCGGGCATCAGCACATAAGGTATAACATGAAAGAATGATCCATCATCTGGTGGTTTTGCGGGCGGACGAAGGAATGATGGATCACAATGAGAAAACTCCAAGAAAGATGGGAGCTCATGGGAAAGGATAAGAGATGTAGGCTCAACAACGAAGGCATCCAACGGAGGATCCTTATCACAGAAAACTTTTTCAACAAAGAACTTATCAATACATATCCCGGGTTTAAAGATTTTGTCTTCACATGACGGCTCAACGGGATAAAGGATGGTCGACTCAATAGAGAGAGGAGAGTCAAGAAGTCCATCAAGAAACATCATATCCCCCTCGGGATCATTCATAACAACATCCTCAATACCCGGTGGTATCAAGTCATCAAGAGCAAGAAATGAGTCGGCTTCCTCAATGATTGGGTCATTCGTCGAATTATCGGAAATATCGTTCAAAACCTTGCTCATATCAACCTCGAAGTAGAATCGCTCAAGAATCGGAGGATAAACATCGACAATAGTGGGACTGCCACTAATCTCTTCATCAAATCGGAAAATCTCAAGCTCGGGAGAGAAATCACTATCTTTAACGGAGATAGGAGGCGAACTTGATTTATCGTTCAAAGCTTCAATCTTAGAAATGAGAAGATAAACATTCGACAATGTTTCTCGTAATGCTTCATCCTCGATCTCAATATTATCGGGCTCAATCTCTTCTTTTTCTGGCTCAAAATCATTTTCTTCTTCTAAGTGAATGGGCTCAGAAGGTAAATCGTCGACGAAATCGATGTCTCCATAAGAATCATCATCGGAATCGGAGAACATCTCATCATGATCATTCAGATTATCAAGAGAAGGCTCATTACAAATATCAACAACCCCAGACTCTCTTGGAATTGGGATAAAGATCTCAGCACTAGACGATTCCGTTTCCGGAATAATACTAAGATGCTCATCCCCCATTATGAGAGAGTCAATGGGTTCAAAAATGCTTGAGGAAATAGAATCATCGACCTCTTCCAAAACGTCACTTCTCTCAACCGGCGTGAGAGAAGGGGAAGGGTCGGAAATGAAAGGCTCAGAAACGAGAGAGGGATAAGAATCCGGAGGTGGGACAAGTGGTGTGCTCTTAGAGCTAGCAAGTTCCA
The DNA here is from genome assembly GCA_910596185.1 of Chrysanthemum makinoi. Taxonomy (NCBI): domain Eukaryota; kingdom Viridiplantae; phylum Streptophyta; class Magnoliopsida; order Asterales; family Asteraceae; genus Chrysanthemum; species Chrysanthemum makinoi. The sequence goes on from OU343220.1 coordinate 266,248,890, forward strand.
CCACTTCCGTTGTGGTCTCCGGTTCTTTCTGTTCAGAGATCGTTTTAAGCTCATAATTTAGTTCCGTTTTGTTGTAACTTGACAAACTCGTAATAGCGAATCGTGAAAGAGGAGGATCGATTCTAGAATTCTTCGGATTAGAGTCGAGAGTACAAACGGGAATCACCTTGGGTTCAGAAATATGTTCCATCTCCCTCACCGGAGAGGGAGTAGGAATCGAGGGTTCATCAAGCTTACATTTCAAAATTTTTGATAATGCTTCAAGTTTTTCAATGTTGTTAAGAAAAGCACGACGTTCAAAGAAATCGTCTCCGTGACCCTCGGTGGGTTCTTCGGGTAGCTCCGGAATAGTGTGATCGTCTTCCATAACTTGAACGGGTTCCTCATTAACACATTGTCGAGCTTGAATGCGGCTTAATAAAGTTTGAAGCATGCTTTCAATGTGGTTTTGACGTCGCTCAAATCTTTCTTCAAAATTTATGGAAATGTCATTGATAACCCCGGTGGGTTCTTCAAAAGGGCGACACATACAAGATTCGCGATAAAATCCACACCTTTTGCAAAAACAACGTTCACAAAGTGAATCATTTCTTAATAAATCTCTACAATTAAAGCAATAGGGTGGAAAGAAATTTTGAGACTCCATGAGAATTAATCATAAAAGAGGGATAAGATGAAAGAATTATCAAATCGAGGGTAAAGAAGAATATTTTTGGGTTTTTAGAAAACATATTTTGAAAAAGAAAATCTTTTGGGTTTTGAAAAGATATATTTACAAAAATGACGGTAACTTCACTCGGGGAAGGATCTTCAAATGCACGCGATTCGAGACGGAATACGAAAACTCGCTACAAGCCCTCCCCGGCAGCGGCGCCAAAAATTGATTCTCAGAGCCTAAACACGTCAAGTTTACTCACACAAGCTAGCCACTTGTGAATGACTAACCGTAAGAAACTTAAAACGGTTCGGACACTGATCAATAATAAGAGAAGAAGTAGTATGTGGGTAACTCAAACGTGTTAGGTTTGAGCACCGAGATCGTTCCGAACGAGGGTTGAATGGAATTTCCAACTCACGTCTCGATTATCGGGATTTGAATAAGAGAAGGGGATAATATGATATATTCTAAACTACGGGATAAGGAAAGCATATAGGATTAAAATCTAAGGGGAAAACCTAAGAATTAAGGCAAACTAGCAATTCTACACTAAAACGTAAATACGGAATTAAACGAAACGCGAATAAAATGCTATTACGTCTAATCTAGATCCTAAAAATAACCTAAAATTACTTTTACTCTAAAAATGAAATTAGAAAACTATTTATGAATTAAAACTATTTTTTAGGAATTTTCTAGAATTTATTTTAATTAAAAACTAATTTTTAACTTTTAAAAATAAAACTAATTATCTAAAAATTATGAAAGAGAGAGGGAAAAATATGGAATTACTTTTCAAAAATCTAATATATCAATAAAGACTTTTCAAAACTATTTTTGTAATTTTCTGATTAATTTCCTATTTTCTATGAATTTAATACTATTTAAATCTAATTTAAATTGTTAAAAATACCAAATAAAAGGAGAAAAATAAGGAAAAATATTTTTTATGCTTTTTATATTTATCTTAATCTATTAAAATTGAAAAATTGATTTTTGGAACTATTTCTTAATTAATTGCAATTAAAGCTATTTAAAAAGGATTAAAAACTATTTTAAATTAATAAAAATAGTAAACAGTAGCTAAAAATTATGAAAAATTCAGGGAAATTCTAAAATGATATTCTAAAGCTATGAAAAATAGAAAAACAAGGGCTTGTGTGGGGAATATTGAAGCTGCAATGTAAACTGATTTTGAATAAGCTATAGAAAATAAGCAAATAAGCTCTAAAATGCACCAACCGATAACAAAAGCTAATTTATGCTAAATCTAACTAAAATCAACTAAAGGCAGCTACTCCTAACACCTAATAAGCAATCTACAACTGAATAAGCTAACTGATCAATCCTACCCAAACAGGTTCTGACCCCACTGTTTAAGCAGTTGCATCAGCTTATCCAATAAGCTAAAGAGAAAACCAAAAGTGTGGGTCTCAAGGTAACCTAGCAGAGAGTACTAATCCAAATTTTCAGCTAATATGGACTTATAATGAAGAAGTTAGAGATCAAACAAAATGGCATAAATGGACAGTAGGCTGCTGAATCAGCAAAACAGTGAACTGGGACCCTAGTTTGAGCTTAACCACAGGCTTATCAGGAGGGCTTAAGCCAAAAACAGAAATGTGGTCTTCAAGACCACCTAGCAGGCTATACCTAAACCAAAAATCAGACCCTTACTAGTTGAAATGAACATTGTGCAAGGTCTGCACTTTTTGCAAAAACAGGTTCAGACAAGGTTTTGACTTCTAAAAACAGTTAAGAAGGTTTGACTTTAATGAGATTAGAGATCAAATTTAGAACTGATGTGGATGAAATATGATGTAATAAGACTGAAACAAGCTAGTTTATTAACTTCTAAACCTATATGTGATGATTCAGCAACTGATTCTAACAGCCATGCATGTAAAATCAGTAGACTTGTAAATTTTGACCTAGAATGCAAATTGCAGCAAATCAAGGACAGAGATGAATGCACAAAACTATATCAAACATAAACCAACTGATCTAATCCAATATATAACCTCTAAGACAGTTTCAAACATTAAACCAAACACTCCTTTAAGAATATGAAAATGCAATTAACTTGAAAATTTGAGGAAAGACTGAACTGAAATGATTTGAATTTAGCAAAATAACTTGAAAATCAACCACTGATGATATACTAATTAGTAAATGTCTCCAAAACTAATTGACTTGATTCTTTGACTTTCGTTGACTTTTTCCAAAACTTGAGATTAAGCTAAAGTGTAACCACCACAGGCTCACATAAGCTTGCAAAAGCTTATGTGAGCTACCAAGAACAGAAATCAAGGATTCTTAAACACCAAACAGCTTTGAAATCAGATTTGAGAATTAAATGGGAAAATAAGAACTTTGCATTAACAAAAAGAGATTACAAAACTTGATTTGAAATTACAATCATTAAACTACTGAAAACATGAAATAGTGACAGGAAATAAAATGGTCAAAATTCCTCTAAGACTTAAGGAATTGGACGAAATTCTATTATGACTTGAATGGGTATTTATAGCTGAGCTAGGAGTCTTGGGATGCCTTTGAGAAGAACCTAGAAGCAAAATAGCAGCCACAAATCCATTCCATGTCACTTCAACCAATCATAGAGCTCCATTTCCTTTGATGAGGTGTAGCAGCCAATGGGAGAGCTTGGTTTGGCCACGTAAGCATCTATCTGACATGTCAGCTGGGTCTAGAAGCTTGGGAAGATGCTAAGTACTATGTTTAGTGGGTAATTGGTGGTAAATGGTGAAAAGGTAAATGGGTGTTTGGTTGGGGAAGACAGGGTAACACTGTGGGGCGCGTTTGGATTTATTTAATGTTTTTCAAAGGTTTTGACCGGGTTTTAGTGGTATTGAGGGTAAAATGGCGGTCAGTGGTAAACGGGTCTTGGTTTAATAATAAGTGGCCGGGTGGATTGGTAAGTTGGGCCGTGGCTAGTGTTTGTATTGGGCTTGGATTTGATTCTGACCTTCCGGCTCAACTTAAGCTCTCTCGATCTCTCGTGCTCGGATTTACGTCTGATTTGGTTCCTTTTTGCGTGTTTTTGCATATCCTGCACAAGCACAAACTCAAGAAAACCATAAATATTAGCAATAAACGGCTCTTTCTTGGTTATTCTGGGTCTATTTTGATATAGAAAAGGTATGTGTTTTAGCACATACCAGATGCCTTGATTAAGATAGTGACTGAAGAAGCTGAAAAGATAGGGATTAATCTAAAAACTCTTGATAAAGGACAAGCAGGCCAAAAGTTCAAAGATGCTCAGGTTGCTGAAATGGCTGCTCTAAGAAAAAGACTTGATGAAAAGAACAAAAAGGCTGCTGTAATCAGGAAAGAAAGGATTGATCACTACAATTGGACCATGACAAGTAGAAGGGCACTTGAAAAAATCACTGATGTAAAAATCATCCCCAGATTCAAACCACTGGCAATGAATGTCTACAGGGGGATGATAAAAGGTATTTTGAGGTTCATGATCCCTTAAAGTTCACTGACTTTAGGATCACTGAACTTGATGAGCTTGGTACCATCATCGAAAAGAAGCAAAATGCGATGGTCAAAGAGTTGATGAAATCCCTCAACAAGCGTTATGAAAGACTAAGGAAAGCACCAGCTCAGCTTGGGATACAGCCAGCTCATATTGCAGCTCAAGGATCTCAACCTCAATCATCCCAAGCTAAAAGGAAAAGGGTTGAATCTGAGCCTGAAGCCAAGGTGCCTGGCTTTGAATGTAATAGGGAACTGCCTAAAGGGGTAAAATTTGTGAACTGCTTAGTCATTGAAAAGCCTAAAAGAGGACTTTTCTTTGTTGATGTCTATGGGAACCCAACATGCCAGAGATGGAGTGACATTGATCAGACTGACGTAGCTACAATGGCAAGTTACCTACCAGTGGCCTCTTAAATCAAATCTCCTAAAAACATCAGGTTATGCACTGACCTGAATGCCAAGATAAGAGAGCATCCTGACAAAGCAACCCTCCTCTCAAAGAAACCAAAGCTAGAAGCACTGGGAATCCACCTTGATTGACATCATCAAATGCTTTATCATGTTATCTTTTGTACTAGTGGTAAGAACCTTGTAATCTGATGAATAAACGATGTATGTTTTGTTAAAATATTCAGTGTTCCTTATTATGTTCATTAGTACATTCAGTGTAAGAAGAAGTCATCTGCTCACTTACACTGATCACACACTTAGGCTATTTGTATATCCAAATAGGGGGAGACTGTTGAGTTCAGTGAATACCCAAACCCTTTAATTCTAGGATTTGAATAGAAAATACCCTAAGTGTTTAGAACCTAAAACACTAACAAGTCACTGAGCACAGAGCCACTCAGTGAGCTGTCTTCGGGATACTCAGTAAGAGACGAAGAAGAAGTCTCTCCACTAAGTAAGGCAGAACTTAAGGGGTGAAGACTGAGTCAAGAAGAAGATGGTGGATTCAGTGAGTGATGAAAATAACTCACTGAATCCCGAAACTCCTCATCAACTACTACCACTGAAGACGAAGACTGAAGGCTAAGAAGACTGAAGAATGAGCGGGATAAGACGGGATAAGTTTGAACAGATAAGACGAAGTCCTTATCAACCAAATTCAAACTTTCCCTGAAGCGCTAACTATCGGGCTCAGTGTCATCACTGACAAGAAGAAAGAAGCCTTTTCACTTACTCTATATAGCCAATGTAAACAAAGACAAAATACATCAGTATTTTGTCTTCTGTAACCTGTCTGTTTGTCCTCTAGGATAGAGTTAAAAACATACTTGTATAAATAGCATAAGAGATAGAGTGAAAGATTCAAGCTTGTGCATTAACTGTAAAACACACACACAAGCAAATCTTTCACTCCTTCAAATACAACTATGTCCCTGAGATAGCTCAGTGGTTCCTGTGTAGTTGTGCTTAGACTTAGCCTAAGCTTAGTGAGGAGTCATACCATACTTGTCATTTCAATCCCAAGTACTATTCCGCAAGTACTTGTGTAATGTATTCTTTTTGATTCGTCTTTAATAAAGAATATAAACGTTGAAAATTACTCAGTGTATTTTTACTTACATTAATTCAGTCATTGTTCACAATTAGTCGTGTTAATTGTTTTTAAACTAACTGTGAAACGGGAACAACACCTAACCATAGCAACTAGTTACAACGTAGAAACCTTCTGAGATGAATTCTAGGAGTGAAAAACTCTGTGGTGCATTTCCAAGCCATCCTTTTTCCTCCAATACCTACAAAAAGTTATAAGAAAGAATACTAAACCAAACTAAACTAATAAAAAGGAAAAGGGATAACTCGGGTTGTCTCCCAAAAAATCACTTTTATTTATTAACGAGTCTTTAAGTTAGACTCAAGGCTATGGTGCTTCATTGTTGCCAATGGAATTGTCTAACCTCGTCCATCTCTCTCATTAAATTTTGTCTTACCCATGCAACATTGGTTGTAGTACAAAGAAATTCCTTCATTTCAATTATTTGTACCTTAGAAAACTTCTCATCAGGTCCTAGATGGTACCTAGTCATTTCAAACTTCTTCGCAACAATCGGAGGTGGTCTTTTGTAAGGTATGCCTAAAAGCTTAAATCTTCGTTGTTCGTACGCTTTTTCATCAAGGTCTGTGAATCCATCGTATCCTCGTATATCAAGGTAATCCATAATTCCATCTAAGTCATCATCGTCGGATTCTATCCCATTAAACTATTCATCATCAAGCTTAATCTCGATAAACTCAAGTTTGCAATGATCTTTCTATTCTCTCCACCTTGTTGCATACTCATCCCTACTCACACCCCTTTCGCCATTTGGATCAACGTCTTTGCTTAAAGTGTCTTCTTTCATGCAATCGCTCCAAATCTTCTGTTTAGTTAAAGCATCTACTTTTCGTTATCTGATTTTGATCGAATTGTCAAAACCTAATTTATCCACCCATGGTAATTCACCTCTTTCATTGTCATTGATGGAGGTCCAAAAATACTCATCATTTCCTATCCTTACCTTGCTACTTCCTCTATCACAATATTCGTTGTACAGGTCGCAAGAAGCCCAAAATGTGTGCCCGTTGGTATCTTTGACCCTAATCTTGTCGCACCAATGTCTTTTTTCATTGGATCCCCTTGTATAATCATTTAATTCACCAGTGAGCTCTATTTCATTTGATTTAGGTCCGTTCTTGGCGATAGGGGTTTCATTTTCATGGGAGTGGTTCAGGTTATTCCAAATGTTCCATGTTGCCTCTCTATCAATTTTACCATACACTATACATATCCAATCGTCGAAGGGTATTGTACCTTCCTATTCAAGGTTCCTTCTATATTGATCATTAGTGGAAGTCCATAGATGCTTGTTATGTAATATACTGGATATCATAACAATACAATCAAATAAGCTAAGGATCGTGTATAATTCTAAAGACAGAAAGAGAGAGAATGGGATGTTTAGTGAGAGAAAAACAAAAGAAAGGTTAGATTAACTTTGAACATCCAACCCTCTCCCTTGTGGGGAAAGGGCTATTTATAGATATGTCTATGCCCTCTTTCGGGCTATGGATCAAGCATACAGTGGGTAAAGACCTGTCCTTCTTCCATGGTGTTACTTATACTACTGTAAATTAACTAATGTAACGTTATGTCTACGAGCTATAATATGCTAGACTATTGTTGGGGTGACCAACACTTCAACATGGATTTTTCAAATCCTACAATCTCCCCCTAAGGGAGGTCACCCCATGAATTACATTGCGAATCCTAGCATTCTATCTTTATTCTTTCATGCTTGAGCTCGTAGACTTTGAAGCTTCCTTAAGTTCAACTTTGCATCTCAGTAGTGGTTCTTTGGCTTGAACGTTTCTTTGTTATGTGATCACGAGCTTTCTTTGAGATCATCAGCCACATAGAATCTATAGCTTATCCATTGAGGTATCGCCATCATGTGATGTTGTGACTTTTTGACTAACATGCTCACAGTTTTGGATCATGACATCTTTTCATCAGAGGAGCGGAAGCTTTGTTGTGTGTGTTGATTGTCATGATGTTCTTCAAGTATAATGGAGAGATTTGAGTATGCGGTTATGAATTGACGTCTCATCGGCTATCAGCTGCAATCATTGGGAGTACTTGCAAATGACAGTTACCAATAAACACACGAAAGTGTCTTTGTTCATTTTCGTTGAATATGGTTACAAGAACCACAGTTCCCCGTTGATCAGTATAAATACTGCCTGTGATCAGGTAGAATTCCTAAGAATCTCCTTGATAGGGTTTCGCAGCTGTACTACCCATTCTCAAACCGGAGCATCTCAAATCCGACAACAAGAGTGAGTGAATCAGCGAATTGATATTCACTGGTTGATGAGAAATTTATTTGATAAACAATTGCGTATTGCTGAGTAAAGAGTTTTTGCAATACGATGAAGGTTTTTTTGAATTAAATCAAAGTTCACTCAAAAATACTTTTGTTTGTAAACATTAATGCGCAGTCGATGTACTGGAAACAAATTTTGAGCACATCGAAAGGTTTTTATCAAAAGCATCCATCAATTCATAACCTGGACCAAGGTTGATTCAATAGTGAATCGCCCCATTGTTTCTATCCAGTTGTCACAAGTTTGATCTTTTGGAAAGATCTCACATGTCACCCACCAAGAGCTTGTTTGATGTTGGCTCTAGAATGATTTCCATCTTCATTGTGAATATTTTTACATATCACTCGGATGTTCTGGCAATACCACAAGGATAATGCGTAGGACTCTTAATATATTCTTACTTTCCACGTTGTTTGAAACAGCAAGTCTTCATGAATTATGTGTCCTATTGAGATTTTATGATGATCTATTGGCTCTAGACTATATAGTGCACTTTGGTTTCCTATATAAGAGACTAGGGAAAAGGTCTCCTTCTTCAATATCAAGCATCTCTAAGAGAAAGTCGATAGATTATGTAGGTTCCCCGTGAGAATGAAACAAATTCGTTTAAGAGAACTTGAGTGGCTTGGGAAGTTTTAGTGCAGTGCGTCACTGGGTCCATGACGTCTTGTCTGCAATACCGGTGTTACCTTAGTAACCGCCAGTAGTATATGTATTAAACCCGGTTTCTGCCCTAAGGTTGAATTATTGGTGGGTTATTTCTTTTCACCCTTTTCTCATTTCATTTCTTTTTCATTCTTCAACCACTTCAGTGCTTACCGAGACTTCATTACTAGAACCTTGTTGGGTTTATTCCAGTTCTAGCTCTATTTTAATCGGTACTCTTCCCTTATTCTCACTTTTCTCCTTTTTCATCATACCTAAGGACTTCTACACTATCTAGTGGATTGTCCCTGGGTAGATCCCTCCGGTTCTGGCAGGATCGTGGGAACTAATACCTAACCTTACCATCCTTATAACTCCAGTGCATAAAGTAAAATGGTCGGTATTTTGGTACAGTTCTTTCCTTCTTGAACCCAAATGAAAATCATTTAGAAAATCAATCAAGGTATTTGTGATACGGGATCAAAGCATTTTGTACCTTAATAGTTTTGATATTTCATAAATGCTCCCCCTCAACATGTGCATGATGAATTTTGGAATACTTTTGGCACATGGAGGACGGAGTGTTTTGAAGCACTTTTCATGATCGTAATAGCCAAGGAAACCATTTAAAATCAATCCAGGTACTTATGATAAAACGTTGATGCTTTAGTACCTTGATAGTTTTAATGTGAATTTTGAAATGCTCCCTCTCAATATGTGCATCGATATACGAAAATGTTTAGCACATATGGGAGAACCGCCTATACATTGAGACTTAAAAGATCACATTTTATCAGATTTTATATTTATATCACATTTTCTCCCCTAATAAAAAATTTCAAATCCTTTGAGATTTTGGATCCCAAGTGATTTAAATATGTTAAAAGATTGGAGAAAAATGTGTCATGATTTATTGAATCTTAAATGAAATATTACAGTGCTCCCCCTTAATTACAGAGGGAGACTACAAGCCATAGTCCTATCACTACTATATATTGTATAGTTATATTTGTTCATATTACAATCACCACATCACAGATAAGAGTTCAAAAATAATAACTACCATAAAGAAGATATCATCTCTGTAGGAGCTTGTAATGCCCTTCACGAACTCTACCTCCCACAAAACTTTCGAGACTTCGGAAGATTCTCCATGTCTTGAGCCTTCTTTCGATAGCAACAATAAAGGCCTCACTCCTTTCCAAGTCATTCTTACTCCAAAACCTTGTACTAACTCCTTGTCTCATGTCGAGCTTATACTCCTTAACCCAAAAATCCAAAGCTTCTTCAATTTGCCGTAGAGTACCATCACTGAACTTGTATAGCTCACATAGCCTCATAAGCATCCTTGTCCCATATTTGTCCGTGAAGACAACTGCTCTTGGAGTATCCATTACTGAGTAGTCATGCCTGTATTCCACTCCTGTTGCTTCCCATCGAGGCTTGGTGAGGTTGACTTGAGTTTGGTATCTTTCCATGCCAAGCTGAAAGTCACCAACTCTTTGTCGAATCACTAATCCTATGATCCATAGGTTGACTGCTGCAGCAAGAGACTTCTTTTGACGGATGGGCAGGTGATGAAGGTGGCCTTGGAGGTTCAACAGATACAGATCCTCAAAATCATTGGGATACAGATTCTTGAAGTCGTTTCCCTCTATCAGATGGTCTTTCTAATCTGCTCTTCTGAGGACAATCTTCTTCAGATACTCGTATCCATACATCGGGAAGATCTCCACACTGATGACACTTAGAATTCGCAGTTTTGAAAAAACAGCTATGCGACTCTTCTCCGCACCATGTCTTTTAATGTAGAATCATTTCTTTTTGAACCACCAGTGTGAGATTCTGTATGAAGCAGCAACGTCTTACTCATATTCTTTATCCGCCCAAAACTGATCTGGGACCATCTGCTCTAGACCAACATCTAGATAGTTAGCAGCCTTCATTTTCGAGATTGAAAAAGCTGGTCGGCTTCCTTGATTCCCGACGCGCAGATAATCCAGATCTCTGTTGAAGAAGAAGTCTGCTTGGATGGTTATTTGACCAGGATCACCACCTAGAGGAAGTGGTTTGTTGACGTTGAATTGAAGAACATTGTCGTCTACTTGATCCGTCAACAATTTGTAGCACTCCTCCATTTGGTACTGTAGGTGGGCAGCATCTGGATGAAAGGGTTTTACAATCTCATATGCTGGGCCTTCTAAATCCTTTGGTGTAATCGTTGAAATTCTTTGCCTTTCATAGTACCACTTCATAAAGCTTCCAATATCACCTGTAATGTTTATCAGAGATTCCTTAGGAGGTGCTTCATGGTTAGCTGCAATGGTGTTATCCCAGCTTTTGCCAGGAATGATAAGATCAGACGCAAGAATAGTCTATGAAGGCTCTGGAGTTGTTGGTCGTTCCTCTGTCCAATAGTTTTGAGTCATTTCCTTTGTTGGTGTTGACCAGGATGACTTAGTACTCTTCTCTCCTATATATGTTTTCCACCAGTCTTCATCACGAGTCACTTTAGGGATGTGTCTGGTGGAAGCATCATCTTCTTCAGAATCAGACACTTGGGCAATAGTCGATTCTTCATTCATGACTTGTTCTTCAGGAATGGAAGAGAATGTAGGTGTGAACCTCGAGTCAACCGTGGTCCAGGCAGCATGGGCCGAGGTTTTAGCCGTCCTGTGTGAACCTTGACCGGCTTAGGAACCATGTTGACTTGATGACCTTGGAGAAGGAGGTGGTGGGTTGGTCTTAGAAGTATCTACAGTACCCGAGGATCCACCTACAACAGAAGGTCATTGCAGACCTGGAGAGGTATGCCTAAAGTTTCGACCTATTTAATTTTGAATGGGTCGTGTTTTTGCACACATTCTTAAAGACCTCTGTGACCCCACCAGTTGGAGGAGGAGGTGGTGGTGGTTTAGGTGTTCCTGATGATGACTTGAGCAACACGAGTCTTCTCTTTTTCTTTGCTTCTCTTTCACCAATATCCTTTAAGTACTGCATATGGTCATCACGATCCATCGAGCTCTAAAGAGCATCATAGAGTTTCATATGGACTTCGTGCTCTTTGTGCTCATCGGTTTCATACATTGTGGACTTTGATAGGACTCCTTGAGATCGTTTTGAGCCTTAGGGTTGAATAATAACATAGATAAAGAACATGCACAGCGGAATTAAATAAACATCAATGTTATTGACACAAGGTTTCTTTCACAATCACCACCAATTATTATTTGATCAGAATAATAACGTGCTACCTAGATGTAACAGGGATCTAAGACACCTCAGATCTTGGGGGTTAACTAAACTACTTACCTAAGCGTTTACAATGAACTACACTCCTAGGACACACACACATACCTTTAATGACTACATTATGGAAGACTTAATTATTTAAAACCTACACCCCATGTCCTCTTTATATACTAGAGGATTAGGGATTACAAGATACTACGAAGGACTAAATAATAAATCTTCTTTTGCAGGCAAGTCCTTCCATCTTTTTGTAGATTTCTTCTTTGTCACTTTAAGTCCTTGATGTTTCATTCTTTATTATTTTGTATCATCAAATCAATAAACCCAACAATCTTCCCCTATTTGATGATAACAAAACAATTAAAGTTGTGTACGAACTTCCCTAGACGAAGTAGCAGAAGTTGAGATTTAAAACATCTCCGTGAATGAAACACATATTGTCTTCCTTTGTCTTCCCCTTCATCAATGCCATGCCACTCAAACATCTCTTCCTCTTTTTGTTATCAACAAATAGGGAATGTAAGCATGAATATAAAAATGATTAAACACATCATAAGAATAAGCTTCCCCTGAAATCAATGTGTTAATCATTTTTATGATTCTCCAAATCTGTTAGTGACACTTTTTCTATTGCTGAACTATTACTAAACTGTCACAAATTTGCATTCTCCTTCCTCCGTAGCAATTAGCAACACTTTTTCTGTCACTAAACTGTTGCAAATTTGTCACTATCATGATTACTCCTTCCTCCCATTCCTTTTTGTGACACTTTAAACTGTCACTAAGCTGTCACCTTTGGCATAATACGAGCAGTAGCCATTGAGCTAGCAGTGGAAACAATCATTAGCAGTGGTTGAGTAAAACTAGCAGTGGATCCAAGTACTAGCAGTGGAATTGAGATACTAGCAGTAGTTTGCGTGTTCCAGTAGTAGATTAAACTCAAAAAATTGCGTAGCAGTAGTTTAAAAACAACAGCAGTTAGTCGAGAAACATATACGAGAACTAGTAGTAGGTATCATGTAAGAGCAGCAAATCAAATCCTTTAACCGATCAACAAACCGTAGTTAGGGTTTCATGCAACTTTAATCCTTGATAAACACTAAACAAGAAACCCTAAATCTGAATAGTGATTGTGGCAACAGTAAAGAAAATGTAACAGCAAGAACATGAATATCTTCATATACCTTAAACCTTAAAAATTCGACTTTAAAAACCTCCTTCAGCAGCAGACTTCGACACTTAATAACTTTTGATTGAGAACTCAGATCGACAATCCCTCTGGTGAAAATTTAGATGAATATATAGAGAACATCCACCAAAAATTTCATCATGATCCAACAGTTAACGAAAGAGTTATGATCGTTTCAAAACAGTGCTGCAGAAACTTATACGAAAAATTCCAGATTCGAATTTTGTCTTCTTTTCGCCATTCTTCGACCAATAAAACCTTGTGAATCCCTAGGTAACAAGATCCCCAAGCTCTGATACCAATTGTGGAGTTTGATAGGACTCCTTGAGATCGTTTTGAGCCTTAGGGTTGAACAATAACATAGATAAAGAACATGCATAATGGAATTAAAGAAACATCAATGTTATTGACACAAGGTTTCTTTCACAATCACCACCAATTATTATTTGATCAGAATAATAACGTGCTACCTAAATGAAACAGGGATCTAAGACACCTAAGATCTTGGGGGTTAACTAAACTACTTACCTACACGTTTACAATGAACTACATGCCTAGGACACACACACACACACCTTTAATGACTACATTATGGAAGACTTAATTATTTAAAACCTACACCCCATGTCCTCTTTATATATTAGAGGATTAAGGTTTACAAGATACTACGAAAGACTAAATAATAAATCTTCTTTTGCAAGCAAGTCCTTCCATCTTTTTGTAGATTTCTTCTTTGTCACTTTAAGTCCTTGATGTTTCATTCTTTATTGTTTTGTATCATCAAATCAATAAACCCAACATACATCCTTTGATGGAGAATTTCTTTCATATCCGATGTGGGTAGATCTTTAAACGTTTTGTGCAAAGGAGCTTTCATAGCCCATTCAACCGCATCTTTGACCTCTGCTTTGTTAGGTTCCTATATTAGTAACACAAGCATCAATATAAGAAAGGAGATAAGAAAGTGATCGGTTGAACAAGATCAATCTTTACGCGTATGAATGAAAGAAAAGTTATGCGTGAGTATTAAGAGAAAATGAACAACCAACTCTCAAATGGGAGTTTACAAGATTATTTATAGGAGGGAACTAGGGCAACACACCAAGTTCCCATCCTTTACTTATTGGGCTTTGGATAGGCTCATGGGCTTTCTACATGAGCCTAGCCCTGATTACTAACATAAAAGCCATAATTAAGCTAACTATTACATATTAATTACTAACACTTAAATTCTAGTTTAGGAGTGATTCCAACAATCTCCCCCTAAGTGTTAGTGATTGATGATTTGATCTTTAAACGTTGTAGGTGCTGATGTAATAGTAGCTTTGACGTCTTCCGATATTCTTCTTTCTTGTGAGAAGAAGTGCCTTGATTCGAACAATCTCCCTAGTGTAGAGAAATTGTTTCCTTTGAAGTATTCTGCTTTGAAGTCATCATTTTCTTTGTTCTATGATCTTTGTTCTTTGTGGTGGTAGTGATAGTATGTTGTGGTTGTCTGCATCAGGTCTGCTTCGTTGCTCCAGTGTCTCCACGTCTTTCTCCAACATGCTCATACGCTCTTTAACGTTGAATTTCAGTACTGATGTAGTTCTCTTAGTCTTTGAACTTTGTAGATTCTTTGACTTTGACGAAGAATCATTTTGACTTTGTGTTGCCTTTTGAGAGAACTTCAATTAGTGTTCTTGTTGGTATGATCATGTGGAGAATCTGCATGATCTTTTCCACCCGCAAGCATTCATAAGAAGAAAACATAAAACATGGGTTAGAAATGATCCAGCGCTTACAAGTTCGAACTTCGAGAGTGTTAATAGGATAGTGTGAAAACACGACTCTAATTCTCACAAAGGCTGTTCCTGAACTGGAGTCGCTGAGGTACATCGAAGCATCACCCCATGACTGTAGACTGTTTGAGACACACTAAGCATAATCCACGGGGAGTTACCGAAGTGACCTGCTGTCAGGGCTGTTTGATGTTGACCCTGGCAGGAGTTTCCATTCAATCACTGAGGATCACATGTGTGAACCTCTCATAAATGTTCTTTGCAGATTGCTAAGATCTGTGAAGGATACGATAATGTATCACTTGTGTTCTTATTGTTGAACGAAAAGCGATGAATTGTCAAGTGTACCTAAGAGATCTTTTGACGAATCTCATAGCTCTAGACTCAATAGTGCGCTTTGGTTTTCCTGAGCGGAGACTAGGGAGAGGGTCTCCTTCTTCAATACCAGCAATCTCTAAGAGAAAGCTGATAGTTTACGTAGGGTTCCCTGTGAGAATGAAACAAGCTTCTGTTGAGAGAAACTTGAGTGGCTAAGAAGGTTTAGTGCATGCATCACTGGGTCCATGAGGACTTAGATCTTCAATACCGGTTTCATCAAGTGACAACCAGTAGCATATGAATTGAACCTGGTGTCTGCCCTAAGTTGAATAATCAGGAAGGCTATTTCTTTTCACCCTTTTCTTTGCATTTCTTTTTAATTCTTCAACTCCTTCTTTCTCCGATTCTCATTTTCTCCTTTTTTATAATCATACCTAAGGACTTCTAATTCTAACTATTGGTGGTGTCCTTGGGTAGATCCCTCTGGCTCTAGCGGATCATAGGACGGTTATTCCTAACCTTAGTCACCTTATAACTCCAAGGCTAACCTATGTTGCCATAAAACCATTTTCATGAAAAATCTCTCACAGTGGTTATGAGTAAAAACATTTAATACCACTGTTTGAGAGTTGTAGGATTTTGCAGAAATACTCCCCCTCCACAGGTGCTTAAGAATTTTGACAGAAATCTGCACGGTGAGAGAAGAGCGCACACTTTTGAATTGATTAACTCTAGATAGACAATTCCCCGCGAGACACGGTTACATTACATAGTTAAAGAGATACATTGTCAGCTTTTAGGTGACAACTAGCTCTAATAACTACCTTGAAGGTGTGGAAAAACCTCGAAAGGTCGTCAAACCCGTCAAAGTTCATGTCTACTAAGAGTTTCTCGAATGGTACATTCTACTAGGACAAGTCCTTTGCGAGACACGTTTACATCACTAGCGAACTAGTTTGAAATTATTACCCGTCCCGGTGATATAGGAAAATATACCAAATATACGATATACGCGAGAATCAACAAATCAACCTTTTAGGAAAAGGGTTAACGTGCCAAAACTCACGAACGTGATATAAGTGATACCGGGTAAGTGATTACCGGGTCGTTTCCCAACGAGGTGTGAATTGAGAATTTCGTTTGAGGTTTGTTATTAAAATGCTTGAATTGTTTGAGATTTTGTGTTTTTGATTACGTAAAATTAAATGAGGGGAAAGTAATTAAGGCAAGGGAAACCTAATAAATGACAAACTAACTACTACTAAGCATAAGGAACAATAAAACTAAGCTAAATTAAGTCCTAGGGTGCTAAAATGCAAAAACGTGAAAACCCGGGCTAATCCCGAGCCTCAAAAAGTGAAAATGATGCAATTTAAGGCCTAAGGATGTGAAACTAATTTTCCTACGTTCTAAACTACTAAAAATAATTTTAGGAAAAAGCCGGGTATTTTTTCGACTTTTAAATTATTTATTATGATTTAAAAACTAATTTAATCTAATTTAATTATAAAAAATACTAAAACGTTTTGGAAAATTCTGAAAAATTCACTAAAAATACTTTAAACCTAACTGATCTTGAGAAAAATAAAAAACTGTGGTACTACTTTACGAAATAAGCACTTAAAAAGCCTAATAAGCTAGTAAGCTTAAAACTGAACTGGTGTTTAAATGTCTAAGTGTGCAAGAATTTAACGAAGAAAGACCCTAGGGCAGATGGTAAGGAGCGTGTGTGGTGAGCTGGGTGGCCAGAGATCAAATCCCAGCAATGGCGTTTTTTTTCAAACATTTTTTTTCGAATTTTTTTCTTTTACAGCTTAATTATAAGAACGAAATAATGATTTTTTGTAAAAACACTTTTTACCAAACCTCGGAAATAATTATTTTGAGACTGCTTATTCACCTCAGTTAAGTATAGCTCAAACAAAACTCCTTTTATCAGATTGTAGCACCAAATTACTTGAATAAGCACTATGGAAATAAGCAAGCATGCATGGTTTTGAAACAAGAATAAGCTAGATATGCTGAAAATCAAACAAGAACAAAGGGACAAAAGGAAATAAGTAGTTTTAGGAGATCCTAAGCTATCATGAGGAAATAAGCATAAAAGGAACAAAATACGCTACAATTGGATAATAAGCATAAATGAGCACTAAATAAGCTAATACTACTAAACCTAATCTATAGCACCTAATAAGCACTAAGGATACCTAAATAAGCTGATGGGAGCACTAATAAGCACTAAACAAGGGGCTGCAATAAGGCTAACAGTACTGATATGGGTTTTTGGGACAGATTTTGAGAGCAATTTAAATTAAGCTAATGCTAAACTAAGTCCAAAATAAGCTATGCTATATCTAGGTGGGTAAGTGAGGTTGCAAGAAAAACATTTTTGAAGAGTTTTTGATGACAAATAAGCTGTGAAAAAAGGGTTGGAACAGCAGCATAGGCTGCTGTTCTGTGCAAGTAATATGACAGCAATAAACTTTTTTTTTAGTCAAAACTTGTATGAAACTTGATAAAACATATTTACTCATGTGAAAACCAACTAAGAACCTTAAAGTGAGTTTGACTTGATAAGTCAAACGGGTAAAAACTGCTTTTTGTTCTTCAAATAAGCTTAAACCAAACACCCCTTTACGGGTTAAAACTCTTTTGTAAACTGATTTATACTACTTAACAGTTAAAATAAATCAGAACTTAGGACTAATAGATAATGAGCAATAAGCTAATAAGCTAATAAGCACTCAATTGCTTATTAGCCAAATAAGCAGTGAAGAAAAGATTGTAAAAAAAAACTTTTTCATTAACTAAAAAGGTAAGTTACAATACTGAATTAAAACTAAAAAAAAAACTATTTTTAAAACTAAAACCCTCCTTCCAAACTTGGCTACAATGGACTACTATATATACTAAAATATCTAGGTCTTCAAGACTTGAGCTTGTGTGCTTTTGATGTGAGACAGAAGTGAGAGATGGACACTTTGTGTTTCTTTTGGAGAAATCTCAGCCATTCATTGATCTTGGGCACCACTCATTCAATCCTAGCCGTCCCATCTTGAGAGCTTTATGTAAGTTGGGGATTGCCAAGGTGGCATAGGAGACCCATGTGGGATGTGGGGCTTGAGGAGAGCTGGGGACCAGAGAGGGATAGTGATGGGGAGAAGAAGACAAGGGTTGTGTTTTGAGTTTTGGCGGGCAAAAAAAAAATGGAGCAGGGTATCTGTTTATCTGTTTTGGGTAAAGAAAGGGAAGAGAAGGGGTCAAAAGAGTAGGGGGGTCAAGTGATATAAATGGAGGGGTTCAAAAGGGGTAAAAAGGTTTTGTATTTTGGTTTTTTTAGAAAATGTATTTAGTTGTATTTTTGTTTTAAACATTTTTTTTTTGGCAAGTAAAAATAATTTTCATAAAAATTGGTTTTAATAAAAATAAGATTTGAGGGAAAAAGTATTTTTGGATTTTTATCAAAAAGGGTAGAATTGTCATTTGGGTTCGGGTGGAAGGGTAAAATGGTGATTTGGATTTAGGGATAGGTTTTTGAGTCTGATTCCCCAAGCTCACTCCCAAATATGTATCCCGGGCTCTGAAAAATGTAGAAATTCATCTTCCGGCTCCATCTGCAAAGCACGCATTCCAATCCGAGCTCATTTCTGTCTGTTTTTGCCCTGTTTTCGATCCTTTGTACCTGAAATACATAAAAACACACTCCAAGGATATCTGTAGCATAATTGGTTATATTTCAGTGTTTTTAGACATTTTTGTGGGCTTAGATGGGTAAAAATGATGAGTGAATAAGCACTCATCAAATCCCCCACACTATCAATTGCTAGTCCCTAGCAATCCGATCATATGAAGTAATGAAAGGATCAAAAATACCAAGAATACCCCGTCTCGACTTTTTATTCAACTACGAGAAATTTAAAACTTGAACGATAAATAAATAACATGCTTGATTATCAAAACACGGCATCATAGAACGGGATTCACGCAAAATGGGTGTCTCCGGGGAATTGTAATCGTCATCCTCTTTTTTATACTCTCAAACCAAGCTTAAACTTATTGTGCAAACGTTTTTGTAAAATGCTAACACTACTTATATCAATAATCTATGTAAGTCGAGACTTAACTTTTTACTCCCGCAATTCATAAAATTTAAGTGTGTGTGCTCATTTTCAAAAGTTAGACCATTGAAATCGACATTTGTTATGGTTGTTATCCACTTAACTAAAGTACTAACCCACCGGAAATGATGAAAGTCTAAGGATCGAAAGGGCCTCTTCCATGTAGCGGCTTTCTTCTCGGCACATCCCAAAACATTAGTTTTAAGTGACCGGGCTTTTGACACCTCACAGAGAATAGTACCGGAATTAGCGGGAATTCGACTCCAAAGATTTATGAAGCTACCGTTAAGTTAAAACTAAACCTAAATGGATTGCAACCGACGATAATTTAGAAATTCGAGATCCAAAGGTGAGATCACTCCATGTTGCGACTTTCTTCTCAGCTTGTCCTTTTAAGGAGGCTAGGTTTTCACCCTTGAGAATAGTATCGGAGCTTTCGGGATCTTTGAAATCAAGGATTTCCAGATTACCGTCAAACTTTTAGACAACTTTGACGAATACGAGTTCAACTTCCGATTTAAATTTAAGAAAAAGCAAGTTTCGCACATTTATTCATAAGCAACTTAGTGCTTTTATTCACGCAACTCATATATATATATATATATATATATATATATATATATTTTTTTTTTTTATTTTCAACTTTTTTCACTTTTTTTTTTTTTTTTTTTTTTTTTTTTTTTTTGACTTTGAACTTTAAACTTTGCAACTTTTGCAGCATTCGAGCACTTTACGGTACTTTCATTTTGCAACATTATTCAGATTTAAAGAAAGTATGCTTTTTCGGAAATTTAAATAAAAAGTTGAACTCGGACTCTAAATCAATTTTGCTTAAAAACTTTTTATTGTAACAAGACGATTTGAATGTTCAAAAATTTGACAACGAGCACGTATTTAGGTCCATTTAAGAGCTACTGGGAGAAAAAGCCATAGATTACTTATATAAGCTCTAAGGAGAACCAACTACTCCACGCTTAGCATTTTCATTTGCACAACTCGTAAAACCTTAGCCTAATTGTTAAGAGAGCAGCTAGATCAACACTCTAGCAGAGTCGGGATTCCCCTTGTTCTAGCCGAATCAAGACTAAACTACCATTAAAACCGAAGCATCAATGCTTTATTTTTGTGCAAAGCACTTCTTGTAAATGTAAATACTTGACTTAAAGCGATAAAATTTTAAAAATTTTGGTCAAAACGGGGGTGCTAGGGTACTAGAAGGTACATATGTGATCAAAATTTGCTAGAATTCCCCCCCACACTTAGAATTGAATATTGCCCTCAATATTCAAAGTACCGGCCGTAGCCGAAACTATAGAACGGAAAAAGGTAATACTACTAGCCAAGTGTGGAAGCGAAATCTTTTTTCACAAAAAGGATTAATAAGATATCCCTAGATAATCGTTAGCAAAAAGATCGGATATTGGGCGGCTGGATTGAAAACAGGTGCATCAATCATCACGATCTACTGGAATCCTGAAAACAGAGAGCAAACACACAACGAGCAAACAACAGTGGGGGAATTCCCCCCACACTTAGTGTTAGAAAAGAGAAAGAAGATAGAAACATGGGTGGACACCCATGAAATGCTACTGTTTTTGTTAACCGAGTCGCTAGCTTGACTCGACCCCGAATTCATTGGTCCATGGGGGAGCAAGTGGAAGAGAAGATCTCCATCGGACTTTCATTCAAATGGTTTGGATAAACATTGAATGTGCTGAAAGTTCCACTCCGATGAGATATAACCGGCTCGAAAGAATGATGAATGGAGATGCCGGGGTCGAAAATGAAATCCTCATTTCCGAATGAGGTAACACGGGTGGGTTGGGTGGGCAAAATAATAGGCACGAGAACATAGTGTTCAAAATCTTTGCCCACCACCTTAGAGATACAAGTACCCGTATTGGGTTCAAAACCAAAGATGAATCCATCATCCGGCGGTTTAGCGGGAAGACGAGGGAATGATGGATCATCAAGAAGCACAGTCTTAGTTACAAATAACTCCATAGAGAAGAGGAGTTCATGGTTAGGTCGAAGAGTTTGAAACATCACATCGGGTAAAGTACCCATTTTAGAAATTTGAGTTCTCTTAGAGTGAACTCCCTTGGAAGGTATAATACCGGGTTTGAATAATTTATCCTCGGAGAGGCATGAATCGAAAGTGTCAACCACGGTAAAATCCTCAAGAGAAGGGGAGTCACTCTCGGTTAAAAAAGAATGAAGAACATCTTGATCAACTAGTTCATCAATTGAAACTTTCAAGTTCTTCTCTTTTTTGGGAAAGAATGGATCATCAAAATTTTCCAAAGGATCATCGTTCAAATTTTCATTCTTAGATGGAATCGAGTCCGTGAGAGCAAGTTTATCGGAGAACTCCTTATCAATTGAAGGGTCAAGTGACGGATCTCCATACAAAAAATACTCAAGTTCACGTAAGTCGGCTTCAAAGTCAAAGACTTCATTGTCAATTCCCGGTGGGAGAGGACCAAGGCGAGCGAGTTCATCGGCGAACTCCTCGAGAAGTAAATCAATAGCTGAATCCTCGGGCTCGGGCTTCGAAGGATTTTTGGTCAAAAGCTCAACTTCTTTAATTTCAATTTCTTTCGGAGGGAGTGAAGACAACGGATCTTCATTTTCACTAAGTAATTGTTCAAGACGAACACGGTCTCCCTCCGGGTCAGATTCATCGTCATCAATTCCTGACAGAAAATAATAAGCTTCGATCTCTTCCAAATTCAAGTTACTTCCCTCAAACGGAGTGAGGGAAGGGGAAGAGTCGGAAATAATGAGGTCGGAAGTAGGAGTGGGATTGCCACTCGAAGAAGGTTCAATAAGATCGATTCGATTAACCGAATGCGGAGGTGGGACAAGTGGTGTGCTCTTAGAGCTAGCAATTTCCACCACTTCCGTTATGGTCTCCGGTTTCTTAGTAATCGTTTTAAGCTCAGCACGTTTACTCGAAGATCTCTTAACCGTAAATCGTGAAAGACTTTGATCAATCCTAGATGAAGAATTTTGGATAACCTTGGGTTGGACGTTTTTGGTACTTCCGTTATTAGTAGGAAGCACTGGGTCCTTTGTCACCTTGGTTTCACGGCTTTCAACTTTATCAATACCACAAATGGTAGGCATAGATTTCAAATCTTGGTTAACATTGAAAGTTACGGCTTCCTTGTTTACCCTCAAAGTGATTTCCCCTTCATCAACATCGATCAATGCACGACCCGTTTTTAAGAAGCACCTCCCAAGGATGAGGGGCACTCGGGGATCGGCATCGAAATCGACGACATCGGCGGGGAAATGAAATTTTCCTACTTTCACACAAACATCCTCGGCTATACCTAACGGATGAGAATTCGTTCGGTCGGCAAGCTCGAGGATCATACATGTAGGTGTGAGTGGGGGTAACGAAAGCTTTTTCCACATGGAGTGTGGCATCAAGTTAATGCTCGCGCCAAGATCGGCCAAAGCGGAGCATTGAACTAGTCCTTGAAAATCACATGGGATGAGGAACTTTCCGGGGTCTCCTAACTTTTCGGGAAGTTTTTTAAGGATAACCGCCGAACAATTCTCGTTCAAGGAAGTTTTAGCCAACTCAGAAATTTTTTCTTTGTTGCTCAACAAGCTTTTGATCGTCGGACCAAACTTGGGCATTAGAAGGAGAGCCTCCGCGAAACTAATCTCGAAGTGCGTATCTTGAAAGATTTGGATAAGATTTTCCATTTGTTGATTAGTTTTGTCGCGGGCATTTTGATCATTAAGCCTTGAAGGATAAGGAATTGAAGGCTTAATCTTCGGAACATCGGGTTCCGGAATGGGGATGTGGACTACCGGAGGTTGGACGTGTGCGGTACTTTGTGGGCTTGTAGAATGCACCTTGTCCTTGGTCACCTCGGTTTCTTGTTCTACTCTCCTCACCGGAGAGGGTGTAGGCATCGAGGGTCCATCATATGTCTTACCACTTCGGGTGGCAATAGCATTCAACTCTCCCTTCGGATTTGGAATCGTATTAGCCGGAAGGGTTTTAGAAGTTGAAGCTTCATTCATTTGACACATGATACTATTGAACATATTTTCAATTTTGTTTTGATTTTGATCAATTTTGTTGTTTGTTTTGTTCAATTCATTTTTTAACTCATTACCTTGTTTTGACATTGAAGTTTGGAAATCATTTCTCAAAGTAGTGATTTGGCTTTGCAAACTCCTAATTGTAACCTCATTAGACTTAATGTAGTTGGAAAGTTCAATAGAGGGCCAACGGGGGTTGGTAATTAGGAGCTTGATAACCATGATTGAGATTACCCCTTGGGCGGTATTGGTTCATCGGGCTTGATATGGAACATTTTGCCCTTTCACTTGATTTTGATTGAACCTATTTTGATTGTTAGGTTGAGGAAAACCGGGTGGTCCCATTTGATTAGCAAGGTATCCTTGATTCGGATTAGGATTGTGATTGTGATTAGCAGCTGCCACGGTGGCATTTCGGACGTCACCATCGGTGGCTTGACAATTGTAATACGGATGGGGACCACCGCAAATAACACAAGTTTCGGTAACGGCTTTTACGGGTTCCGTTTTCTGAATCTTTAACTCTTTTATCATGCTATGAATGGCGTCGGTAAGTCCTTCCAATTTTGACTCCACAACGGATGAAGAAGAATTGGTAGTGACTTTAGCAAAAACTGCTCTGTTTCTGGAGGTTGGAACCTTTGATTTGTTCTCGATAATCGTTCTAATATCCCTGGGCATACGACTCAAGATATTACCACCGGCGGCCGCGTTAGCGAATCTTGGTCGGATGGGGTTAAAGCATTGTAGAACGTATCGATCTGATGAAGGTCGGAGAAGCCATGGTGTGGGCATTTTCATAGAAGTTCTTTGAATCTATCCCACGCTTCACCGAAAATCTCGTCGAATCTTTGTCGGAAATTGGTTATTTCATTTCTTAACATTGTAGTTTTCGACGGAGGGAAGAATTGGTTAACGAATTTTTTAGAGAGGTCTTCCCATGTTGTGATTGAACGAGGGGGTTCTTTCTCAAGCCAAATCCGGGCTGCCCCCTCGAGGGAAAACGGGAATAACATCAACTTGATCGACTCATGAGGGGCGCCCCGAAAGTTAATAGTGGAAGCCACTTGATTAAACCAACGGATATGGGCATGGGGCTCATCCCTATCAAGACCGCAAAAAGGTTTAGATGAAACCAATTGAATCAAATTAGTCTTAAGTTCAAAATTTTCGGTGTCAATTGGTAGAACGACGATAGCATCACCGTAGCCGTCTACGGGAGCTTGAAGTAACTCAGACATGGTTCGAGTATCCGCCATTTCGGGAATGGGGTCGGGATTAGTACGAATCTCGGGTTTGACTAATGGCGGGGGACGTCTATTTCGTCTTCGCGGAATTGTGGCGAGTTCAAGAAGAGGGCTAGAAGAATTAGAAGAACGAGCATGCACTTCCAAAAACAACACTTTCAATTAAAACAAGACCGAGGCAAAACACAGTGAACTTAAACCAATAATCCCACGTGAAATGATCACTTTTATAAGTAAAACGCACAAAGGAGCGGAGAGACTTAGTAGGTCAGCGCGAAGCTTATTAAAAACCCGTCTCTTTTCAGCCGCAATTTAATATCAGGCCGTCCTTATACCCCTCACACAGTTTGTTAAACCGATAGAAGTAAACCAAATCACGAGCGACACAAAGGCAAGTTTTTAATCTTTTGTTCGGGAACTTATAATGATAACACTCAAGTTGAGAATAAGCTAGATATGCTGAAAATCAAACAAGAACAAAGGGACACAAGGAAATAAGTAGTTTTAGGAGATCTTAAGCTATCATGAGGAAATAAGCATAAAAGGGACAAAATACGCTACAATTGGATAATAAGCATAAATGAGCACTAAATAAGCTAATACTACTAAACCTAATCTATAGCACCTAATAAGCACTAAGGATACCTAAATAAGCTGATGGGAGCACTAATAAGCACTAAACAAGGGGCTGCAATAAGGCTGCTGTAACAGTACTGATATGGGTTTTTGGGACAGATTTTGAGAGCAATTTAAATTAAGCTAATGCTAAACTAAGTCCAAAATAAGCTATGCTATATCTAGGTGGGTAAGTGAGGTTGCAAGAAAAACATTTTTGAAGAGTTTTTGATGACAAATAAGCTGTGAAAAAAGGGTTGGAACAACGACTTAGGCTTATTACTGCAAGTAAAATGACAGACAATAAACTTTTTTTAGTCAAAACTTGTATGAAACTTGATAAAACATATTTACTCATGTGAAAACCAACTAAGAACCTTAAAGTGAGTTTGACTTGATAAGTCAAACGTAAAACTGCTTTTGTTCTTCAAATAAGCTTAAACCAAACACCCCTTTACGGGTTAAAACTCTTTTGTAAACTGATTTATACTACTTAACAGTTAAAATAAATCAGAACTTAGGACTAATAGATAATGAGCAATAAGCTAATAAGCTAATAAGCACTCAATTGCTTATTAGCCAAATAAGATGAAAGAAAAGATTGTAAAAAAACTTTTCATTAACTAAAAGGTAAGTTACAATCTTGAATTAAAACTAAAAAAAACTATTTTAAAACTAAAACCCTCCTTCCAAACTTGGCTACAATGGACTACTATATATACTAAAATATCTAGGTCTTCAAGACTTGAGCTTGTGTGCTTTTGATGTGAGACAGAAGTGAGAGATGGACACTTTGTGTTTCTTTTGGAGAAATCTCAGCCATTCATTGATCTTGGGCACCACTCATTCAATCCTAGCCGTCCCATCTTGAGAGCTTTATGTAAGTTGGGGATTGCCAAGGTGGCATAGGAGACCCATGTGGGATGTGGGGCTTGAGGAGAGCTGGGGACCAGAGAGGGATAGTGATGGGGAGAAGAAGACAAGGGTTGTGTTTTGAGTTTGGCGGGCAAAAAAAATGGAGCGGGGTATCGTTTATCTGTTTTGGGTAAAGAAAGGGAAGAGAAGGGGTCAAAAGAGTAGGGGGTCAAGTGATATAAATGGAGGGGTTCAAAAGGGGTAAAAAGGTTTTGTATTTTGGTTTTTTTAGAAAATGTATTTAGTTGTATTTTTGTTTTAAACATTTTTTTTTTGGCAAGTAAAAATAATTTTCAGAAAAATTGGTTTTAATAAAAATAAGATTTGAGGGAAAAAGTATTTTTGGATTTTTATCAAAAAGGGTAGAATTGTCATTTGGGTTCGGGTGGAAGGGTAAAATGGTGATTTGGATTTAGGGATAGGTTTTCGAGTCTGATTCCCCAAGCTCACTCCCAAATATGTATCCCGGGCTCTGAAAAAATGTAGAAATTCATCTTCCGGCTCCATCTACAAAGCACGTTTTCCAGTCCGAGCTCATTTCTGTTCGTTTTTGCCCTGTTTTCGATCCTTTGTACCTGAAATACATAAAAACACATTCCAAGGATATCTGCAGCATAATTGGTTATATTTCAGTGTTTTTAGACATTTTTGTGGGCTTAGATGGGTAAAAATGATGAGTGAATAAGCACTCATCACCCGGACAAGTCTTTTCGAGTTACTAACATTTAAGATCTCATCAATTCATTGGTTAAGTCTTTTAGCACAACAATTCATTTGCAATTCATAACATATTTCTTATCACATAATTTTTCTCCCCCTCAAAAATGGCATATAAATGTTATTTTTGATGTAATTTTGATATCGAATATGTCCATTTCGAGTTTTTCGGGAAGATTACCACAAAGAACATTTTTGTGAACAAAGTTTTAATCAAATACTCCCCCTCAACAAGTGATATAAACTTTTGAGGTTTTGAAAATCATAAGGGGAAGTACTTGTTCTTTTGAGAAAAACTTTGAAAATGAAAGTTTTAATTAGTTTTACTCAAAAGTAAGAAGCTTTCGCTCCTTTTATAAGGATTGTGGCACTGAAGCGTACCACAGGGTCCTTTCATTACAAGTACGGGTTGTACACTATTATGTGTGCACAAGCCATTGTCATATAAAAATCACACATCCAAATGATAATGAAACAAATCAAGGGTTACCAGGGGAATCCGGTAGTCCAACAATAACTCCAGGAATGCGTTCTGGACATTGATAGCCTGTGAGAAATATCCTGGGACGACCACCAGCGAAACTCTCCAACGTTCTGAACTGGTCCCTTCTGAACAACCTTTCATCAATGCGAGTGATGATCTTCTTAACATCCCGTCTCTCCCTCGAATTCCATCACCTAGGTGACCCAATGCCTTGTTGTATCGCCTTTAACCGATAAGCTAACCCGTCCCTGACTTTCTTCAGTGTGTGATCTCCAAACTTATGAAGCTCTTTGCACGCCATCAAGCAATTTCGGTGTAGTTTACTACGGTAAACTACGCCAAATGGTTTGCTGATGAGGGTGTACTGTGGAAGTTTGTTTATGTCGGGAAGGTCGAGCTATGGTTTAGTGAGGTTAACACGCGTCTGATACGATTCCACGGCAAGTTGAATGTCTTCTACATGTTCCTGGATCACTATGCTTCTGATGAAGATTAACAAGGACTTGATATACTTACGTTGGATTTCTGTAGAGAAATGTCGCATTCGTCCCTGTACCTTGGCAAGATACATGTCTTCAATGTCATTCAGAGACAATCTCAGAAAGTCTGCTTCACAAAATTCATAGTCCTCTTCGACTTGTTGTTTGACCACTATTTTCTTGAGAAATGTGTAGTCCCATTTTGACAAAAGAGTAACATGCTTAATAGCAATGATCCCTTTATCACTAAACACTTCCTTCTTTGATGTAAGTACCTGGCAGCTCTTGTAGTAGATTCTTCGGCATTCTGGCCAATGATGAATCCCATACATTGCATCAAGATCATACTTTTCCACTTTGTCAGAGAACATGTGGGTGGCATCTTCCTCGATTGCTATGCTATTGGAGTATATTGCTGCCGGGAACGGAAGTGTAAGTGATGTAGCGTATTTCTTGGAGACATCGCTACCGTGTGGAAGAAATTCTAGGTCTTTGTTGAAGAAGTAGCGGAATGGAATCTTTGGTTGATCTGGTCGGCCAATTGTGGGTAGAGGTCTTGTCCAATCTGTCTAGTATGGAGCTTTGTCTTTTCGAGTGAAGTCGATGTTAGCTTCGGGATTGAGCCAATCGATGTTCTTCGACATGGCTCGTGCAATGTTGTGGAGGTGGTATTCCACTTCAATTGCACTTTCGGAGCTATCTTTGAGCAGTTGGAAGGCATCATTCTTGATTCGCTTGAGCTTAGCCTTCGTCATCTTCTTCACTTTAAATTGTACTTGTAATAGCTTGACATGCTCCATGGTACAACCATCTACCATTTCTTGACCTTCAGGTAGTGAGGGAGTAGCATCACAAAGTTGAGAAAACCAGTCGTATTCAGCGGTTGTATCGTCATCTAGCCATGAGACAACATCAGTCTTAGTCTTCTTCTTCTTCTTCTTCTTTGGCTTTGATGAGGATGCTGGTTTCTTTGTTGTGTCGGGAGATGTGGGTTGTTGTTGGGGCTCATGGAACTCTTCATCGTCACCACCAGTGTATTTGAAATGATCACCGGTTTTCTCTGTGGATGGTGGTAACTCAGAGTCCTGAGGTTTATCAGCAGTAGAACGTGGAGGAGATTGTCTTTCAGTTGGAGTCCTTTGGGTTGGTGGTGGCATAGAGGAAGATTCACCAGACTTCTTTGGACGTTTAGGTGCAGAATCCTTATCTTTATCATCGTCATCTCTTGGTCGTTTAGGTTGACCTGCTGACTCTTTGCATGAAGACCTGAGTTGATAATCTAGTAGATCCTCAAAAAATTTATTTTCATCCGAAGTAAAGGTTGCAGATCGTTTTGACATTTGCATCACCAATTTAGAAATTAACTCAGCTTTAGAGAGTTCAGGTGAGTTGGCCAATGTATGTTTAACCAATGCGACGATATTTGGAGTAAGTTGTCTGGCGAACATATCCCTTGTCAATCTAGGAACAGAGTCGAGAAGGAAATTGTGAGTATATTCTCTTGCCGTCTTCTCCATTTCCCTTTGTAAATCTCCTTTGAGAAGCTTCTGGATATGCTCCCTTTCTTTCAACATCTCGTTTATCCCGTTTTGAAGAAAGTTAATTCTGTCAGCGAGTTGATTCAGCTTTTTGTTGGTCACGTCTTTCTTCCTGACTTGCTTGACAGCATTGAAAATATTTGTCTTAGCTCGGGATATCCAAGAGTCGGTTGGTTTCTTCAGAGACTTGGATGTGGATCTGGTTATGCCTTTGGATGGTGGAGGTAAAGAGTGAGAAGCGAGTCGATGATGATGAGACATGAGGAGACTCGGGGTCTTTTGGTGACTCGAAGTTTGTTCCTTGGAGCGTCTGGGTTGTCTAGAAGAAAATCATCATAATCAACTTCGTCATCTTTTCGGACTTAGCCAAATCTTCACCTTAATCCGGCTTCTTCATCTGCTTGAGCTTGAGCTTCTTTATCTGCTTTTTCTTTAGCTGCAACCTCAGCATCTTCATCAGAAATTTTATCAGACTTCTCCATATCTGGTTCCTCAAATTCATAAGTGATAGAGTCCTCCAGTTGCCTTTGTTGTTGTTCGTGGGTGGTGGTACCAGTTCCCTTATCGGATTGATTAACCGCATCAGGAACTGGTGTAGATAGTGCACCACCACTTGACCCTCCGGGGCCACGAGTTTGTTGCTGTACGAACTCTTTGGCAATGTATTGGAGTCTTAGATTCTTCACCTTTTTTCTGTAGTCTATGTCTTCATCCAGTAGATCTTCTTCTGAGCTCTCTTCTTCCTGATCTATCACTGGAGTTTTACCTTTACCTTTATCAGCTTTTTGACCGGGAGGTTTTGCTACTGTCGAAGTATCAACGATTGGAGTTTCAGAGTAGATGACCTCTTCGTTCGTTTCAGTATCCTCCGAGCTTTTGTTGCGGTTCAGGTTTAGGAATAGGGATTGCCTCCTTTAATGGAACTTTCCTTTTGAGAACATGAGACCTCTTAGGATAATTTCTCATACTTTCAGTGCTCGAGATACTTCCTGCAATGCCTCTCCTAGTTTTCCTAGTAGGTGTACCGGAGGACTTTTCATCAAGGAAACCTACTTTGCCAGCTTCAACTGCTGCCAGATATCGTTTGTACGAATAAAGTTCTTTGATATCATCAGTAAGAAGATGATCTGGCAACACTGCACCTTGTTTCTTTGTTGTTGAGTCCTTAAATCTGACAGTGAGTGTGGGCTCATACAACACGGAGTGTTAGTTGGGGTCATCAAGTCTCAAGGGAATATCAAGATTATACCCTAGAGCTCTTTGGATCAACATTTTGGTAAATCTGATATACGGGATCTTGGTGACAGGATTTTTAAGGTAAGACATCATGTCCTCCCATATTAGAGCTTCAACTTCTATGTGTTTCATGTTGACCATAGCCCAAAATATTTGTAGTTCCATGAGCTTGGGATGCTCATGATCACTATCACGTCCGGAAACGGATTTGGCAATCATTATGTAGAGGGTTCTCCATGGCTAGGGAATGTTCTTGAGATCCACAGATGAGTGCTTTGTAATTACCCCGGCAGCTTCATCATAGCCGATGTCAACCATGAACTGGAGAACGACCTCTTTAGTTGGAGTGGCATTGTATTCAGTAGGCTCGATGACAGGAATAAGAAGAATAGCCCTCAAATCTGCTGGTGTGATGGTGACTTGTTTGTTGTTAAGCGTCACCGTCACAGCATTTTGACCTTTGACCTTATGTATTGTATGCCAGAATTGGTGAATGTAGATCTCTGAAACAGTAGCAGAATTTGTTAGCATGTTCTGGTAAGGGTGAGTCTTCAGAATATCCACTGCAATCTAACACGAAGACTCAGAACAGGTGAAGCTATCAAAATCAACTTTGAGGTTGTTCTTTCCAATCTTCATTGGGAAACCATTAGGGAAGATATCTTCAATAGTGAGAACATTTGGTGAATCCACATTTTTCATTTGAACGTCCATATCGTGATCTGAAAGATATTTAGCCAAAAGAACCAACATATCGAAAGACATTACGTTAGTCAACAGTTGATTTTATTGTCTATTTATTGACTGTGATATGTCAATGATTGTTACGAGTCCAATGTCACTTGTTAGTCCAATAGTCCAAAGACGTTGTGATAAGTTTTGTGATTTGATTAACTTTGAGTTTTAAAGTCCAAGTTTTTACTTATTTTCACAACTTATTAAACATTTAAGCTTATTGGTGACATTTTGGTATAGTGACGTTATGATTTATTTATTTACAAGTTTGCATGCGTAACAATTCACAATTTTGGTTAACACAAGGCTAAGGCGTAGGTGTTGCAAGCTTATGCGTAAACAGGAGTGGTTATACGCGTAAGCATAAGCTTATGCGTAGGTTCTTGACATACGCGTAAGAAATGTTACGCGTAGGAAAAGAAGCCTTAGGCATAGAGCTTACGCGTAAGCGTATATGGAACCTTACGCGTAAGGCATACTCGTAAGAGTGATCCTTATGCATAAAGGTTACTGTTTATGCATATCCTTCACAGGATACGCATAGTCCCCATTGTAGAACCTTACGCGTAAAGGTTACGCGTAAAATTTCTCTTACGCATAACATGCTACGCGTAAGGTGATCCTTATGCGTAGAAGTTCTAATAACCTTGATTCTTAATTTTTCACGAGTAATAACATGAAACAAATGCCTCATAACCCAATCATTAACATATTAATTCAAGCCCTTTCAGTTTAACACTAAGACTCAATCAAAATGGTTTATGCATAGGATATATCTTATGCGTAGAACTTAAACCCTAGGTTTAAAATCTTACGAGTAACAATTATAACCGTAGGATTAACACCAAATCATTTCTGGGATATCTTAGAGGCCTAGTGAGAAGTCCTAAACAAGTTTTAACATCAAACACCCTATGAATCAAGAATAACCAAATCGTATGAACTTAAACCCTAAATTTTAATTCTCACACAATTGATGATTCTGGGTAAGTTTTAAACGTGGATTTGATTAATTCAACATGTAAACAACATCTCTTAACCATCTATTTAACCAGAAACTCTCACAATTGAAATACCCAATTCACGCAAAAGAACCCTAATCTTGAAAATGTTCAATTCGTGTTTCTGGGTGGGTTTGTTTGATAGAAATGGATTAAGAGTGATCATTTAAGCATTTTAACATCATTTTTATCAACACAAACATACCAAAGATGATCTTGTGTTCTTACGCTTATGCATAGAACACAAGAATCATTCAATCTTAATATTTAACCGTTGGATTGTTAAATAAATCAAAACTTTTGTTTATTTTAACACCAAGATTGATAAAACACTTACAGAATTGAGATAAAAAACACGGATTAGAAGATGGATTCTTAGGCGTAGATATGATTGTTGGATAATAAATGAGATGAATTAAATGAGTTAGGAAAAGTTGGTGGGGTGTTTTTGTTAAAAATACTTTAGGCTTTTGACACTTTCAGTCCCTCCACTTTAACCATTTTCATCCAACGCCCATAACTTCCATTTTGGTTACCAAAAGTATGATTTATGAAAAGAAACTTGATGACACTCCCCCTTGACGTAAGAAATAAAGACATTTTATAAGTAAGAGCCCGGGGAGTGACAGTAAACCAGAAATGTGACCACCATTATTAAAGAAACAACCGGAATGAGGTAACATGCAAGTACAAGGTTTTATGAAACCGAAAAATATTTACTTTCTCCCCCTCAACACTTGACCGAGAAAATACTGAATTTTGAAAGAATAAAGTGTTGATGGAAGATTTGTACTTGCCATGTTAACGGAAATATAGATAGAATAATATTTTTGTTGTTTTATCAGATTTTATAATTTTGTATTTTGTTTTTGAAAATATTTACAAAAGATGTTTTGGTGTTTGACTGGTTTTATGAATGTTTTAAAAGTTCATCTAGTTCCTCTGGAGTCAAACACCGCATACCAATCCGGTGAACCAACTCATTAAACCTAGCAGGAGCTAAGGATTTGGTGAGAAGATCTACCAGTTGGTATTCAGTACCACAAAGTATAATTCAACGGTACCCTTTTCCACGTGCTCCTTGATGAAATGATATCGAAGATAGATGTGCTTTGATTTTGAATGTTGAACTGAGTTGCACGAGATCGCAATAGCACTTCGATTGTCGCAGTACATCGGGATTCTGTCAAATACATAACCATAGTCTTTGAGTTGTGTTCTCATCCAAATGACTTGTGCACAACACGTCGACATGGCTACATATTCTGATTCGGTTGAGGACAGCAATGTACAATCCTGCTTCTTCGATTGCCATGACACCAGTTTATCACCAAGAAATTGTAGAGCTCCTGAAGTAGTTTTCCGAGAATCTAAGCAACCTGCGTGATCAGCGTCTGAAAAAGCTATTAGTTCAAAACCAAAATCCTTCAGATACCAGATCCTCAAGTTAATAGTTCCCTTGATGTATCGGAGGATTCTTTTAGCCTCTGAGAGGTGGGTTTCAGTTGGTCTTGAATGATAATGGGAGCAAAGATATACGACAAAAATAATATTAGGCCTGCTTGCTGTTAGATACATGAGAGACCCAATGATACTACGGTATTTGGTAGGGTCAACCAATTTCCCATGCAAATCTACGTCCAGCTTCTTGGTATGTGCCATTGGGGTGGCATAGGTATCACAACTTGTCATTCCATGTTTTTTTAAAATTTCAAGGGCATATTTGGACTGACTTAGGAAAATACCACGGGGTGATTGATGAACTTGCAATCCAAGAAAGAATGTAAGTTCACCCATCATGGACATTTCAAAATGTTTTTTCATTAGTTTTGAAAAAGCGTTTGAGTACTTTAGATGTGTTGACCCAAAAATGATGTCATCCACATAAATTTGAACGATTAAAATGTGTGCCCCGTGATATTGTATGAAAAGTGTAGGGTCGACCGAACCTTTGACGAAATTATTAGCGATCAGAAAGGATGATAACTTATCATACCACGCCCGAGGGGCTTGTTTGAGACCGTATAGAGCCTTCTTCAGTTTGTAGACATGATTAGGGAACTCTGGATCAACGAATCCTTCTGGCTGGCTAACATAGATAGTTTCTTTCAGTTGTCCATTGAGAAAAGCA
The DNA here is from genome assembly GCA_910596185.1 of Chrysanthemum makinoi. Taxonomy (NCBI): domain Eukaryota; kingdom Viridiplantae; phylum Streptophyta; class Magnoliopsida; order Asterales; family Asteraceae; genus Chrysanthemum; species Chrysanthemum makinoi. Next base: position 266,283,391 of record OU343220.1, read on the forward strand.
GTTTTGACATCCATCTGAAAGACCGTAATGTTCATGTTGGCCGCAAACGCCAGAAAAATTCATACAGCCTCAAGACGAGCAACCAGAGCGAATGATTCTTTAAAGTCAATAACCTCTTCCTGTCTATAACCCTTAGCCACCAGACGTGACTTATTTCTGATTACGGTTCCTTCAAAATCCAATTTGTTTTTCCAAATCCATTTGAGACCAATGACGAAAACCCCTGTGAGTTCTTCTTGCATGGATTCAATCCAGTTGTCTTTGGTCATTGCATCTTTAATGATTTTAGGTTCAGATTGGCAGATAGTGAGTGCATAAATGCAATGTTCACCGTCTGTGTGAAGACGTTGTCTAGTTACGACTGGTTGATTCGGGTTACCAATAATGTTCTCAAGAGGATGGTCTTTCGTCCAAAGATGTGTGGAAGGTTGATGTTGATATACTTGCTGCAGATTGGGAGGATTCAAATTGCTTGTGGATGATTCCGCAACATCAGATGTGGCAATTTCATTAGCAAACGGGTTGAAGAACGCATTTGGATCATAATCTGCAGGTGGGGGTACTTGATTGTTCAGAACATCATCAACTGGTTCAGCGTCGTTGGATGCGGTTTGTTCAACTGCTGTTGTAGAATCAACTGGTGGTGCTTCCTCAATAGTAGTTGTTGTAGCAGGTGTATCAGGTTTTGGAATATGATCAGGTTGAGTAGCGAAAACATTGGATACACCTGGTGCACGTTCATCAATATCATCACTAAATAGAGGAGCAAATAGCTGTTCCATTTGACGTTGAGTTAGCTGTAGACTAGGTTCAACTGATGATGGGGTTTGAGGGAAGTTTAAACGGTTATGACCGGGTTCCAAGCTGTTATGCTCAGAAGCCATTTCTGTAAGCTCATCGAAATTTGCATGAATTGTTTCCATAACCTGCTTTGTATGAAGATTCCAGATCTTGTAACCTTTTGAATTCTCACAGTATCCAATAAAGACTCCAATGTCAGCTGTCACAATTCTCAATTTCCGGTCATTTCTCAAACTCAATATTCATCATATTAGCTCATGCATGGTTTTGCATTTCACATTAAACGCATAATTTCATATTAAATAAACGCTATCGCGTAATTAATTATTTTGAACATTTGATCCGATACTTCCAAAAATTATTCCGATATATTTTTATACTCATATTAAGATTATAAAAATAATATTATTAGTTTACCCGGTGCTTTAAATTTATTTGGTATATAAATTGTTATATTTATATAATTACGACGGTTTTCGTAAATACTACTCGATAATTATTATTTCACAAAATTTTTGTAAGAAATGTATTTTTATAATTTTTATGTCATCGAAATATTTTATTTTGTTCCGTTAAAATTTATTTCTAGCTAACGCTACCCTAAATAATTAATAATACACAAACTACCTATATTACTTACACTTTATACATTTGTAATATAAAAAAAGATTTCACTACCTCTTTTTCTTTCACCTTATGTCGACCAAGATACATGACTCACTTAACATTGCAAAATATCTTTCACTTATATTCATATAATACTTACAATTACACATACAACTCATATCACAAAGTGTAAAATTGAAGATATCCTCTCTTCCTCTTCTCACCTTGTAACCGGCCACCATAGGATCAAGAAGGAGGATCACCAAAATTTTTCAAGACAAGTATATTTCACTCTAGTTACACTCTTGGTCAAGGTTTTGAAATAAAAACCTTGGGTGATTAGGATTAATCCTTTGTTCATTAACCTCATCAAGTTAACTAGTAAGCATCTCATATTCATCTTCATACTTCATATTTACTTTATGTTCATTTCATCATATTTGAGAAAAACATGCAAGTCTTATGGATGTTTATACCACTTTTTCATTGTTTTTAAGAGTTATATATATATTTGTCATCCTATAATTACTCCTTGAAACATATCACTTTTGGCGATGCCTAGGAACCCATGACACCCTAAGAAGGTGTATGGTAGGATTAGAATAGCTTCGGAGTTGGTTTGAATTTGTTGGAATAGGTTTTGCGCGAGAAAAACTCATTTCGACAACTTTATTTAGAGGTCTGATCAAAATTGTTAATTCTGGAATTTTCGACAGTATACAAAATATTTTGGGCTAGATATTTGGAAAATATACTTTAAAATGAAAATGTGGCCGCTTGAACTGGTTAAAACGGAGTTATAATGAAGAAGTTATGAATTTTTGAAGTTTGACGACGAAAACTAATAATTCCAGAAAATTCAGCATGTTATATTAACTTTTTACGAGTCAAAAATGAGTCTTAAGCGTTATAAAATGTGTCGACTTATCAAAAATATATTAGTATACTTTAATATGAATCTAAGGATGTAGAAAACGTAGAAAACGGACTTGTAATGATTAAATTATACACGTTTACACAATGTTGCCGTAACTTTATTATATAAGAAAAACTAATATATTTCTATTAGACAAATCTTACGGCAACAAGTGACCATGTTGAGGGTCGTTTTTAACAAGGATGTAGTACTTTTTATAACGTGATGTCTTCTAGTAAAAGTAAGTTCGCCTAGCCTATTTTCCAAAATATCCAACCGTTCGTCAAGCGGAGTTGTAATGAAAATGATACGGTTACTTAAACTTTGCCGGAAACCACCTTAAAACAATATTTTGAACACAAGTACCATACTTTACCTATATTTTTCTCTATGATTGGAACCTCTAGGATGAAAACTTAAATGCTAAAACTTTGAGATAATGATACAAGCTTCCCAAAAACCGTTGAGTTTGTTTCCTGACACTCGACGTGCACCATTTTACGACTAGCTTTTCGAGGCCGTTTAGTCACTTTCATGAAATTGTCAAGTAACATTATTTTACGACAAAAAGTTATAATTTCACAATAAATCACAAAACGATTATCGTAGGATGTTGATTCAACGTATATACTTGTAAAGTATTTTATAAACATGACGAGATGTCATAAACATATATTTCGACGATAAATTCTATTTTTCAAAAACGTACAAGTGGTATAAATTACATATGGATTTGCATGCACGACATTGTATCATGCATTCACGACAACATATCATAACTCTAGTCATGACATTCATTTAGGTCGCGGATAGTTTTCGAGCCTCATTTTCGTGCACTTCATTTTGTTAGCATATCAATCATACCAGGTGAGTTCATACCCCGCTTTTACTTGTTTAAATTCTTACAAACTCTTTGGGGGAGATACATGCTTAAATACTTGTTTTTACTCTTGCGAATACTCAAACCATTTATACAATTGTGTTACACTATACTTCTTATATTCTTTGGACATTATGTGCGGTTTATTGCGATATGTGCCTTAATGTGTTAAACTTGTTTTCAATTATGCTTCAACATACATACTTTAGCAACTGGTTAACTCCTGCGGGAGCCGGCGGAGAGGTATTGATAGTACTATCGGGCTGACGCCCCCACCCTTGTGTCCTCGATGACTTGACCTGGGGTGAATATAATCTGTTATTCAATGAGACACAACAAACAATGTAGACTTGTCAAGAGGTTCAGTTGGCTGTGATTCTTTGCATTAAGTACATGTATATATCGTATGCACATATGTCCTACTTACAAACAAGATTGACAATTCTATTTTAGGCAATGGTTTGTGAACACATAGGTTGCGAGTTTTGTATGGGCGGGACTCGAAACTGAATGGATTTACAATGCCTTTGTTGCATCAACATTCTTTAAAGACTTTTTCAAATCATTTTCAACAAACTTATGAACTCACCAACCTTTGTGTTGACACTTTTTAGCATGCTTATCTCAGGTCGTAAGGCGATAGCATTTCATGGAGCTTTTGGGTCACATGGCATACATTGGAGTCTTGTGTTTTTATCTATTACCATTCGACATGTTTTGTAACCCTTTATGTATTATCAAACTTTGGGATCTCATGTTTTGTAAACTTTAACTTTATTTAATCGAATGGTAAACTTTTCAAAAAGTCTCATTTTAGAGGTCGTTTTCTGTATCCATACTTTGTGCTATGACGTCATACCCCAAAGACACTATCATTCCGCTGCGATATTTTGGGGGTGTGACATCAGCTTTTGCTTTGAGCTTTCCAAAGTCATCACGATCATTATTCGGGTAGCAAAAGGATCCAAATACATGAAAGTGTTTGAGATTCGTTTTTCGGTTGTGGATAAGCTCAAAAGGTGTTTTGTTGTGGCGTTTTGTAATCATTGAGCAATTCTGAGTGTAGCATGCAGTTGAGACGGCTTCAGCCCACAAGTAATATGGAAGTTTAGCATTGATTAACATCATTCTGGCAGCTTCCACTAACGTACGGTTTCGTCTTTCAACAACTCCGTTTTGTTCGGGGCTACGCAATTGATGTTTGATGCTCAATTCCCACTTTCTCATAATATTCATGAAGAGTTTGATTGACAAATTCAGTTCCTTTGTCTATTCGAATTTGTCTGACGGTGTTCCGGAGCTAAACTTGAATTTTCATGAGAAAGATGATGATTATCTGTAGAGCTTGATCTTTACTTCGAAGAAAATAAACCCAAGTCCATCTGGAGTAGTCATCAACAATTACCAAGATGTAGCTTTTTCCATTAATTGTCTGCACGCGCATTTGGCCACACAAATCCATGTGAAGAAGATGAAGCACATGCTGAGAGCTGTGTTCCACATTTGAAGGAAAATAAGCACGAGTGCTTTTTCCTTGTTCACAAGCTGAACATAGGTGATCTTTAGAATACTGAAATCTCGGGAGACCTTCAACAAGTTTGTATCGAGCAAGGTTGGTTATGGTTTGAAAGTTTAAATGTGAGAGACGTCGGTGCCATAGCCAAGATTTTGTAGATGTTGCCTTTGAAAGTAGATAGATGGGAGATGAAGCAATCATGTCTTGCATAGAGATTGTGTATAGACTTGAGTTGTGGGTGCCAGACATAAGATCGTTTCCTTGTAGATCACGAATGAAACAAGTTTTCTCTCGAAAAGCAACTTCCAAATCTCCATCACAGAACTGACCGACTGAGAAGAGATTGTGATCGAGGCCTTCCACATAATAAACCATGCTAATTTCAATGTTTCCATTGATGTAATCTCCGTAGCCCATGATAGTTGCGAAGTGATCATTCCCGAATCTGACAGTGCCAATGAACTTTGCAATAAAGTTTGATAACAGTTTGAGATTGCCTGTCATGTGTCGGGAACATCCGCTATCAACAATCCAAAGGATGATCTGTATCACCTGCATTATACACAGACGACACAAATGGAATAGAAGTAGATGTGGAACCCGAAGAGTTAGAGGGTTCCGAAGCAGTTATAGTAGAAACACACATATCAATGATTTTAGGTATCCATTTAAATCCAAGTGTATTATGTAACCATTTCTGCCATCTCCAACTAGTCTTTGTTTTAGTCTTAGTGAATGCACTAGGTGGTACGACGTTCCTTGGAGGTGATAATGGAGCTATAGGGACTTCAATGCATATCTTAGAATCTAAAGATGGCGGTTTACCAAGCACAAACTTAGAAGCTTTAGTGGGCATAGTGGTATTCCGTTTCTTAGGATTCCGTAAACGAGACAAGATAGTTTTAGCAACACATTTATCATGACAATCAGAAAGCATATTTTTACGACATATAACACAAAAAGCTTCAGACTTAACATCAAAAGTACTTAAAGATTCAGCATTCGTTACATTTCTTTTTCCATTAGATTTGTCAGACGCAATATCTAAAGTGGGTGCAACTTGAGTTTTATTCAAAGTCTTAGGGTGTTCTTCTACTTCAGCATTCTTTATTGTTCTTTTCTTACGTTGCAACTTCCTATTCTTCCTTGTATTGCTCCTAGGCTGTGAAGTGCAGGCGTTGGGAAAAGAGGTAACTATTCCTGTTTCAGTAGAGGGAAGCACATTAGTTTCTTGTTGTTTGTCATTAGATGTTCTAGAGTCATTTTGAATCTGTTTAGATGCTGATACTATAGTGTTACTATTCCTATCTTGCTTAAGTTTCACCAACTCTGCTTTAAGATCATGAATTTTGTGTAACAAATCTAGATTTTCAGTACGAGTGAGACCATCTCGTCGTAAGACATCTTTCATGTATGCAAGATGATCATCAAGGTCTTTTGACGCATTAGCACGAGTCTTTTGAGTGAATCGATATGACACTATGTGCATTTTTAGTTTTTGAAAGTTCTTGTTCATATTTTAAGATTTGACACTTCAAAGACACATTTTCATCAACCAGTTGCTCAATTTTTGGATTAAGATCTTTTGTATGCAACTGGTGGAGTTTGTTTTACCAAGCGAGTTCACGAGTATGACAATCTTTTTGACACCATTGAAGACGACGTTTTGCATTTGAAAGCTCGTTTGTCACTCGCTCATTTTCAACTTTTAAAGACTTGATTTGTGACACAAAATCAAGATTCTCAACATTTGAAATGAATCAACCAGAATCAGCAGAGATATAATCAAATGCATATGCAAAAGAATGCAATAACACAACATTATGGATATCAGCACATATAACATCTTCCAAGAGTCAATCAACATCTTTTTGTAACATTTTCTTTTTACGTTTTGTATTTGAAATAGATGTTTCTGTTTTCTCGAAAACTATTTTCATCAGTCTAAGTTCCTTATGAAATTCCCTTTCCCAATACAATGCATAATTTTTCAAAATTTGAACATGGGGTAAAATTCTTTTCTGAAAAATATCTCTTTGTTCTCGCGCCTGAGGCGATTGAAAATGTTTAATTTTTATTTCAGAATGAAATTCAATCTCAAGTTCTAAAAGTTTGATGTTAGAAGTGAAAATGTCAAAATATCTAAGAATTTGACGATTTTTGGGTATTGATTTTACTTCACTGAGTGAAGGTAAAGGGCCATTAATTTGTGCAGAATTGGGTTGGGGACCAACATTAGAAGACTCAGACATAGGTGTGATAACCCAAGGTGTGTTAGAAGTATCCTTTTGTGCGACGAAAGTGACAGCTTTTGAATAGTTGAATGGTTTGTTATAAACAAGATTTTCTAATTATGATCGACTCTCGTCTTCTGCATCTAATTCCTCTTGAAGATTATATTCAACAACACTCATAATGGAATCATCAATTCTATGTTCTGCACTGTAAACTTCAGGATTTGGTTTGAATGCTCTATTTGAAAACTTAGGTTTGTAATCAGCAAGATTCGGTCCATATCCATTTAGATTTGGTTTGAAAGTAAACTTTTGAATCATTGTGGATGATTCACCATGTTTATAAACAACATTTCGAAACTCTTTGATTTTGTTTTGTAAGTCGACAATTTCCTCAAGATAGGCATCTATTCATTTCATTGAATGCTTTTTGTATTCCGAGAACTATTTTTGACAAGTTAACAACTCAGCCTTGGCTTTTTGATTTTCCAAAGAAAGAGCGTTAATTTGTTGTTTATGATCATGTTTCAGTTGTTCTATTTGAGACAACAAAGCATTCTTGGATGCGACTAGATCACGTATCTGTCGTTCTTGTGATTTTTCGTTTTGATATGATTTAGAAAAAGCGACTTCAAAACCTTGTTCACATTTTTCTTGAGTTTTAAAAGCGTTGAGTTGCCTTTTTAAGCATTCAATATCCCTGGTTAACAGTGCATTTTTAGTGTGTAATTGCTGATTGAGGTCCTTGCATATTTCTAGGCGAGATTCTTGGTCTTTAAGTAAGGTCATGAGCTCAGATGGAAGTTCAGCTTGTTCAACATGAGTCTCAACATGATCATTAGTCAGATCCTCAAGTATAACCACGGAGTCAACTTGATTATCAATGTAAACCATAAGGTCATCTTGATCGTCAAATATAACTACGGGATCTATTTGATTATCATCGGAATGAGATGTTGAAGGCTCATGTTGAACATCGATCCTCTCGGATGGAGATATAGGCGGAGATATCATATCAGAATGAATATGGTTTGATCCGCCTGAGACAAATCTGTCATACACTGGGCCTGTGTCACTCATGTGGAGTTCTTGCATGTTTGCCATTAACATAACTGCTGCATTAGCCTACAAGTCCTCCATATCATCATCTGAGTCTGCATCTGCCATAAAGCTCTGTTCTTTGATTGTGAGGGTTCCACCCGCCTTCGTCCTTGAGAGCCAAAGTAAAGCCTCCTTGTGATAAGCACTGCCTCTAGTCCTCGGCTTTGGACATGCATTAGCCAGGTGACCCTTCTCATTACAGTTATAGCAACGAAGACCATTAATCCCATTCTGAGCATTACCCTATTCAATCACTTGAGTCCTTTGTTTTTGTGGAGCACCCATGTTATTCCTTCCCATTGGATTAAACCCTTAACCACCGCCATCCGATGAACATTACCACGATTCTAAACTTCAACACGTCCATTATTAACAACCGATTCCTTGTGTTAGATGAGGTACGAATGCAATTGTTAGATTTGTTAGAGTATCGGCCGAAGGCTCTAGCAATCATGACAAACCCTTGTTGCAATGCATCGAAAGCTTTTGCATCTTCATTGGATTCATCGTAAAGTGCTTGATCATTGTTGTTGTTGTATGGAACCAATTGAGTTTCTTGAGATTGTTGCTTTGATGGATCATATGGTGTGATTGTTGCAGTTGGTTGAGCAGTGGGTTGTGGAGGATTTTTGAATACAGTTTTATGGTCGGGAATTGAGGATAACAAGCTTGAGCCCACAAAGCTAATTGTTGATTATCCGGAAGTGAAGGTGAAACATTTTGTCCACGGATAACCCTTTCTTTGTCAACTTCTTTTTGATGAGGCTTGAAATAGTCGTATAACAATCCGTATGTAGCATTATGAAGATTCTTTGCTTGATGGATGAAGATGACATACTTTTCCCAATCAGGACCAAGACTACTCAGGAACTTAGTGTTGACTGCAATTCTTGGCATAATTATGTTGTGTTTGTCCAAGTCATTGATGATGTCTGAAAATCGATGATGATATGACTCTAATGTCTCCCTAGGTTCAATCATGAAGTGTTCATAAGCCAAGTAGATTTTGGATTCTATATCCTCTTCATTGACTTCAGTGCCTTCCATGAGAAGATGAATGTGTACCCACATTGCTTTAGCAGTCTTTTGAGCATCAACACTTCAAAGGATCGGATTGGGTAATCCCAAAAGGATGTATTGCATTGCTAGCTCATCGGCTTCGAAATGTAGAAGTTCATCAGCAGTGAGGTCAGAAAGAGTTGCAATGTTGGTGACATCACCTCTTGGTGGAGTAGCATTTGGATCTCCGGGTGTAATGACAGTAGGCATCTGAAACGGACCTTCTAGGATAACCTTCTTTAAGAACTTTCCATGTGGCTTATTTAGATCACAAAACCTAAAGAACCTAATCACCCATTTATCATAGTTTCCGAGAGTGAGCATTGGAGGTCTATCAAGTGATCCAACCTCATGAATAGATTGTTGGCTACTTAAAGCTTCACCCATATTTGCAAACCAAGATGGTTCCTTCATAGTATTCCTGGATGGATGTTGATTGTTAAAGTTTGTGTAAGGTTGTACTTGAAGACTAGGTGGTGGTTGAATCATTTGTGGTTGAATTGCTCCTTGAGGAAAATGTTGTTGTTGAAATTGTTGTGGATAAATCTGTTGTTGTAGATTGAATTGTTGTTGTTGTTGACTGAGTTGTTGTTGTTGTTGTTGAGGATAAACATGAGGAAAGTAGTTAAAGTATGGTGGTTGAGACATCTTGAAACTTGTGTTGATGATGGATCTTTGTAGTCGAATGAAACTTTGTTGATGAATTAGGCGTAGAAACCAAGCTTAGGCAAAGAAAACCTTAGGCGTAAAGACACCAAACTTACGCGTAAGAAGAATACTTACGCGTAGGAGTAGATTACGCGTAGGGTTAGTTAAACCTTAGGTTATGCGTAAACTAAAGACTTAGAAGTAAGAAAATTATGCGTATTTTTTCCTTAGGCGTAAGATGTGCTTAGGCGTAGGAAAAGCTTAGGCGTAAGATATTTTACTCGTAAGTTTTTATGCTTAGGCGTAAAACTAGGGTTTTGCCCAACAATCCTTTACACTAATCTCAGTGTAAAAGATATCCAAAGTCGAAGTGTTTTCAGGCTTATCCAAGCAAGAAAACACTGAGTAAACCAAGAAAACTGAAGATCAAACCACGGATAACTTACGCGTAACTTTAGGGTTTTGTTACGCGTAGGATTTTCCAAAACTGAGATTTCAGCCCAAAGTGTTTGTAAACCAGATTTTTGTGATGAGACAGCTTCAATATCACCAAAATAACACAAAAATGTGAAACTTGATGATCCAAAACTTAAATACACCTTACGCGTAGAACAGGCTACACGATTAAAACCAAGCTTAAAAACCAAGAAATACACGTAAAGTTTGAAACTTTTTGCTAAAAACAGAAACTTTATCACAAAATAACCTTGAAAGGACAAGAATCTTGAGTTTTAAAGTGAAAAAATTAAAGGTTTTAGCGTATACAAGATCTCTAAACCGAGAACCTTGCGCGTAAAACACAAAACTTCAAAAACAAAAGCTTTCACCCAACTATTTGGCCATTGATACCACTGTTAGGTTCCCATATTAGTAACACAAGCATCAATATAAGAAAGGAGATAAGAAAGTGATCGGTTGAACAAGATCAATCTTTATGCGTATGAATGAAAGAAAAGTTATGCTTGAGTATTGAGAGAAAATGAACAACCAACTCCCAAATGGGAGTTTACAAGATTATTTAGAGGAGGGAACTAAGGCAACACACCAAGTTCCCATCCTTTACTTATTGGGCTTTGGATAGGCTCATGGGCTTTCTACATGAGCCTAGCCTTGATTACTAACATAAAAGCCATAATTAAGCTAACTATTACATATTAATTACTAACACTTGAATTCTAGTTTAGGAGTGATTCCAACATGCTTCAATTGCATTAATTACCTCAGTGTCAAAGTTGAGTCGCTCCAGCTTTGATAGTCGATGATCGTGATGCTTAACCATTTCTGGCATTCATTGCTTCTCGAGAGCCTCAAGACGCTTTAAAGCCTCGTCCGGTTGTTGTTCGACTGTTTTGCTTAGAGGTGGTGATGGTGGTGGAGTGGCAGTATCTCCAACAATAATGAGTGTTGAGGTGACGGTTGTTGTAGTTGCTTCAGTTGTCACGGGTGGTGGAAGTACGGTTGACTGTGGTGACAACGTGGTGGAAGTGCGGTTGTTGAGGGTGTTATAGATGGAGTTGGTGTTGGTGTTGGTGCAGACATTGGTGGAATGGTAGAAGTATCCTGCTGAATAGTAACCAAAAACATAGATTTGACCTCTTTTCTTCATTCTGCTTATCAGACTCAGCATCAGATGGTCTATCTTTGAGGAATTGGTCACCATAGGTAATATCTGTTTCAAGGTTTTTCAGTGACGATAGGGATCTGTAATATATTGGATTTAACAAACACATCATATAACAATATATGGGTCGAATATGAGTAGGGAGTTTAGAGAGAGAAAGTAGAATGAGAGCCTTTCTAGAGAGAGAAAGTAAACAAAAGAAAGAAGGTTAGATTGAGTGAAAGTTCTAACCCTCTACCTTGGGAGGTAGAGGGTATTTATAGTTACATACTACACGTCCTCCTTCGGACTGTGGATCAGGCATACAGTGGGTAAAGACCCATCCTTCCACCACGGTGTTACTCTAAACTAATCTATGCTACTAACTAACTAATTAACTACTAAATAACGTAAATAACGACAAGTCTACGAGCTAACATATGCTAGACTATAATTGGGGTGACCGACACTTTCTTATGGAATTTCCAATTCCTAACAATCTCCCCCTAAGGGAGGTCACCCCATGATATACATTTTGAATCTTAGCATTCTTTCTTTGTCTTTAGTTCCAAGCTCGTAGACTTCATGTAACACCCTAGGCAAATCCCACATCGGCCGTGGCCTGGAGAGATGCTGGGCTCATAAGATAACATTCGCCTTACAATGACACAACGCGTTTTGTGGTCTACTGCGAATGGAGTTCTTAGGAACCGCGCTTAAGCGTGCTCATTTGAGAGTAGTACTAGCTTGGGTGACCCGGCCGAAGTCTTCACATGAGGCCACAAAACAAAGCCGTGAGCCTGCGGGCAAAGCGGACAATATTGTGGTCAAAAAGGCGGGTGTTACAAGTGGTATCGAGCCACCCTGAGCCGTTCGGGATGGTGGGGCAAACCTCATCGAGGACGATCGGTCCCTAAGGGGTGATTGTAACTCCCTAGGCAAATCCCACATCGGCCGTGGCTTGGAGAGATGCTGGGCTCATAAGATAACATTCGCCTTACAATGACACAACGCGTTTTGTGGTCTACTGCGGGTGGAGTTCTTAGGAACTGGCAGTTAAGCGTGCTCATTTGAGAGTAGTACTGGCTTGGGTGACCTGCCGGGAAGGCTTCACATGAGGCCACAAAAACAAATCCGTGGGCCTGCGGGCAAAGCGGACAATATTGTGGTCAAAAAAGGCGGGGTGTTACACTTCAATTCTTCAATTTCGGTATTCTTTGTTCTTGAGTAGCGATTCTTCAAAGTCCGACTGCTTTGTACTTTAAGTGGAGGTCTTTGAATTGATCCACATCATTGATGATGTTCGAGTATTTTTTGAGATCATCAGCCACAGTAAATCTCTAGATCACCCTTTGTTGTGTTGCCTTCATGTGATGTTGTGACTTAAGGACCGACATGCTCACACTTTCTAGCTCATGACATCTTTTCATCTGAGTAGCGAAAGCTTTTACTGGTTCAAGATATTTGCAACAGCTTAGCAGAAGCATAGTATAAAAATATCTGAGCCAAGTTATGTAGATAGGAACTTGTCATGATTTCTTTAATTAAGTGTGGATGCTGTGAGCATGCGGCTATGAATTGACTTCTCAATATCGATCAGCTGCAACCGTCCAAATGTACCTGCAAACAACAGTTAGCAATAAAACACACGAAAGTGTCTTTGACCACTTTCGTTGAATTGAGGTACACGACCCACGGTTCCCCGTTGTGATCAGGTATAATTCCGAAGAATCTCCTTGACAGGGTTTCGCAGCTGCTCTAGCCATTCTCAAACCGGAGCGTCTCTAAGAATACAACACGGAGTGAGTGAACCAGCGAATTGAGATTCACTGATTGATGAAAAATGATTTGAAAAACAATCACGTATTGCTTGAAGAAAGATTTTCGAAATACGACGAAGGTTTTATGAGAAAGATCAATTTTCAATCAAAAATACTTTTTATATTTGAAAAAGAATACACATTCGATGTGCTAGAGAAAAGAATAGAATTGCACATCGAATGGTTTTTTCAAAAGTATTTTTTCAATCAGAGATACTTTTTGTGTTTGAAAATATGAGTACACATACGATGCGCTAGAGAAAAGAAGAGATTTGCACATCGAACGGTTTTTCCAAAAGTATTCGTCAATTCATTTCCTGGACCAAGGTTGATTCAAGAGTGAATCGCCCCATTGTTTCTATCCAGTTGTCACAAGCTTGATCTTTTGGAAAGATCTCACATGTCACCCACCAAGAGCTTGTTTGATGTTGGCTCTAGAAGGATTTCCATCTTCATTGTGAATATTTAACATATCACTCGGATGTTCTGGCAAAATCACAAGGATAATGCGTAGGACTCTGAATATATACTTACTTTCCACATTGTGTGAAACAGCAAGTCTTCATTAATTTTTGTGTCCTAATGAGATTTTGTGGATGATCTCGTGGCTCTAGACTCAATTGTGCACATTTGGTTCCTACGCCGGAGACTAGGGAGAGGGTCTCCTTCTTGAATATCAATAATCTCTAAAAGAAAGTCGATAGATTATGTAGGTTCCCCGTGAGAATGAAACAAGCCCTTTTAAGAGGAACTTGAGTAGCTTGGGAAGTTTAGTGTAGTGCGTCACTGGGTCCATGACGTCTTGTCTTCAATACCAGTGTTACCATGATAACAACCAGTAGCATATGTATTGAACCCGCTTTCTGCCCTAAGGTTGAATTAATGGAGGGCTATTTCTTTTCACCCTTTTCACATTTAGTTCTTTTTCATTCTTCAACCCCTTCAGTGCTTACCAAGACTTCATAACTAGAACCTTGTTGGGTTTGTTCCAGTACTAGCCCTGTCTCAGTCGGCACTCTTCCCATTTCTCACTTTTCTCCTTTTTTCATCATTCCTAAGGACTTCTACACTATCTAGTGGATTGTCCTTGGGTAGATCCCTCCGGCTCTGGCGGGGTCGTGGGAACGAATACCTAACCTAACCATCCTTATAACACCATGCATAAAGTAAATTGGTCGGTCTTTTGGTATTGTTCTTTCTCTTCTTGAAACCAATTGAAAAATCATTTGGAAAATCAATCAAGGTACTTGTGATATAAAATCAATTCATTTTCTACCTTAATTGTTTTTGATCTTTTAGAAATGCTCCCCCTCAACATGTGCATATGATTTTGAAATTGTTTAGCACATGGAGGAAAGAGTTCTTAGAAATGATTTCTTGATCACAATTTCTGTTGAAAAAAGCCATTTGAATTTCTTTGGTAAATTCTCCCTCTAAATATGTGCGTAGGATATTTGAAATCATTTTATCACATAGAGGAAAGAGTTCTTTTGAAGTACATCCACGATTACAAAAGCCATTAAGAAACCATTAGAAAATCAATCAAGGTATTTTATGTTGAAACATATAAATTTTTGTACCTTGAAAGTTTATTTTCTTTTGAAATGCTCCCCCTCAATATGTGGTTTGAGATTCGAAAGCATTTAGCACATATGGGAGAGCAGCCTGCACTTTTGAATCAAATTGATCACTTGTTATCAGATTTGATATTTAAATCATATTTTCTCCCCCGATCAAAAATATCAAATCCTTTGAGATTTTTGATCCCAAGTGATTTAAATGGTTTTAGAAAACATGGGAGAAAATATGCTTGGTTTAAATTCTCTTATGGTTTTTGGTTAAATGCTCCTCCTCAATCATGTGCATCATGTATTTGAAATTGTTTGGCACATGAAGGAAGGAGTGCTTTTGAAAAAATCACCCTTTAAAACCGATTTGAGATTTAATTCACGATCTCTCCCCTGATCAAAAATTTCAAACCATTCGAGAATTGTTATCCAAATTGATTTAATTTATTTAGAAAAGTTTTGGGGAAAGACGTGGCAAGATTTAGATTTTGAAATTGACTGATGAGGACCAATTATAGACATTAAAGATTGTTAGTGTCAGGTATGATAGTTTTTAAGAAATCTTTAAGTAAAATAAAATAATTTCACAATCAAACAAGAATAGAAAAAAAATTATTTAAGAAGATCTTTGAAGTAAAATAAAATAGTACTAAGAGGCTCGTCCCCCATTATGAGAGAGTCAACGGGTTCAACAATGTTTGAAGAAATAGAATCATCGACCTCTTCCAAAATGACGTCACTTCTCTCAACCGGCGTGAGAGAAGGGGAATGGTCAGAAATGAAAGGCTCAGAAACGGGAATGGGTTCAGCCGACAAACTTTCATAATATTCTTTCATTTGGATGGAATCCTCATCATCATCATCAATGTAAGTCTCGAGCCATCGGGCACGTCTTTTAAGTGCTTGCTCCTCAATTCGTATTTCTTCTAGACACTTTTCAATCTGAAGCTCGCTTTTTCTTCTTTCGAGTAGTTCTAACATAGATCTTTCGTTTCGAGATGCTCGATCTTCGGCATGTTTATTAACAAATTCTTCGAGTATTTTAAAACATCTTTGAATTTCTGGAGAAATTATCGGAGGTTGTGGTTGAATTTCTTGGTATTGTGGAGGTGGGTCATAAGAATAGTCATAAGGAACTTGCTCGTAAACAATTGGATTCTGCATTTGACAATCGGAATTAAAGTGTGGACCTCCACAATACTCACAACAATATGATTGTTGTGACGGGTTTGGTGAAGTATATGGATAAGGTTCATAACCAAAGGTCTGATTGTTATATTGAGTTTGACATTGAAAACCTTGGTGAGGACCTCCACAGTACTCACACGAGTATGACTCCGTCTCATGGTATGGGGATTGGTTAAGGAAATCGGTCGTATCATTGTAGGGGTGTTGGTCGTAGACAAACTCGTTTCCCGTATTCACAATGCTACAACCGGGACAATTACCACCATTTTGAGGTCCCCCACACCATTGACAACCATAATGGTAAGACGAAGACATCGAGAAGAATTATACGAATAAGAGGGTAAAGAGATAAAGAATTGACGGTTCAGAGGGTAAAGAAGAATATTTTTGGGTTTTTTAAGACTAATTTTGAAAAGGAAAATCTTTTTGGGTTTTTATATTTAAGAAAACACAATATTTTTGTAACCGTCACGTCAACCGGTGCTCGGTAGCTCTCAAAAGTACGCGCAACGGAGCGGGAACGAAGAGTGGATCGTTCGTCAGTCTGCAATTTAATGTCAAGACTTTCCTTATACCCCGTGTATAGGTTGTACCTTCAAGGTGAGCCGACGTAACAATTGACGTTTCAGTTTCTTTTGTTGGTTTTTTAAATTTCTATGGTTTTGTAAACACTCTAGGACGAATGTTTTGGTGTTTTTAAATGTTTATGGGTTTTTCAAAAAGATATATATATACAAAAATGATGATCACTTCACTCGGGGAAGGATCTTCAAATGCACGCGATTCGAGACGGAATACGAAAACTCGCTACAAGCCCTCCCCGGCAGCGGCGCCAAAAATTGATTACAGTGCCCAAAACACGTCAAGTTATCTCACACAAGCTAGCCACTTGTGAATGACTAACCGTAAGAAACTTAAAATAGTTCGGACACTGATCAATAATAGATGAGAAGTGTGTAGTATGTGGGTAACTCAAACGTATTAGGTTTGAGCACCGAGATCGTTCCGAACGAGGGTTGAATGGAATTTCCAACTCACGTCTCAATTTTTGTGATTTGAATAAGAGAAGGGGATAATATGATATACTCTAAACTACGGGATAAGGAAAGCATATAGGATTAAAATCTATGGGGAAAACCTAAGAATAAAGGCAAACTACTCAAATCTACACTAAAACGCAAATACGGAATTAAACGAAACGCGAATAAAATGCAATTACGTCTAAATAATATCCTAAAAATAATCTAAAATTATTTTATGCTAAAAATGATATAAGAAAACTATTTATGAATTAAAACTAATATTTAGGAATTTTCTGGATTTTATTAAAATTAAAAACTAATTTTTAACTTTTAAAACTAAATTAAAATGCTAAAAAATTATGAAAATCAAAGGGAAAAATATGAAACTATTTTTATAAAATCTAAAATACCAAAAGAGAATTTTCAAAACTATTTTTATATTTTTCAGATTAATTTTCTATTTTCTATGAATTTAAATCTATTTAAATCTAATTTAAATTGTGAAAAATACCAAATAAAAGGAAAAAAATAAGGAAAAATATTTTTTATGCTTTTATATTTTTCTTAAACTGGGAAAATTGAAAAATTATTTTTGAACTTTCTTAATTATTTGCAATTAAAGCTATTTAAAAATGATTAAAAACTGTTTTTAATTAAGAAAAATAGTGAACAGTGACTAAAAATTATGAAAATTTCAGGGAAATGCTAAAATGTTATTCTAAAGCTATGAAAAATATAAAAACATGGGCTTATGTATGAGAATTAAGAGCTGTAGTGTAACTGTTGAGGAAATAAGCACTTATGAATAAGCAAATAAGCTCTAAATTGCTCCAACTGATAACAGAAGCTAAAATATCCTATAACTACTCTAAGGCAACTTATTAAAACTACTCCTAATACCTAATAAGCAATTTACCAAGGAATGATGCTAACTGCTACACTAGCAAAACAGCTAATTGACCCTACTGTTTGAGCTATAGCAACTGCTTATACAATAAGCCAAAGAGAAAACCAAAAGTGGATGTCAGTAGACCACCTAGCCAACTGCAAATGGACAAAATTTGAGACCATATCTACTTGAAATGAACGTTGTGCACTTGTTGCAAGATCTGCAAAAACAGATTTTTGACACCAGTTTGACTTTTAAAAATAGTTAGATACTTTGACTTTCTTGAGATTTGAATGCAAATTAAGGACTGATGATGATATAATACTGATGAAATGAAAACAATGCCAGCTGGTTTATCAAATCTAAACCTATATGAATTGATTTAGTTAACTGATTTTAACAGGATATGCATACAAGATTAGTTGGAAAGAAATTTTGACTTATGTAACAATACTCATGTAAACTATGACTGAAATGACTTTACTAGTATTATTAGAGACTAATGCTACAGAAAACTTATACCAAGAGAACCTTAAACTTAGTTTTATTAAACAATCCAAACACCCCTTTTACTACTGTTATGCAATCAAACCAAGCTAAAACAATAACTTAAGCCTACTCCACCATTAAAACAAATTTAAATCACCTAAATAGAGCTAGTGAGACAACAAATGACAAGACTTAAGCAGATCTAATAGATATTAAAACTGCTATTGTGTATTAAGCTAATAATGAGACTAATGCTCAACTTACAAGAAGGCCAGCCAATTTGAGCATAGTAACAGTATCAAAATACCAACCAACAACCAAATCCAAAGATCATAATCAAACCTTATCCATTTTTGAACCAATTTTTGCAAACAGTTTACTTTTCTTGACTTTTGCTTAAAAACTGTAGTTGAGATTAATTAAGAGGAAAATGAGCTCATACAAGCTTTAACAAGCTTATATGAGCTTAGATGAGTAGAGATTGAAAACTGAAAACTGATTGGAGACAAATGAATTCGACAAGGTAATACTTAATTTGCATTAAACCAAAAACAAACTTGCATTAATCGAAATGAAATTACATTTTAAAATAACAGTTACACTATTAAAAACAATTAAAAAGACAAGAAATGAAAGGTCAAAATTCCTCTAATGCTTAAGGAATTGGACAAGACACATTGTGAGCCAAGAGGTCTTTTTATAGCTGAAGAAGAGCCTTGGGATGCCTTTGGAAGAGCCTAGAACCTAATCCACAGCCACATATCAATCCATGAATCATCAGCTCCAATCAGAATGCTCCATTTCATCCTATGATGTGTTTCGGCCAATGAGAGAGCCACAAATGTCCACGTGGCATTCTATCTGACAAGTCAGCTGGGTCTAGAAGCTCTTGATAGATGCTAGTACGAGGTGGTGTGTTTGGGATTGGTGGTAAAATGGTGGTGTTTGGGTGGGGAAGAAAGCAGGGTTAAAGGGCGCGTTTGGTTTATTTAATTATTGTTCAAAGGTTTGTTGACCGGGTATTTGTAGATTTGACCGGGGTCTAAATTAGGATACGGGTCATGGTTTTATAAAACCGGGTATAGTTTGCCTTGGTATTGGACCGGATAAGGGAAATGGGCCTTGGGTAGAAAGGGATTGGATGTTTGTTATTTGTATTTGGACTTGGACTTTGGTTTTAATTTGTATCCGGTTTAAACATAGAAGGATCATTTGTGTAAAGTGACAAAGACCAAGGACCAAACATGTAATTTGGGAAAGGATAAGGGTGAGTTGGGTAAATGATTAAGTGGGGTGTATAAGGGTATAAAGGGTAAATGTGGAAAGTTGAGGGGTTAAAGGTGACAATTGGTAAAGTGAAGGGTAAAATGTTAATTTGTGAAAGTGAAGGTGTAATGTGAAAAACTCCCAAATTATGTCGCGAACTTCGTAATTTGATCTTTTAAGCACCAAAATCTCTGAATAGCATCCGGCATCGGCTTAAGCTCTCTTGATCTCCCGTGCTCGGATTTATGTCTGATTTGGCTCCTTTTTGCGTGTTTTTACAAATCCGTTCCTGCACAAGCACAAACTCAAGAAAACCACAAATATTAGCAATAAACGGCTCTTTCTTGGTTATTTTGGGTCAGTTTTGATAATGAAAAGGTATTTGTTTTAGCACATACCAACTAATAACTAAATAACTAACTAATAATAAGTAAATAACGATATGTCTACAAGCTAACATATGCTAGATTATATTTGGGGTGACCGACACTTCATTATGGAATTTTTAATTCCTAACAATCTCTCCCTAAGGGGGGTCACCCCATGTTTTACATTTCGAATCCTAGCATTCTATTTTATCTTCAGTCTTGAGCTCGTAGACTTTAATTCTTCACTTCCGCAATCTTTCTGCTTAGGCACTGACTCTTCATAGTCTGATTATGTTGTACTTTCAGTGGAGGCCTTTGAACTGATCCACATCTTGATGATCTTTGAGCTTTCTTTGAGATCATTAGCCACAGTAAATCTCTGGATCACCCTTTATTGTGTTGCCATGATGTGAAGTTGTGACTTTCGGACCGACATGCTCACACTTTCTGGATCATGCCATCTTTTCATCAGAGTAGCGGAAGCATTACTGGCTCATGATATTTACAACAGCGTAGCAGAAACATAGTATAAAAATATCAGAGCCAGGTTATGTAGATAAGCGCTTGTCATGATTTCTTTAATTAAGCGTGGATGTTGTGAGCATGCGGCTTTGGATTTACTCCTCAATTCTGATCAGATGCAACCGTCCAAATGTACCTGCAAACAACAGTTAGCAATAAAACACACGAAAGTGTCTTTGGTCACTTTCGTTGAATTGAGGTACACGGCCTACGGTTCCCCGTTGATCAGTACAAGTACTGCCTGTAATCAGGTATAATTCCGAAGAATTTTCTTGACAGGGTTTCGCATGTTCTAGCGTTCTCAAACCAGAACGTCTAAAAGAAGACAACACGGAGTGAGTGGACCAGCGAATTGAGATTCACTGATTGATGAAAAATTGATTTGAAAACAACCACTTATTGCTTAGAAGAAAGAGTTTTGCAATACGACGAAGGTTTTATGAGAAAGATCAATTTTCAATGAAAAATACCTTTTGTATTTGAAAAGAGTACACAGTCGATGTGCTAGAGAAAAGAAGAGATATTCACATCGAACGGTTTTTCCAAAAGTATTTTTTCAATCAGAGATACTTTTTGTGTTTGAAAACATGAATACACATTCGATGTGCTAGAGAAAATAAGATTTGTACATCGAACGGTTTTTTCCAAAAGTATTCATCAATTCCATTCCTGGACCAAGGTTGATTCAAGAGTGAATCGCCCCATTGTTTTTGTCAAGTTGTCACAAGCTTGATCTATTGGATAGATCTCACATGTCACCCACCAAGAGCTTGTTTGATGTTGGCTATAGAAGGATTTCCATCTTCATCGTGAATATTTAACATATCACTCGGATGTTCTGGCAATACCACAAGGATAATGCGTAGGACTCTTAATATATATACTTACTTTCCACATTGAGTGAAACAACAAGTCTTCATTAATTTTGTGTCCTAATGAGATATTTTAAATGATCTCTTGGCTCTAGACTCAATTGTGCACATTTGGTTCCTATGCCAGAGAGTAGGGAGAGGGTCTCCTTCTTCAATATCGACAATCTCTAAGAGTAAGTCGATAGATTATGTAGGTTCCCCGTGAGAATGAAACAAGCCATTTTAAGAGGAACTTGAGTAGCTTGGGAAGTTAGGTGCAGTGCGTCACTGGGTCCATGACGTCTTGTCTTCAATGCCAGTGTTACCTTAATAACCACCAGTAGCATATGTATTGAACCCGGTTTCTGCCCTAAGGTTAAATTATTGGAGGGCTATTTCTTTTCACCTTTTTCATATTTAATTCTTTTTCATTCTTCAACCCCTATAGTGCTTACCGAGACTTCATAACTAGAACCTTGTTGGGTTTATTCTAGTTCTAGCTCTGTCTCAGTCCGCACTCTTCCCATATTCTCATTTTTCTCCTTTTTTCATCAATCCTAAGGACTTTACACTATCTAGTGGATTGTCTCTAGGTAGATCCCTCCGGTTCTGGCAGGATCCTGGGAACGAATACCTAACATAACCATCCTTATAACACCATGGATAAAGTAAATTGGTTGGTCTTTTGTTATTGTTCTTTCCTTAATGAAACCAATTGAAAAATCATTTGGAAAAATCAATCAAGGTACTTGTGATATAAAATCAAAGCATTTTGAACCTTAATTGTTTTGATTATTTTAGAAATGCTCCCCCTCAAAGATGTGCATATGATATTGAAATTTTTTAGCACATGGAGGCACGAGTTCTTTGAAACATATTCTTGATCACAATTTCCGTGGAAAAAGCCATTTGATTTTCTTTGGTAAATTCTCCCCCTCAATATGTGCATAGGATATTTGAAATCATTTTATCACATAGAGGAAAGAGTTCATTTGAAGTACATCCACGATCACAAAATCCATTAAGAAATCATTTAGAAAATCAATCAAGGTACTTATGTTAAAACATAGAAATCATTGTACCTTGAAAGTTTATTTTCTTTTGAAATGCTCCCCCTCAATATGTGCTTCGAGATTCGAAAGCGTTGAGCACATATGGGAGAGCAAAGATGCACTTTTGATTCAAGTCGATCATCATTTATCATATTTCATTATTAAATCACAAATTCTCCCCCGATCAAAAATATCAAACCCTTTGAGATTTTGGATCCCAAGTGATTTAATAAGGTTTAGAAAAAAAACGGGAGAAATGTCCCAGATTTAAAAGCTCTTCTGGTTTAGGGTTAAATGCTCCTCCACAATCATGTGCATTATGTATTTCAAAATCGTTTGACACACGAAGGAAGGAGTGCTTTTGAAACAATCACCCTTTAAAACTGATTTGAGATTTAAATCACGATCTCTCCCCCGATCAAAAATTTCAAACCTTTTGAGATTTGTGATCCCGATTGATTTAATTCATTTAAAAGATTTTGGGGAAAGACGTGGCTTGATTTAATTTTGAAAAATGATTGATACAGATTAATTTTAGGCATTAAAGATTGTTAGTGTCAGGTATGATAGTTTTTAAGAGATCTTTAAGTAAAATAAAACAATTTCACAATCAAACAAGAACAAAAAAAATTTCGTTTTGTAAGATCTTTGAGTTTTAAAGAAAATCATACCATGACATAACATTAAATCTTTAGATCACCACTTATTATTGTACAGATCGGACTTTTATGAAGAAATATCATTTGAAAATATTTTATTTTAAATCACTCTTCCCATTTCTCACTTTTCTCCTTTTTTCAATATACCTAAAGACTCTACACTGTCTAGTGGATTGTCCCTGGGTAGATCCCTCCGGTTCTGGCGGATCGTGGGAACTAATACCTAACCTCACCATCCTTATAACTCCATGCATAAAGTAAAATGGTCGGTCTTTTGGTACAGTTCATTCTTCCTTAAAACCAATTGAAAAATCATTTGGAAAATCAATCAAGGTACTTGTGATATAAAATCAAAGCATTTTGTACCTTAATTGTTTTGATCATTTTAGAAATGCTCCCTCTCAACATGTGCATATGATATTGAAATTGTTTAGCACATGGAGCCAAGAGTTCTTTGAAATATATTCTTGATCATAATTTCCGTGGAAAAAGCCATTTGACCTTGATTGTTTTGATCATTTTAGAAATGCTCCCCCTCAACATGTGCATATGATATTGAAATTGTTTAGCACATGGAGGCAATAGTTCTTTGAAATATATTCTTGATCACAATTTCCGTGGAAAAAGCCATTTGAATTTTTTGGTAAATTCTCCCCCTCAATATGTGTGTAGGATATTTGAAAAATTTTATCACATAGAGGAAAGAGTTCTTTTGAAGTACATTCACGATCACAAAAGCCATTAAGACACCATTTAGAAAATCAATCAAGGTACTTATGTTAAAACATAGAAATCATTGTACCTTGAAAGTTTATTTTCTTTTGAAATGCTCCCCCTTAATATGTGCTTCGAGATTCGAAAGTTTTTAGCACATATGGGAGAGCAAAGATGCACTTTTGAATCAAGTCGATCATCATTTATCAAATTTCATTATTAAATCACAAATTCTCCCCCGATCAAAAAGATCAAACCCTTTGAGATTTTGGATCCCAAGTGATTTAATAAGGTTTAGAAAACATGGGAGAAAATGTGGCCTTGTTTAAATACTCTTTGGGTTTTTGGTTAAATGCTCCTCCACAATCATATGCATTATGTATTTCAAAATTGTTTGACACATGAAGGAAGGAGTGCTTTGAAACAATCACCTTTTAAAATCGATTTGAGATTTAAATCACGATCTCTCCCCCGATCAAAAATTTCAAACCAATTGAGATTTTGGATCTCGATTGATTTAAATCATTTAGAAATTTTTGGGGAAAGATGTGGCAACATTTAATTTTGAAAAATGACTGATAATGATCAATTTAAGACATTAAAGATTGTTAGTGTCAGGTATGATAGTTTTTAAGAGATCTTTAAGTAAAATAAAACAATTTCACAATCAAACAAGAACAGAAAAAGTTTTATTTTGTAAGATCTTTAAGTTTTAAAGAAAATCATACCATGACATAACATTAAATCTTTAGATCACCACTTTGTTTTTGTACAAACCGGACTTTTATGAAGAAATATCGTTTGAAAATATTTTATTTTAAATCACTCTCCCCCTCAATCGATGACCGTAGTCGTTGATTGAGTGACTTAGGTTTTGATAAAATAAAGTCCAGTGATTTTTAAAATTTAGTCCAGTTTATTTTCAAAACAATATTTTTCCATTTTCAAAACAATTTTATCAAATAATTTTGAAAAATGGTATTATTCACTAGTTGTCCTGCACAAAAATACGTTAGGTGGTTGAGCTGCTTTTGTTGTTGTTGCTGAGGGTTGCAAGAAAACCATCTGCTGATGCAGCAGGACCTCTGACGTTGCATATATAATGCCAACTCTTAATAGAGAACCAATTAAGCTCCGTTTCTTCTTTTGTCGACCCAAGAGATAGTTACCCTTTCCATTCGGCATCCAATCATCTTCATTAGTAGGATCCGGATCCGGAACATTCTTATATGCCAGTATACCTGCATATGTTAGTAGACATACAGATATATGGTGGTTGACAACACCCGAATAGCAATCGACTAATAAAAGTCAATTCAACATATCAATCAAATCATACAAAGGCATGGGATTATGTGTTCATCAAACTATAATCATCTAATCCTAACAATCACATCCTAGATTCCTAGTCCTTCAAAATAGGCAATTATCTTTTTCAGTTAAGCACATAGGATGATTATATAAGCCTGTTAGATGATACAAATTTGAAAACATTCTCCCCCTCAATCAATGACTCTTTCTTTGAAGAGTTTTAAAAAGCGCTGAAGTCATTGATTGAGTTTTGCAAATTTATGAAAACACTGATTCTGATTGATTTTTAAGCAACTCATTTTCCACCATTTTGAAACAACAAATATTTTTCTGAAGAATCTTAGAAGGAAAAACATTTGTATAGGAACAACAGTCTTTTTTACGACATGCTTTCCTTGTTTAGTTTTAGGAAAAGTGCACGAAATTTGAAAAATTTTGGTTTAGCGCATCACTTTTCTTTCTTGAAGAGCGGGTTGCTATCAGAAATAATAGCAAGCCATAGTTTTAAGCACGGGTTACAGTCTGAAGTAACTGCAAGCCATGTTTGAGACATGTTTTGAAAAAAATATTTACACCTCCTGCTCGAACTTCATCTAAAGTCCCGTGCCATTATTGAATGACATTTCTAAGACTATAGATGTTATCGATACCAGAAGACATGTCTTGAGAGAAAAAAAATATAAATATATATATATATATATATATATATATATATATATATATATATATATATATATTGAATTTTTCAAATTTTCTGATTTTTATGGATTTTTGTTGATTTTATATTTTTCTATTTTGCTTTTTGATAAATATATACAGAATAGGATGATATAGTTTAAGAAGATGATGATACGAGTACCGAGATAAGGATAACGAGCAGTCCCGTTGAAGAAGATAGAACTCATCATCTCTTAGAATTTCACCACCAAAGCTTCTAAGGGTCAAGAATAGATGATAGAACATGAGCCTATAAAAAAACGAGACTTTGGCAGCTTCCCCACAAACCGAAAATCTTCGTAATAAGACCATTTCCCCCAAGAAGATGAAGTGAAGCAAACAGTCTCATTGTATGAAGCTCTCGAACCCGAAGAAGACGATAAAATCAAAGTAACAAGTTAAAACACTGATCATCTCTGCGGTTATCAAACCCGGAATACATAATTAGGCTTGATCACGTGAACCTGTTGTGCATCCCCGATATACACATTACTCTTCGAGATTGAGCAAATGTCAATTTGGGAGAACATTCTATCAACATCTTCGTTTCACCAAATGCATTCCAGTTATCTTTCATATAACCAATCAGCCCATAATGTACACATATGCCCAACAAGAGTAGAGACGGTGACATCCAAGTAGCATGTTGAATCACTGATCATCTCTGCGGATATCTACTCCGGAATAACTTTTAGCCTGATCATGTAAACATGTTGTGCGTCCCTGATGTACACATATCTCTCCCCTGATGGTTGCGATCTCATCGGAATCATCATTACATTGTGTACATGAAGCAATAACCGGAAGCACTACCATAAACCATAAAGAAGATGTCGATAAGCAATATCATCTCACGCTCCAAATATTCTTCTCATATTTCTTCCCACTGATAGCTGAGATAACATATACCAAAAGTATCCAGAGACCACTTCCCCCAAGTAGTTGGAATAATACATCCTTCCCCCAAATAGTTGGAATGATACATCCTTCCCCCAAATAGTTGGAATAATACATCCTTCCCCCAAATAGTTGGAATGACACACCAAAGGCTATGAGTTAAACACTGAGTTTCTCTACGGTTGTGACATTTGTCTTTCCCGGGATTACTTCAATAGAGAAGAAGTATTAAGTTCATCACGTGTACTCGTTGTGTGTTTAGATGTATGTCTTCTTCCCCCTTGCTGGTTTTGATACCTCAGAATCAGCAACACATTATACATACCAAATATTCTTGAAATAGAGAAGAACAAAAATTAGCTCAAATGAATATTGTGAGAATCAACTGCTACAGAAACTCTCTCTGATTATCTTTATCAACCCATATGTAGACAATTTGAAGTGACCATTGTTGAAGAAAACCTGATATACCAAACTTGAAACTGAAGTCGAATTCACAACATTTGTATCTTAAGCTTGCACTTAATGATGGAAGAACGGTGTCGAGAATTTATGCTTCAAGCAAATCTCTAAGTACTCACTACTCAAACAAAGTATGAGACATTAACACCTCTTGCGATTATCCACACCGTCATCTATGTGTGACACTGAGTAAAACAATGTAACTCCTAATAGTGATAGTTAACCAGGTCTTCAACCATCCACCCCGACTGCTGGTAACTAGATAAACCAAGTCTTCAACTCAAATTCTTAAGCCCGAGCAAGTTATCAAATAAGAAGACGCCTTTGTGAAAGTCAACTTTAATCTCAAATAAGTGATAAATGATTAACTGCTAAGTAATCAACTTGAGTCA
The DNA here is from genome assembly GCA_910596185.1 of Chrysanthemum makinoi. NCBI lineage: Eukaryota > Viridiplantae > Streptophyta > Magnoliopsida > Asterales > Asteraceae > Chrysanthemum > Chrysanthemum makinoi. The sequence continues at coordinate 266,310,939 of OU343220.1, forward strand.
AATGCCTAACACGTGAATAAACATACACTCGGATGTACATTGACCCACTGAATGAACCAGAACAAATGATTCCTCAACATCAATGCATTCTTCCTAAAAGTATACATGTAGAGACTGATCTGGAAGATTCACCAATAACTTCGGGCGGATGAGGTAGTCATTTTCCTTGAAGTTCAGGTGGTTGATTTATAGCGTGCACATTGAGAGGAACAATAATCCGTGAAGATTTGGCAAAGGAATACCAAAGAGTGGATCATTATTCATGAGTGCAACTACAATATTATGATAGTCATTATTAACGCCTTGAGGAATAATTGGATATTGGGCTTCTTGAGTAGTCTGAGTTGTAATTCTTGGATGATCAACATTTGCTTGCGGTTGGAAATACTCATCAAACATATCTTGAAAAACAATGAATCCCAAATAGTAAATCCCAGTTATCCAAGTGACTGAAGACATTAGGCGTTGGAGAGTCGTATGACCATAACACAAGTATCCATCAACATGTAGTATATTCACTCTTCTCCCCCTCAAAAATTGCAAATGAAGTTTGCCATTTTTGATTGAGCAAGTGAATAAGAATATATACCAATGAACGGAGATCCACTTGAGGATTGAATGAGCATGGAAAAACATGAAGCTTGTTGATGAAGAATGTCGATGAGAATGGTCATAAAAATGAAGATTTCTCTTCTTCTGAAGATAAAACGCACTAAGGCGTACACTTTTCTTTTCTTTGAGGAACGGGGCCTGAAGTGTTATTTGCAGACGCCATAATGTTGAAGTACGAGGCCTGAACTGATGTGAACAGACGTCATAGCAGATTGAATATCAAGGTTGAGTTACTTGAACCCGTGAGTTATGAGATATCAATCCATTTGTTATCCATACTTTAAGCCAGTCCATGTAGTGAAGAATCAAAGTATCTGCAACTGAGTAAGGATTACCTGCACTAACATTACAAGCTTGATTGCATACATATTGGTTAGTGACATTAGTATCCAAACCCATTGGGGTTTCATGGTCAACCTTGATTTTGCCATCGGTAAACACCTACGTCCAACATCCTTAAACATTCTACTAGATGGTATCCACTTATGGCAAGGTATAGGATTGTTGATATTCTTATGCACAGTGGAAGACTTATTGGTATTCCTAGACTCCAAAGCTTTAGTAGTTGGGATCAATCTAGGTGAAGTTTTAGGTTTGTTTTCTTCATGACATATTGAACCTTAGCCATGTTAGTAGTCTTAGTGGATAGTACCTTAGCATGTGAGTTAGGAAAATGTTTCTTATTCGGAAAAGACTCAGAATTTCTAGTTTCATTTTCTACATGCTTAGCATTCTTCTTCATATAACTACTCTTAGATGCAAGCCAACCCTTAGTCATTTGAGTGTTCCTAGGTAATGGTTTACTACTACTAGCAGTGCCTTGAAATCTTGTGGAATGCATCATCCTAGGTCTTGCACCTAAAATTCCATCTTTTCGAATTTGTGCCTTTTTCCTAGCTTCTCCTAGATAATAGTTCTTCCACAAGTCATGCATATCATATGAATTCTGGGTTTTAATGCTTGGTTTTGACACTGTTTTCGAACTAATCCTAGAGGTGCTGGGAGTAGAAGTGGCTACTTGTTGAGGGTTAACAGAGCTACGAGCATTATTCTTAGGTAACTTAGGTGAAGTGACTGGTTTTGACAAAACTTATATCACATCAACTTGGGAGGCAAGCCTTGTTTTCAAAGATTTTGTTCTTTCAGATATAAATGCAGTAGGCTGCCTAACAATGGACCGGTCTCTAGTGGGATGAGAAACTGGGTTCCCCAAGGTTGATGGTTTTGTAAACTTAGTGTTCAAACTTTTCCCTACAATTTTCCTCAGCTCATTTTTTAAGGCAACAATAGCGAAACTCTTTTCCTGAAGTTGAGTTTTGAGTTCATCAATTTTAGCTATCAAAGAATTTGTTTATTCCATTGACTTAGTTCTAGCTTCTTTGACAGAGTCACTTAGTTTTATGTGATACTTTCTCAAAGACTCATTTTCCTTTAGTAATTTGGCCACACAAACTGCTAATTCATCATTTCTCATTTGAATATCATAAATAGCATTAACATCAGAATTAGTTGACCAAATTGCTTTTCACATGCATACCAGAAATATGTTTCTTCAAATTATTGATAGTCGAGTTTTTTGCTTGAAGCTGAGCTTTTAAGTCGTTTATTTCAAAAGATTCACGAAATTCAGGAAATTCCGGATTTTTACATGGTTTCTTAGTTTGAAAACTTTCCTCCTTTCTTTGTATTGCAATTTCAAGTGAAATGCAATGTTTTTCAAGTTTTGAGAATTTGTTTGAAAGTTCATCAAAAGCCTTTTTATCAACCATATCATTAGTTTTGAAATTATTAGTCTCAGCCTCAACCAAGGAACATATATCAGTATCATATTCAGCATTGAGATCAGTTTGTTTAGGTACATTAGCAGATGCACTATGTTGAACAGTTAAGGGTACCTCATCGCATGACACCTGTTCATTTATTGGTCTGATATCTGCATCCAAATCATGTGTAACAAGAGTCACTGAACTACTGTCTATTTCAAGCGTAACTGCCTCTGAGCCTCTGTATTATTCAGTGTCAACTGATGCATCATTCGATGCCTTACCGATCTCAACACAACAATCTATTGATTGTACCCGACATTCATTCACCTTTCTGATCACCACATCCACTTCTTGTGAGACCGGAATTACTGAGCAGCTGGTTACATCATTCTTAGATGTCTCTGATATTCTGCATTCAGCAACACCCGACCTTTCAACTGATACATTACCCGACTCATCACAACTATCTCTCAACTGCACCTGACACTCATCCACTTTTTCATCTTTCTGTGTAACTTTCTTAATGTACTTCTCCATATTATCCATGAGATGGATAAGTGTCTCTATGAACATGCAAATTTCCATTCCAGTGTGTCTCTTGAAAGACATTTCAGTCATGTCTTGATCATAATCTGATGTGAATTCCCATATAATGAATGACTGAAAATGTTTGTAGATCACTTGAAGTACAACACTGGAACTATCCTTTTGAACCTTCTCTTTGTCAAGTTGTATCTCCAATTGCTCTAGGTTTAACAAAGAAAGTTCCTGTTAATGTGGATAAGTCCTGACGGAAAAGGGCAATACATGTTCGTTCCATTGTTATAGATGTGAGTAACATGAGGTGTGAGTGAAGTTGTTGATAAGTTTCAATGCTACTTTCCTTTTGCATGGCATTCTGTAGTCTAAACAGGTGCAATTCTCTTCGACTCAACACGAAGATGTCACATCCTCATTGATTGATTCAATCATCTTTAACCATTCAGTGTCGCATACATTATCGTTGTTGTCCACAACATCATACAATTTAGGTACTTCCAAAATCACTGAATCAGGACTGTAAGACATGATGTTGCTGTGTACACGGGATTTTAGAAGTCTGTGATTTAAACCGAGAAATAGAATCTTTCGCGGGATTTTACTAAAATCAAGACCAAACTGTTGAGCAATGACCAATGGAACGTGTTAAGATGACTGATGGATCGACACAATGATAGACAATTATGTGTTAGGACTTATGATTGTTTGTAGGATTAGCAGAGATGTTGTTTGGTTGAGATTTGGATTGGTTTATGCCTGTTTATACGGAGAAATTTACGTCTAAAAACATAAAAACCTCAATAACTTCTGTTCGGAGCAGATTTAGCCCCCGAAGGTTGACCTGAATTAACTTTGGTTTATTCGGCGTGCCATTCTCCTCGTTCTCATGGTCGTTTTGATGGGTAGAACACTGAAAACGGAGTTACGGTTCAAAAGTTATGGCCGTTTGAAGTTTTGTCGGGAAAAGTCAACAAAACGCACTGGAGACAACTCGCACCTTAGACAACTCTCTTATACAAGTCGCTTAGGCAACTCGCTTAGGTTGACAACACGCTTAACAGACAAGTCGCATAGAACACAAGTCGCTTAACGAGACAACTCGCTTAATAGCCAAGTCGCATAAAACCAACTCGCTTAGAACACAACTCGCTTCAAGAAACAAGACAACTCGCTTCCAGGAATAGTTTACCGAGAAGCAACTCGCTTCGTACAAACTTTCAAAAACAATCACTTTTTCAATCCAAAACAGCCCAACCACGATGATTCAAGCCTTCCAAATCAAAACCTAAAAACTTATGAGGATTCTAAACACAAAAGTACAATCAAAATCCACACTTTAACACAAGAAATGATTCAAATGATGCAAACTACTCTAAACTCATTCAAACCCAAAAACCTTATGAAAACCACTATAAATCCAAGAACATGAAAGATGGGTGATCAAACCATGGCTTTTGATACCAATTGTAACATATTGGATTTCACAAAGACACAAATAATCACATATAGGGTCGAATTCAATAAGAGTTTAGAGAGAGAAAGTAGAGGGATGGGAGGCTTTCTAGAGAGATAAAGTGAAAGAAAACATAGAAGGTTATATTAGAATGAGAAAAGCTCCAACCCTCTATCTTGGGAGGTAGATGGTATTTATAGTTTTACATAATACGCCCTCTGACGGGCTGTGGATCAGGCATACAGAGGGTAAAGACCCGTCCGTCCTCCACGGTGTTGCACTAAGCTAAACTAATAACTAAATAACTAACTAATAATAAGTAAATAACGATATGTCTACGAGCTAACATATGCTAGATTATATTTGTGGTGACTGACACTTCACTATGGAATTTCTAATTCCTAACAAACCGAACCGGTTAGTGCTCTCAGTAAAAGTTTTTTATTTTTGTTTTTTATAGTTTTGCTTTATCTAGTGTTTTGTGTTATAGTTTTTAGTTTAATTCTTGTTATTTTTGATTTTTATAGATTCCCTTATAGATTGCTATGGTTTTCTTAGTAATTTTTAGATTTTTGATATTTTAATCATTTTTAGTTTTATTTACTTTTTAGTTAATTTTGTCTAAATTACAGTTATTACATTAGTTAATTTTTAGTTTTATGGGTTAATAGTTATAATGAGTAGTTAAATAGATTAGTTAATATAGTTTTGTTTAATTAACTTAATTAATATTTTTGATTAATTAGGATAATCAGTAGCCTCAATTAATTAAGAGTTTAACTATAATTAAGGGTTTTTTAATAATTTCATTAACAGGTTTTATTATTATTATTAAAAACAAATTGGAAAATTGATCCAACCGTTCGGTTGCAGCCCGTAACCGGATCCGGTTGGAAGTTTTGGTCAGGAAGTTTACCACCAACCGAATCGGTTGGTGAGCCAACCGATCTGGTTGGAGCTCTCGGTAAAAAATTTTCTAGTGTTTTGATTTTGAGTTTTAGCTTGTGTTTTTAGTTTTGTTAAGTGTCTTTACTTGTTTAGTATATGTTTCTGTAGTTTGCTTTGGTTTTGACTAACTCTAACGCTAATGATTTGGATTTTTGTCTTTGGTTTTGTTTTGTCTTGTTTAGATAGTGGTTATGGATAGTTTAAGTGGAATTTATGAGTACCTACGTAACTTGGATGAGATGTTCAAAGACACCGGGAATTCTTTGGAGAAGATTGGGAATATTTTGGAGAAGAGTAAGAAGGACTTGGCTATTGATTCGGATAGTATGGAAGAAGTGAGAGAGAACAAGGTTCAACTTCCTAAGAAGGGTAGAGTTTTGGTATTCACGCAAGCACCACTAACGGAGTATGATTCACCACTTATGAGGTTCGGTACACCTTGTAGTGTCGAAGGGGTGAGTGCGTGGGACGCTCAACTAAACATGGCCTATGGTGAAAATTATATTGTGGAGAAAGTTCTTGATCAAATTGGCCACGTACGATTTGATTACGAAGCTTACAGAAGAAAAATGGTTAAGAATCTCAAGGTTAACATTCATGGTCATATTTTCGCAGCAGATTTTGTTGTCTTGGAGGAAGGAAACGTTGATGAGCCCAATGTTTGTTTTGGGCGGGATTTTCTTGTAACAACCAAATGTCAAGTTGATTTTGCTTTGGGGGAGATGAGGATCAACATCACCGACTTGGAAGAAGAGAAAGGGGTGAATGAAATGCTTGTGGAATTATGTGCTAATATGGAAAAGAAGAATGTGGAAGTCGTTAAGATGGGGAAGGATAATAGAAAGAAAACCTCATCCAACAAATTAACTCCTAGCACATCCACCAACAAAAACAATTATTACACACCTTCACCACCCACTACACCAAACACCTTCAAACCTTTAACTCAAGACCAAAAAGAAGCCATCTTGAACAAAAATTTCTCGGGCTCAATGAGAAAAAGCCCGTAATTGAGGTACTACAAGATTATGTTTTATACCGCAAGAAACTAGATGTGGTGATGTTAGCAAGAGAAAGATTGGAGGATAAAGATCTATCGGAGGAAGATAGAGATAGGATTTTGTTTAGGGGTATGCCACGTAAGGAGAAAGACCCGGGAAATTTTGTTTTACCAATTAAGGTTAATGGGACCACACCAATGTATGCTTTGGAGGACACGGGTTTGAGCGTCATTGTTATGCCCTATCCATTATTTAAGACGTTGGGTCTTAGTAAGCCACAACCAAATCACTCAAAACTTACGATGGCGGATAACTCCTAAGCAAAAGCGATGGGGGAGGTGAAAAACGTGAGAGTTCAAATTGGTTATCAACCCTATTTGGTTGATTTTCTAGTTCTAGACATTCCGGTTGATAAGAGTCTACCTCTTCTACTAGGAAGACCATTCCTACGCACATGTGGTGCAATCATAGATATGGGTAGGGGTACGATGACAATCGATGACGGGATCTCAAAACAAACCTATTATCCAAAACCAAGGGGACCAGTTGTGGAATTCATGGAAGATTTAGAATTGATGGAAGCGGACGATGACTTAACTAATTTTGAAATTGGACGTGATGTCCATGGAAACCCGATGTATGGACCACTAGCTCCACCATACTTTGATATTGAGGATGAGATGGAACGCGCACTAGCGGTGGAAGCATTTTACAATCCATTCAAAAACATCCTTGTTTACAAGAAGCTAACCGATTTCTTAGGTTCTCTACCGGTTCAACTAAAAAATTTGGAATGGGGACCCGAGGGGTTAAGTGTTTACAAAAGAGAGGATGGAGACGGAGAATGGCACGTCAAATTTGATATACTATGCTCGGATGGGAGAAGATTTGTAAGGAAGTTCAAAACTTACGAAACACACCATGAATTGACCGAGAAATTTCTAAGTGAGGACATCTTAAGGCATGAGAATTTCGCGGAGTAATAAGGAGAAGCAAGGCACCATAATAACAAGCAATTATTTGCTTGATTTTCATGAACTTTTAATTTTATGCATTTAGGATTTCTTGTTTTTCATTTCATTTTTATTTGCTCTTATTATTTTGAAGTTATTTAATTAATGCATTTTGAGTTTTTAGTTTAAGTTATGAGTATGATGATTTAGTTTTTGAGATAGATGTTGTTGAAATTCCAAATGGTTGGATGAATGTTGTGTGCATCTTTAATCGAATTTTTGAGTAAACGATTGTTGCTTGGAAGGTAAAATGCCCGAGTAACGTAAAAAAGGCAAAATTCTGCAAAAATGCAAACCGAAACGGTTGTATCCATGACTGATCCGGTTGCATGCAAGTATATATACCAAAAATTCAATTTTTTCCAAAGAAAACACACACACACTAATCCTCCAGTTGGGTTTTGAAAAATTCGACCATTAGAAGTTGTTTGAAGCTTGTAAAAGTTGTAGAAGATCATCATGGCACCTAAGCAAGTAAGCATCTGCAATCAATTAACTTAATTAAGATTTAATTAGAGCATTTGATTCGAATTACAAATTAGGTCACTAATTTGGGGGTTTTTGATAGAATTCGAATTAAGTTGTAATCTTTTAGGATTAAGTGGGTAATTGATATAGGAATGCATTGCAAAAAGAATTGTAGTGATTGATTCAACATAGAATGAGTATTTGATGATTGAATTTTCAGATTTAATTAGGTTATGCCATTGAATCAAATTAAGTTGCAATTGATGATTCCTAGTTGGTAGATGATGCATTTTTAATGAATTTTAGATGCCACATTGTTGATTAGAACAAGTAATTAAGAATTGAGGTTAAGATTGTTGAGTTCTAAGGAAGATGAATATGTGATGATTGGAAGCTTTGGAAACGAATTAGGAACAATTTGAGGATGTGGGAATCATTGATGATGTTAGAATACAGTCTAGGAGTGAATTGGACTTAGGAAAATCTATTGGAAAATGGATTTGAAGGCAAAGCCTTCTGCAGGTCAAGGAACGGATCCGGTTGCAAAGCGCAACCGAACAGTTGGATAGAGGAAGCAGGTGGAACCGATCCGGTTGCTCCTCAACCGATCCGGTTCCATGTTCTAATGTGCGAATTTTCGAAGTAGACCTTAGAGGCTTCTATGGACCGTTCCATTTGTTCTAAGACTCTTATATTGACTTATATTTATGATTTCTACAGAGAAATGTTGTAGGTTGTTCAAGTTCAGCAAGAGTTTCACTAAACCTGATTGTTGCTAAGTATTTCCAAAGGAACGCAAGGAGGAAAGTCACGTATAGCTTGAAGGCTGAAGCAAATGAATACTTGAAGTTCAAAGATGTCACCAAAGAGGAGAAACATGCTTTCCGGGAACGATTATCAAAGTTGCAAAATAGGACATGTTTGGTTCCAAGGGTGATTGATTGGGATTTGTTTGCCGAGTATGAGTGTGAAGATGAGTTGCGTAAAATGATGCGAACGTCTTATGTCTATCCAGCTGATGGGGATTCATTTGATGATTTGTCATGGGAAAGATCATTTAGCATGAATGAAGAGGTTTATCGTGAATGGTGTATGGAGTTCTTTTCGACCATGTACTTTGAAAGAAAGGTCAATGTTCAAAACATCATGGAAGAAATTTGTGTTTGGTTTAGGCTATGTGCGCAGGATCACGCCTACACATTGCCGTATTTTGCTGTTGCTCTTGGATTGTATGAACCACATAAGGTAAAGCATCAATTGTTTGAAGCTCATTTTTCGAGGCTTAGGAGGTTTGAAAAAGAATACCCTAGTATCCCTGCTTACTAGAATCAAGTGGGAGATCCTTCTTGTACTAGGAGGAATGCTGCAACCATTAGGAATCCGTTGATGAGAGTGTTACACAAATTGATAGTAACTGGGCCGTTTCATAGAGTTGGAAGCAGGGACAAATGTCATAAGCCGGACTTGTGGGTTATGATGTTATTGGAGGAAACTAAGGATGGAAATGCGGCTTAGCTCATAGCCGAGTATTTTTCTAGGAGAGCCCCGGGAATTAAAGGTAATGGCAACATTTGTGGAGGCCGTTTTGTGACAAGGTTGGCAAGGAATCTTGGGTATTACAATAGTAATGAGTTGGCTAAGTGTGGAGAGCCAAAGATTTGTGAGATTTGGAATGCAAATGGTTTTGGAAATGCTTTGAATAAGAAGATGAAAACGTTGGGAGCATGGATAGAACCGCAACAACCACAACAACCACCACAGCAGCAAGGAAATGTGCCAATGGGCAATATACCGATGGGAAGCGTGCAAACAAGTACGTCTAGTAGTTTTGACTCAGGTTGGGGAGAGTGAAACCAACATTTGAATGAAATTCAGTGTAGGGAAGTTTGGAGAGACTCGATGATGTTGAGAAACAATTATATCAATGATTATTCAATGCCTATTTTTCAACACATGGCTCAAGAAGCCAATTATGAGTTGCCACCCTACAATCCACCCAATGTTCCACTATATCCTTTTCCTTACACCTTTATCCTGGACCCTATCCTTATCCATATCCTGGATAAGCACCATTTCCCGACCCTGTGCATGCATATTGTAGATTACCCGAGGTTGGAGGATCTAGCTATGATGTTGGAGGATCTTCACCGGCCATTGCAAAGGAGAAAAAGAAGAGGAAGGTTTACACAATCTTTGATGAGGAGGAGAACTATGAAACCGAAAGTGATGATGAAGAAGGTGATGAGATGAGTGAGGATGACGAATGATCGTGCATCATTCTTGATTTATGGTTTCAAAAACAATGGTTATCATGTGTTGAACAATATTATCTCTATCTCTTAATTATTTCTTTAGGATGATTATCATACTTTGTTTATTTTTCATATTTTTAGTAGCATTTGGATTATTTGCTTGTTTTGTTTTGTGTATTGCGTATTTTGCAGTTTTGTTTGCAGGATGGATGTGACGGAAGCTTATTGTTACACAATCTTTGAAGAGGAAGGTTTACACAATCTTTGTATAAAACACATCATTTGTTTTATATTTGCTATGAGTGTGCCGGTGATTGTGTCGATTCTAGAACTTGCACTTGTTATGCATTACAGTTAAAATCACTCTCGAGTGATAAAAATATGTTCAAGTGATAAGAGGCATCGTAGGATTTAACCCAAATGGCCTTCCATTTTACATCTAATGTTTTTTGCTAACCACATCGGTTAGTTAACCACCTTATATGGACCCATTTGTTAGTGCTCATTTTTAGCACTAGATACCCTTAGTTACACCCTTCGAGCCAATCTTTTCATTTTTGTTAAATCCAGAAAAATACAAAAAGATTTTACACCTTAAACCTTAGCCAACCCATGTCATGTCTATTGGTTTGTTGCTAGTTGTTTGGAGTGTTGGATTGTTTTTGATGATTATGAAGAAGCTACACTTTGTCTATAGTGTGTACAATTCTCCAACAAGGATGAAGGAAACGTCTTTCTCATTTGTATTTTTTGTGGTGTATGCTTACACTAAGTGTGGGGGAACTTGAAAAAAAATGGTTATAGTCAATGAGCTATATGAAGAATATTGATTAGCCAATTAGCTAAATTGAGTTATTCATGTTTGGAGATCGATAAGAGAAAAGGAGGAAGATATAATCATTTTCGGGATTGTGGTTTGTAAGATGGCTAGCAACATGGAGGTTTATACTTGACTTTATTTTTCTTAACACCAATTTCATAAACTATCCCATGTCTTATCCATACCTTTTATAAACCCGAAGCCTTAACGTTATAACCCAAATAAAAGCCCTCTTTGATGAATTTATTTTCTTTGTTTTGATACTTGTACAAGCTTATGGTAGGAAGCATTAATCATGACTAGGCATTGAGTGATTTACATATACCCACCAATATATGAGTGTTGAGTGAATTCTTAAAATCATTCGTGAGGTGTTCTAGTTGTGTTATCTAATATGTTTGGTTCATTTTAAAGTTTTCACATATTAAAAGCAAATTAATGATTATTTCTTTTGAAGTGATTGTTAAATTTTTGGAACCACGGTATCAAGACCATTGAAATCAATTTTGGCAAATGTTAGACCTACTCGAGGGCGAGTAGAACTTAAGTGTGGGGGAATTTGATAACGCTAAAAATGAACATGTTTTTAGTAGCATTATTGTTGGTTTTGTGTATGATAATAGGCTATATTTACTCATAACTGTTGCAAAAGTGCAAAAGTTGCGTATTGTGTATGTGTATGTAGCCAGGTATCACAAAAGACAAAGAAATGAAGTTGTCATGCACGTTTGGAGAATTCCCGAGGAAGGAAGGCTAGTAAAGAAGCTCTTGGACTCAATTACTAGGAAGCGCAAAGATTTCTAAGTATCTACAACAAGTTAAGATCAATTTTCGTCTTGGAAATCATCAACGAAAATAAAGAAAAAGGAGCAAATCAAGAAAAGTCAACAAAAGTCAAAACTGGGGGTACAAGAGGCGCCCAACCATTCGGTTGGAGCCCGCAACCGATTCGGTTGGGCGATGTGAAGAAGGCACAACCGATCCTGTTTGCAACATATTGGATTTCACATATACATCATATCACAAACATACGTAGGCTTATACTATGGTTTTAGAGAGAGAAAGTTAGAGGTTTGGGAACTTTAGTGAGAGAAAGAAAAATCTTATTATGAGCTCCAACTCTCTACCTTGGAAGGTAGAGAGTATTTATAGTACTTACATAAATCGCCACCTAACAGGCTGTGGATCAGGCATACAGTGGGTAAAGACCCGTCCGTCCTCCACGGTGTTACTTAACTAAATACTACATAACTTGTAATAATCTAAGACTACGAGCTTTCTAATGATTACATATACTTGAGGTGACCGACTCTTTAATAACTGGATTTACTAAATCCTAACAATCTCCCCCTAAGGGAGGTCACCTCAAACACACATTAAAAATTACATTGAATACAAACAGATATTACATTATAAATTGTTCTTGCATTCTTGATGTAGAACTTTGCTCTGAAGTTCGTAGTCATCGATTCTTCATTATTGCATGTTTGGTTAATCCAAGTGGAGGTCTTTATCTGATCCACGTGATAATGAGTTTTGAGCCAGCTTTGAGATCATCAGCAATCATAATTCTCTGACTCATCCATTGTGGTGTTGGTATTATGTGATGTTGTGACTTTTGGACCGACATGCTCACATTCTGGATCATGATATATTCTCATCAGAGTAGCGGAAGCTTTTGTTGATTCATGGTATTGGCAGCAGCGTAGCAGAAGCATGGAGTGAGAATATCAGAGTCATTGATGCACTAATCATGATTTCTTTTGAAATGAATGTGATGTGTGAGCATGCGGCTATGGATTGACCGCTTCATTCTGATCAGCTGCAAACGTCAGGCGTACTTGCATACAACAGTTAGCAATAAAGTGCACGAAAGTGTCTTTGATCACTTTCGTTGAATTGAGGTACACGGCCCACGGTTCCCCGTTGATCAGTACAAGTACTGCTTGTGATCAGGTAAAATTCCGAAGAATTTCCTTGACAGGGTTTCACAGCTGCTCTAGCTGTTCTCAAACCGGAACGTCTCAAAGAAGACAACATGGAGTGAGTGAAACAGCGAATTGAGATTCACTGATTGATAAAAAGAGATTTGAAAAACAATCTTGTATCGCTCAATAGAAATTGTTTTTGCAATACAACGAAGGTTTTAATGAAAATCAATTATCAATCATAAACACCTTTTATTTTGAAATATTTGTACACAGTCGATGTGCTAAAGAAAAGAGTTTTTAAGCACAACGACCGGTTTTTCAAAGGTATTCATCAATCCATAACTTGAACCAGGATTGATTCAAAAGATTGAATCGCCCCATTATTTCTTTTCAGTTGTCACATGGTTGATCCATTGGATAGATCTCACATGCCACCCATCAGGAGCTTGTTTGATGTTGGCTCCAGAAGGCTTTCCATCTTCATTGTGAATATGTATGCATGTCACTCAGATGTTCTGGCAATACCACAAGGATAATGCGTAGGACTCATAAGATATAATCTCTCTTTCCACATTGTGCGAAACAGAGAGTCTTCATTGAAAGTGTCCTAATGAGATTTATTGATGATCTCGTGGCTCTAGACTCAATTGTGCATATTTGGTTCCTATCCCGGAGACTAGGGAGAGGGTCTCCTTCTTCAATACCAACTATCTCTAAGAGAAAGTCGATAGATTATGTCGGTTCCCCGTGAGAATGAAACAAGTCCTTTTAAGAGGAACTTGAGTGGTTTGGAAAGTTGAAGTGCAGTGCGTCACTGGGTCCATGATGTCTTGTCTTCAATACTGATGTTACCTTAGTAACCACCAGTAGTATATGAATTGAACCCGGTTTTACGCCCTAAGGTTAAATAATTTGAGGGCTATTTGTTTTCACCCTTTTCTCATTCAATTCTTTTTCATTCTTCAACCCCTTCAATGCTTACCGAGACTTCATAACTAGAACCTTGTTGGGTTTATTCCAGTACTAGCTCAGTCTCAGTCCGCACTCTTCCCATATCTCACTTTTCTCCTTTTTTCAATAAACCTAAAGACTTCTACACTATCTAGTGGATTGTCCCTGGGTAGATCCCTCCGGTTCTGGCGGATCGTGGGAACAAAAACCTAACCTTATCATCCTTATACCACCGTACAAAAAGTAAATTTGGTCGGTCTATTTGGTATTGTTCATCTGCCATTGGAACCAATTGAAAACCATTTGAAAATAAATCCAGATACTTATGATATATTATTAAAGTATTTTGTATCTAAATTGTTTTTGATATTTTTAGAAATAGAGCTCCCCCTCAACATTTGCATCAAGCATCATATTGTAATAGAAATTATTTTCATCTTTGAGTGGTTGGCTTACATCTAAGAGTAGTTATATAAAAATATGGTTTTCAAAATAGTTGCTCCCCCTCAATATGTGCATAGATATTTGAAAGGGTTGTGCACATATTAGGAAAAGACTGCACATAGAAATAAATTGATCACGTTTCAAATATTTGTGGTTTACGATAGATGCTCCCCCTCAACATGTGCATGGAAAATTTGAAATCATTTGGCACATGTGGGAAGGAGAGCTTGTACATCCTTATAAAACCATTTACCGAATTATCAGTTTAAATCCAATTTAAATCACAAATTCTCCCCCGATCACAATTATCAAATCATTTGAGATTTGTGATCTCTTTAGATTTAAATTGATTTTGAGAGCTTTTAAGGAGAATTGTGACTTGATTATGAAAACGTTTTAACTGATAAGGATTGGATTTTGAGACTTTAAACTCCATTGACTAAACATGCATGATTATCTTTTGAAAACAATTGTATGACAAATAACCTTTTGATTTAATTGAAATTATTCTCCCCCTCAATCAATGACATAAGTTGTTGATTGAGAGATAGATGTTTTTGAAAAATGTTAAGTCCAGATGATTTTCAAAAATAGAGTCCGAGTTATTTTTCAAAGCAATTAGTTTTCATTAGATAGTAAGTAATTGTTTATAGAATCAGAGCATGAGATTTGAAAAACACGATTAGGCATGGCTCTGTTCTTTCTTTGAAAAACGGGTTATTGCCTGAAATGACAATAAACCATAGTTTTACTTCCTAAAAAAATTTTCTTTCTCTCAATTTTTTTTTTTTTTTTTTTTTTAACATTCGAACAACATCTAAAGTCCCGTGTCATTCTTTGAATGACATCACAAAGACCGTAGATATTATCGAATTGAGGAAAACATGACAAAAGGACAATATTTTTGGAAATTTTTCAAGATTTTCAAAATTTTTTATGGATTTTTTGAAAGTTTTCTATTTTTCTATTTGCTTTTTTAAGGTTTTGTAATTTTGTATTTTGCTTTTCGAATAGATATTTACAAGAGATAGATGAAGTAAAACCTTTTACTCCTCTTCTTCCTCTTGAAGACGTTTGAGTGTTTCCGGTTGTAGGCTCTTAAGACCAAGTCGTGGAAGGATAAAATCAAAACGTTCTCTAGGAAGAGCTTTGGTGAAGATGTCTGCTAACTGGTATTCAGTCCTCACAAAGTATAGTTCCACCACACCATTTTCAACTTGCTCCCTGATGAAATTATGTCGAATGTCGATGTGCTTTGCTCTTGAGTGTTGTACGTTGTTGCATGAGAGAGCAATATCACTTTTATTACCACAGTACAGAGGGATTTTGTTGAATTCAAAGCCATAGTCAGTTAATTGGGATCTCTTCCATAGAATTTGAGCACAACAAGATGACATGGCTATGTATTCAGCCTCTGTAGAGGAAATAGAAGTACTCATTTGCTTCTTTGAAGACCAGCTCACAAGCTTATCACCAAAAAACCGAGCACCTCCGCACGTATTTCGACGTGTATCTTGACATCCTGCACGATCAGCATCTGCATAGGCTGTTAGTGACATACCGGTGTCCTTCGGGTACCAAAGTCCCATGTTGATCGTTCCTTGGAGATACCGAAAGACCCGTTTAACCGCTTCAAGGTACTTTTTGGTAGGCTTATCCTGGTATCTAGCACACATGCAAACAAAGGAACAAGATGTCTTGTCTACTAGCTGTGAGGTACATCAGGGATCCAATCATACTATGATATTTCATTTGGTCTACCTTGATCCCTGAGTGGTCCTCATCTAGTTTAGTACGCTCTATCATGGGAGTGTCAACTGGGTCACTAGAATCAAATCCAAATTTCTTTAAAATCTCATGTGCATATTTAGATTGATTTATAAAAATGCCTCCGGGACTTTGTGAAATTTGTAATCCCAAGAAAAATGACATTTGTCCTATCATTGACATTTGAAACTTAGAACCCATTTCTTTAGAAAAACGGTCACACTCATTTGTGTTAGTCGAGGCAAAGATAATATCATCAACATATATTTGAACGTGAATTAAATGTTTGCCTAACTTCCTGGTGAACAATGTCGGATCAACTGCTCCTTTGCTGAATCCAGAAGATAGAAGAAACTTTGATAGCGTATCATACCATGCTCTAGGAGCTTGCTTCAAACCGTAAAGGGCCTTTTTCAAGCGATAGACATGAGTAGGATGCTCTGGATCACAAAACCCTCTGGCTGACTGACGTAAACAACCTCTTTCAAATCTTCATTCAGAAAGGCGGTTTTCACATCCATCTGATATACAACCATATTCTTGCTAGCAGCATTAGCCAAGAAGATTCTGATTGCCTCGATACGAGCAACAGGAGCAAATGATTCCTTAAAGTCAATACCTCCCTCTTGACGGTATCCTTTTGCAACCAATCTAGCCTTGTTCTTTAAAACATCACCATGCTCATCAAGTTTAACTTTGAATATCCACTTTAGAGCAATGATCATAGCACAATCAGGAGCAAGTACTAATTCCTATACATCTAGCCGATCAAACTCATGAATTTCTTCTTGCATGACATTGAACCAGCTGTCATCATTCATTGCAGTTTTAACATCTTTTGGTTCGACTTTTGAGAGTACAGAATTGAAGAAGCACCATAAGGCATCGGTTGCAAGTTGTTTACGAGTGGATACAGGACGAGAGGGGTTTCCAATGATGTTGTCTAATTGTTAGGAATTGGAAATTCCATGTTAAAGTGTCGGTCACCCCAATAATAGTCTAGCATATGTTAGCTCGTAGATTTGTCATTGTTTACATTATTTATCAGTTTATTAGTTAGTTATTAGTTTAGATTAGTTTAGTGTAACACCGTGGAGGAAGGACGGGCCTTTACCCACTGTATCCCTGATCCACAGGCCGTTAGGAGGTCGTGTAGTTTGTAAGTATAAATACCCCTTCCATGCATGGAATGGGTGTGGCTTGGCAATCTAACCTTTCATTTTTATAGAAGCAACTCTCTACCAAGAATACCAACTCTCTACTTTCTCTCTCTAAAATATGGCTAACATGTATTTTGATCATCCAAGACCACCCGAATCATCAACACAATAAATATAGGATCCTAACAATTGGTATCAAGAGCCAAGGTTTATTGTGGTGTGTTGATTTGTGTGGTTTCGTGCCATGGTCATTTGTATTATTGATTTATGTTGGTTTGTGTTGGTGTTGAAACTGCTTTATCACCATATCATTCGTTATTTTTTTGGTTCAACAGTGGTTAGTGATTTATGTTGGTTATTTGTCTTGGTTCAACAGTGGTTACATATCAAAATAAGATTTTGGTCAAAACATTTACATATCATTCGTTATTTTCTTTGATATCGTATCCATGTGGTCTAGTGGTCATATATGTTTTGTCAAAAATGGTCATATTGCAGTCAAACATGGTCAAAACAGTCAATAAAATATCATCTTTAATGCAGTTTTTCTGGGTTCGTTATGAATATGGTCGGAAATACTGTCGGAAAACTCGCCGGAAAAAAACTCAAACATCTTACTAGCGACTTGTACAAGTTCTAGTTAGCGAGTTGGCTGTTTATGTTGTCCAGGTTCATTGTACCTCATTTTTAGCGACTTTGGTAGCGAGTTGTGTGACTGTGACATAGCGACTTGTTATTGAACAAGTTAGCGACTTGTGTGCTTTAATTGGCTAGCGACTTGGTTTGTATGCTAGCGACTTGTGGTGTAAAAGGATGTAGCGACTTGTGTATGAAAGAGGGTTAGCGACTTGTGACTCTAATGGCTAGCGACTTGTGACAGAAAGGTAGAAGAAGATAGACCTTGACCACAAAACAATTACCAAATACTTCATTAGACCTCAGTTTGCTTCAACATCATCAGTCCATGGTATAATTATAAAAATAACGATATGTTTTAGAACATTCAAACATATCCACCACATCATAAAAAAATCACAATCTTCAACAAATCCAAAATCTATCCTAACCCATCATTCTCAATATCTATCACAATCCTAACATAACTCACTCAAGTATCAAGACTCACAACGGAATTTACTAATTGATCTCAGTTTGGTGTTTGAAACTTTTATGGTTGAAATCGTTCTTATTATTTGATAACACCACTTCTTCATTAATCAAAACATTTTGTTTATTCGAATAAAATGAAAAAGATCTTAACAAATTATGTTACATCTTTTTTCTTTCTTGTTCGATTTGATAATTATCAAAAGGTTATTCTAACGGATCTCAGATATGAATTTCGTGTACATCATATGATATCGAGACCTTCATTTGGATCTATATCACGAAACAATATTCATCATAGATCTCTAAACAATATCCGAACATAAAAGGGTTGTATAACAAACGTGTTATAACCCTTTTTTGGTTCGTTCATACCTCCCTAACTCATACACAAACGAATTTCAACCTACCTGAGACCATGTAAAGATCTTGAAGCTGAACTTGAGCTATTCTTGAAAAAAAATGGATGACCTACAACAGGAACGTGATTTGATCTGCATGTGACTATCGATTGTTTATAAGAAATAGTAGAAGAGTGGTTGCATTCAATTAATTTGATGAGTTGGGAGGCTGATCGGTTTTTGTTCTTTCCTGGTCCGAAGTTTGAGAGAAGGAGGCGACATATTTGAGAGTTTTTAGGGTTAGGTTGAGTAATATTAGGGTTAAGTGTGTATTGCTTGCAGTTAAATACTCCGAGAAATTAGTATAACACTTTGAACGGGTTTAATGTGTGATCATGGGCCTCAGTGAAATTTGAATCGGCCAAATGATTATTTGAAGGCACGGTTTTAGGTTGTAGAATAATGGGCCTAAGTTGTATGTAATATTAACTATTACATTTGGATTGGATATAATTTGTGTATCTATGGGCAAACCGAATATTAACAATTACTTGGGTTTTATGTTTGTTTCTCACGTGGGTTTGAGTGGACGGACAGGTTCATGGATCATATATTACGTAGTGGATTTGGGTAGTGGTGTCAACTATAACTTTGTGATTTCTTTAGGCCCAAGATATCCATCTCATGATAATATGGATGCATAAGTACTGATAATTCTTGTGAGAGAGCGGTATTTTTGTTAATGATTATTGTCTCACAAGGGATAGTTGTTCACGACTTGTGTTTTAGTTGATCTTGAATATGTTCGAGGCTCTTGTCCGGTATTATTGATTTGGTTTTTTAATTGGACTTGGAGCCGGGTCAAATTCTTTGCAATTGGTTATATGACAATGATATATGAATGCATGAGATGATCATTGCAAGAAATTACATTGACCGGATCGGGTTGAACAATTATTTAGACTGGACGTGAAATATTATGTGATGAAAAGATTTTTAATGATGAGATTTGATGAGTTATGAGGATTGGTACATTGGGTTACATATTTTCACGGTGAAATTTATGTCACGGCTAGTATTGCTATTGGAACTCGGCTGACTACGGGGTTCTCGTACGATATCTCTTATTTGGATTTGAAGTGAGGTTTTCCGGGCGCGTTTACTTACTTCATCTTCTTTCTTTCTACCCTTTCGTGAAGATGACTTGTTTGAGCGTTTATTGTGGGTGATAAAGACTTGGCTATTTAATTACGGTTGTGATTCTTTCTCGTTTAACCCACAACGTAATTATCACTTCGATGTCTCACTCAGTTGAGAATGTCAAGAGGATTTGTACATTGGGTACACCGTTTCTTGTTCACGAGGATTAGTACAAGTTTAAGTAACAAATCTGGGGAATTTTACGTCATGTTCGAGTTTGATATATTGGGTTTACTTCTGCATATGGTCACTGCAATTACCGACAGATTGCGTGAATGATGTGTTTACCAATGTGATCATTGGATGGTTGATGAGATTGTTGATGTTGGTTATTGAACCGTTGATGAACCGCTGCATGTTCCCCTAAAACAGATACTCACTGAAACCAAAGTTGTCATAACAGATTCAAGCTGACATTGTTTACGGTTTTGTTGTGATTTTGTAAAATCCCGCGAAAGAACCTATTTCTCGGTTTAAATCATAGACTTGTAAAATCCCGTGACAATGGAAATATCCTGGTAATAGTAAAATGCATTTCCGGATCTATCTTACGGTTTCTTCTTGGTTTTGTAAAATTCCGGGAAAGAATCTATTTTTCGGTTTAAACCATAGAGTTGTAAAATCCCGTAATGATGGAACCATCCTGGAGAAAAGGGAAGTGTATTTCGGGATCTTTTCTGATGTTGTTGCTACGGTTTCTGCTTTAAAGAAGGGATAAAAGGGTGTACTTCATGAATTGGATGTGTGTTTGGATATTTGTCATGGCAGTTTGGTTATTATATGGTTTTACATGGATATGTGCTTCTAACCATGATCAGGATGAAAACCATTATCATAGTTCACTTAAAACGTCAAAGAAGGCTAGATTTGAGCTTTTAATCAGAAGATGTGACAACGGCGTTAATTCAAGATATTTATTTGAGGTTGAATTGAAATATCACGGGCGAGTGTACTTAGTATCTGAAGGTATCGGGGATGGATGGATGAAGATTCTTCATGATCCTTGTTCGAACTTATTATCAAAAAACGAAGACTTGGAAATCTAGTTATTGTTGGGTGTCTTTTACCTTTTCTTTTACCACTTGGTGGAATTGGGCTCATACCACTTCAAAATAACTATCACTTTAAGGAGTTACGTTGTAGTGCTCGGTGTCACATTAAATTGTGGATTTTCAAGAGGTAATGTACGTCTTATACTTGATGGTTGGTTGGTTGAAGAGTATAGAGTACATAGAGAGTACTTAGAGATGCTAATGGAAATCGGCACCGCTCTTTGTTACATATGTGAAAGTTTAAGTCACGAGTTCGGGGTAGTTTACTTCAGGGTCAAATTCATCATACTGGGTTTTCTCCATCAGCTGTCACTACAAAGAGCCTACTGAATGATAATGGGATTGTTTACAAGTTTTGCCAAGAGATTGAAAAGAGAGAGATTATGACGTTTGAATACTTCAGTTCAAGCCTCGTACCTCAAAGAAAAGAAATGTGTACGTCTCAGTGCGCATTATCTTCCAAAGAAGAGAAATCTTCTTATGACGTTTGAACACAACAGTTCATGCCTCGTTCTCCAAAGAAAAGAAAAGTGTACGTCTCAGTGCGCTTTATCTTCTGAAGAAGAGAAATCTTCTAATTAATGACCATTCTCATCAACATGCTTCATGCTTTTTCCATGCGCTTCAGTCATAAAGTGAACCGGGCTACCATTGATTGTTTTCTTAATTCCACTTGCTCAACTATAATGACGATGGCGACATCATGTGCTAATTTTGCGGGGGAGAAATGTGAATAGAATACTTTTGGATGATTTCACTTATTTTGTCAAGAATGGCATCTCCGTATGCAATTCTTGAGGGGGAGAAGAAGTGTGAATTTTTTTTGCATTGTTGATTGATATTTTGAGAATATAAATGGTCATACGGCTCTAAACTCATGTAAGAACCGAGCTTCTTCTTATCGGGTCATCTTCACATGGAGTTTTTCTCTTCTAAGAGCCGTTGGTTGACATCTTCACTCGGATTGATGAGTTTATCGACAAAGTGCTTCCGGTTAATGCTTCACGTATACATCAACATGATGATTCCGAACAATCTCTCTGTTCTTGTTTGATGTGATTGTTTGTTTGGTGTTACCACATCATGTGTTCGTTGCGGCCTGATTGATGATTTCCTTGATGAACATCTTTCTGTTCTTGTTTGATTAGGAGGGATTTTAGTTAAGGGGATTTTCAAGATGTAAGTTAATTGGGATGCCTTTTGGTGGGATGCTTTTTGGTGTGAGTTGAAGATGTTAACTATCTATTCCCCAACTGCACAATCTTGAAGAAGGTCGAGTCTACAGTCTGTTCTACATTTTCTGCTACATGTTAGAAGACTAAAGACAAGTTGCATTTAACGATCTAAAGACTTCTTCTTAATCTGGGCATCTATCATACAGATTGTCGGTTTAGGGGAGAGCACTAATTGGGAGAGAGTTATAAGTTAGATTCAATCCCCAATTAGACTTGCTCATATTCTTTAGCAGTGACTCCTCGAGACGTTGTTATTGACTATTTCACGTATTGGACATTTGACACAAGTTGATTACTTCGGAGTTAATCATTTATCACTTATTTGAGATTGAAGTTGACTTTCACAAAGGCGTGTTCTTATTTGATAACTTGCTCGGGCTTAAGAATTTGAGTTGAAGACTTGGTTTATCTAGTTACCAGCAGTCGAGGTGGATGGTTGAAGACCTGGTTAACTATCACTATTAGGAGTTACTTTGTTTTACTCAGTGTCACACGCATATGACGGTGTGGATAATCACAAGAGGTTTTAATGTCTCATACTTTGTTTGGGTAGTGAGTACTTAGAGATTTGCTTGAAGCATAAATTCTCAACACCGTTCTTCTATCATTAGGTGCAAGCTTAAGATACAAATGTGGGGAAGTTGACTTCAGTTTCAAGTATGGTATATCGGGTTTTCTTCTTCAGTGGTCACTTCAAATTGTCTACATATGGGTTGATAAAAATAGTCAGAGAGAGTCTTCAGCAAGTTGATTCTCACAAGTGTTCAAGTGTTCTTCTCAACAAATTTCTAGTATACGGGCTTATAATGATTTGCTGACTCTGAAGTGTCAAAACCAGCAAGGCGTAAGGAGACAAGCACCTAAACGCGAGTAAACTTGATGAACTTAATACTTCTAAGTAATTGAAGATACCCCGGGAAGACAAATGTTATTACCGCAGAGAAACTCAAGGTTTGACTCATGACGAGTAAACTTGATGAACTTAATTCTTCTAAGTGACTGAAGATATCCCGGGAAAACAAATTTCATGACCGCAGAGAAACTCAAGGTTTTACTCATCAAGGCGTTTAGTGTTAGTATTCCAACGACGTGGGGAAGTGATGTTAGAGAAAGTTTCTGAAGATAAAAGAGGTACACTAGTGTGTGGTGATTTCGATGGTATTGCAATGATCAGGGGAGAGATATTATGTACATTGGGGATGCTCTGCTGTTTCACTTGAGTGCTTAATCAGTGATTTTGAGATATAATCACTTATCCCGGAGTTGACATCCGCAGAGATTGTCTTCCGCAGAGATAATCAGTGACTTGGCTTGCTTCTTCAATGTTATCAGTTATTCCTTCCTTGGGTATTGGTATACTACGGATACTTGAGCTTCATACACGATCATCAGGGAAGAAAAATGTGAACATGGGGAGGTGTTTTCATTCCCTCATGATGTGTATTCGGGAGAGCTCTTGGGTATTGGTGTACTTCTGGTTCTTGAGCTTCATACACGTTCATCAGGGAAGAAAAATGTGAACATGGGAAGGTGTTCTTCATTCCCTCATGAAGTGTATTCGGGAGAGTTCTTGAGCATTATACTAAGAGACTGACTGCATCAACTCAACTACTTGGGGGAATTGTTCTCTTGACACTTTTGGAATGGATTGCTCAGGACTTCAGTGGAAAAGGAATCTGAGAAGATTATTTAAGTGTGGGATGAAATGTTGTTGTTCTTCTATTGGATGATATAACCTCGAACGAAGAATCACGGTGATTATTCTTAAAAGGAGCAGCGGAATTTATGATAATGGTGTGCTTCTCGTGCACCGCTAAGGCAAGCTTGAAAAAGAGCTTCAAATCTCGCCCTTAAGGATTTTCGGTTTGGGGGGAAGCCGCCAAAGTCTCACTTTCAGATGGTTCAATTTCTTTCTTCGATTCAAGAGCCCCGGAAGCTTTGGTGGTGAATGTTTAAGAGTTGATGACTTCTATCTTTACGACGGCTGCTTCGATATCCTTATCACGGTACTCGTATCATCATCTTCTTTAACTATATCATCTTCTCTATCTTTGTATATATTTATCGAAAAACCAAATACAAAAATATAGAACCAAAGAAAAGAAAATAGAAAATTATAAAACCATCAAAAACCCATAAAAATCGAAAAATTTCAAAATTTCAAAAATATGTTTTCTCAAGACATGTCTTCTGGTATCGATAACATCTACGGTCTTAGAAATGTCATTCAATAATGGCACGGGACTTTAGATGAAGTTCGAGCAGGAGGTGTAAATATTTCTTTCAAAACATGTCCAAAAACCATGGCTTACAGTTATTTCAGACTGTAACCCGCGCTTCAAAAAATGGCTTGCAGTTATTTCAGATCAGAACCCGTGCTTAAACTATGGCTTGCTATTATTTCCGATAGCAACCCGTTCTTCATGAAAGGAAAGTGTTGCGCTAAACCAATTTTTCAAATATTTCGGGCACTTATCCTAAAAACAAAAATGAGGAAAGTATGTCGAAGGACTGCTGTTCCTACACAAATGTTTTTCCGTCTAAAATTCTTCAAAAAAATATTTGTTGTTTTTTAAAAATGGTGGTAAATGAGTTGCATGTAAATCCATCAGATTCAGAGCTTTTGAAAAAATATTGAAACCTCAATCAATGACTTCAGCGCTTTTAAACTTTTCAAAATTGAGTCACTGATTGAGGGGGATAATGTTTTCAAATGTATATCATCTAACGGGCTTTCTTTAATATCCTACGTGCTTAATTAAAAATGATATTTTCCTATGTCAAAGGACTAGGAATTTAGGATATGATTGTTAGGATTAGATGATTATAGTTTGATGAAACACATTATTCCCATGCTTTATATGAACTGATTGATATGTTGAATTTACTTTTATTAGTCGATTACTATTTGGGTGTTGTCGACCACCATATATCTGTTTGTGTCCACTAACGTATGCAGGTATATTGGTATATAAGAATGTTCCCGATCAGGATCCTACATAATATGATGTTTGGATGCCGAAAGGAAAGGGTAACTAGATCTTGGGTTGACAAATGAAGAAACGGAGCTTAATTGGACTTCTATGGAGATTTAATGTTATGTCATGGTATGATTTTTTCTTTAGAATCAAGGTCTTTCAAAATGAAATTTTTTCTGTTCTTGTTTGATTGTGATTTTTTTTTGTTTTACTTAAAAGATCTCTTAAAAACTATCATACCTGACACTAACAATCTTTAATGTCTTAAAATGGTCCTGATCTGTCATTTTTCAAAGTTAAATCAAGCCACATCTTTCCCCAAAATCTTTTAAATAATTTAAATCAAATGGGATCACAAATCTCAAATGGTTTGATATTTTTTATCAAGGGAGAGATCGTGATTTAAATCTCAAATATGTTTTTATGGAATTGGTTTTAGTCCTTCAAAGGCACTCCTGCCTCCATGTGCCAAACGATTTCAAATACACTGTGCACATGTTGAGGAGGAGGATTTATCCATAAACATGATGAGTATTTAAACCAGGCCACATATTCTCCCATGTTTTCTAAACCATATTTAATCACTTGGGATCCAAAATCTCAAAGGGTTTGATATTTTTGATCGGGGAGAATTTGTGATTTAATAATGAAATTTGATAAAAGGTGATCGTTTTTTTATTTAATTGTGCAGCTTCTCTCATATGTGCTAAACGCCAATCTACATATTGAGGGGAGTAAACAAACTATCGAGGTACAAAGCTTTTAAAGTAATTTATAAAGCCTTGATTGTGTTTAAAATGGTTTCTAATGCTTGTGATTGTGGATGTGCTTCAGAACTCTTGCCTTTATGTGATAAAAATGATTTCAAAAAATCCTATGCACATATTGAGGGGGAGAATTTTACCAAGAAAATCAAATGGCTTTTTCTATGAAAATTGTGATCAAAAAAAAAATTTCAAAGTCCTCTTGCCTCCATGTGCTAAACAATTTCTAAATCATATACATTGAGGGGAAAATGATCAAAACTTTTAAGGTACAAAATGGTTTGATCTCGTATCACAAGTACCTTGATTGTTTTTCCAAATGATTTTTCAATTGGTTTCAAATAAGAATGAATTGTACCAAAAGACCGACCATTTTACTTTATGTCTGGAGTTATAAGGATGGTGAGGTTAGGTATTCGTTCCCACAATCCACCCAGGGCCGGAGGGATCTACCCAGGGACAATCCACTAGATAGTGTAGAGTCCTTAGGTATATTGGAAAAAAGGAGAAAAGTGAGATACGGGAAGAGTGCGGACGAGATGAGCTAGAATGGAATAAACCCAACAAGGTTCTAGTAATGAAGTCTCGGTAAGCACTGAAGGGGTTGAAGAATGAAATAGAAATGAATGTGAAAAAGGGTGAAAAGAAATAGCCCTCCAATAATTCAACCTTAGGGCACCGGGTTCAATACATATGCTACTGGTGGTTACTAAGGTAACACTGGTATTGAAGACAAGACGTCATGGACCCAGTGACGCTCTGCACTAAACTTCCTAAGCTACTCAAGTTCCTCTTAAAAGGGCTTGTTTCATTCTCACGGGGAACCGACATAATCTATCGACTTTCTCTTAGAGATTGTTGATATTGAAGAAGGAGACCCTCTCCCTAGTCTCCGGCATAGGAACCAAATGTGCACTATTGAGTCTAGAGCCAAGAGATCATCCACAACATCTCATTAGGACACTAAATTCTTGAAGACTTGCTGTTTCACACAATGTGGAAAGTAAGTTTATATATTAAGAGTCCTAGCGATTATCCTTGTGGTATTGCCAGAACATCCGAGTGATATGTAAAAATATTCACAATGAAGATGGAAATCCTTCTAGAGCCAACATCAAACAAGCTCTTGGTGGGTGACATGTGAGATCTTTTCTAAAGATCAAGCTTGTGACAACTGGATTGAAACAATGGGGCGATTCACTCTTGAATCAACCTTGGTCCAGGAATGGAATTGACGAATACTTTTGGAAAACCGTTCGATGTGCAAACCTTCTTTTCTCTAGCACGTCGAATGTGTATTCATGTTTTCAAACACAAAAAGTATCTCTGATTGAAAAAAAAATACTTTTGGAAAAACCGTTCGATGTGCGAATCTCTTCTTTTCGCTAGCACATCGAATGTGTACTCTTTTAAATACAAAAAGTATTTTTGATTGAAAATTGATCTTTCTCATAAAACCTTCGTCGTATTGCAAAACTCTTTCTTCTAAGCAATACGCGATTGTTTTTCAAATCATTTTTCATCAATCAGTGAATCTCAATTCGCTGGTTCACTCACTCTGTGTTGTCTTCTTTGAGACGTTCCGGTTTGAGAACGGCTAGAACTGCTGCGAAACCCTGTCAAGGAGATTCTTCGAATTATACCATCACAGTGCGATTTGTATCGATCAACGAGGAACCGTGGGCCGTGTACCTCAATTCAACGAAAGTGATCAAAGACACTTTCGTGTGTTTTATTGCTAACTGTTGTTTTCAGGTACATTTAGACGGGCAAAGCTGATCGTAATTGAGGAGTCAATCCAAAGCCGCATGCTCACAACATCCACACTTAATTGAAGAAATCATGACTAGTACATATCTACATAACCCGCTCGATATTTCATACTATGCTTCGCTTCACCGCTGCAAATATCATGAACCAGGAAGGCTTCCGCTACTCTGATGGAAAGATGTCATGATTCAAAAGTGTGAGCATGTCGGTCCAAACGTCACAACTTCACATGATGGCAACACAACTATGGATGATACAGAGAGATTTACTGTGGCTGATGATCTCAATGAAAGCTCAAAGATCATCAAAGAAGTGGATCAGTTAAAGGCCTCCACTGAAAGTACAAAACTATGCGGACTTTGAAGATTCACTACTAAAGCACAAAGATTGCGGAAATGAAGAATTCAAGTCTACGAGCTCAAGAACGTAGTCAAAGATAGAATGCTAGGAAGCAAAATGTATTTAATGGGGTGACCTCCCTTAGGGGGAGATTGTTAGGAATTGGAAATTCCATGTTAAAGTGTCGATCACCCCAATAATGGTCTAGCATATGTTAGCGCGTAGATTTGTCATTGTTTACATTATTTATCAGTTTATTAGTTAGTTATTAGTTTAGTGTAACACCGTGGAGGAAGGACGGGTCTTTACCCACTGTATCCCTGATCCACAGGCCGTTAGGAGGTCGTGTAGTTTGTAAGTATAAATACCCCTTCCATGCATGGAAGGGGTGTGGCTTGGCAATCTAACCTTTCATTTTTATAGAAGCAACTCTCTACCAAGAATACCAACTCTCTACTTTCTCTCTCTAAAATATGGCTAACATGTATTTTGATCATCCAAGACCACCCGAATCATCAACACAATAAATATAGGATCCTAACACTAATGGGTGATCATGTGTCCATTTTCTAAGGTGTTCATGTGGTTGTTGTTGAGGAACTAAAGTAGCAGAGTCGATGTCTCCTGATGAAGATGGTTCAGATGATGATTCAGGAGCAAAGATATTTTCAAATGGAGCATCTTCGGGGGTAGCAAAGGGATTAACTTCATCATTGATGCCAGAAACAATTCCATGATGTACATTCGATGATTGATGATTTTTTGATGAGACAGAGTGATCAGCAGCAGCGCTTTCTTGACTTAATGATATTGAGACTGAAGGGTTGACTTCATTCACAGGGATAGGAGCAGCCTCTGGAATTGACATTTCATCAAACATTTGGTTCATAGTGTTCATCAAACATTGGATCAAATAATTTCTTTAAATCATCTTCTGATGGAGGTACATAAGGAGTTGCTGGAGAGGGATTAGAAACAAGAGTAGAACTGATAGGACTACTTGATAAAGGTTGAGATGCGGGTCCAGAACGGGATTGTCCTAGAGCCATTTGACCGGTCAGCTCATCGAACGTAACGTGAATTGTTTCCATGAGATTTCGGGTTTTCTTGTTGTAGATTCGGTAACCTTTTCTGTTTGGTGCATATCCTACAAACACTCCAATGTCCGCTTTAGCTTTCAATTTACCTAAATTTTGACCGTCATTAGTTGGATAACATAAAGCACCAAACACACGAAGGTATGATAGATCAGGTTTTCGATTGTGGACAAGTTCATATGGAGTCTTTCCATGAGATGTGTGGATTAGGGATCGATTTTGAGTGTAGCATGCTGTGGCGATAGCTTCAACCCATAGAAACATTGGAACTTTTAAGTAAATCAAAGATTGTTCTTGCGGCTTCCACAAGAGTTCGATTTCGTCTTTCAACTACACCATTCTGTTGAGGAGTTCGTGGAACACTTCTTTGAGGACTGATTCCAATACTTTCATAAAATTCATTTAGTTCTTTATTAACGAACTCAGTTCAATTGTCTGATCGGACGATTCTAACTGTTTTGTTAAGTCGGACCTGCAGTTGTTTAATAAGTTTAATGATGGCATCTGGAGTTTCATTCTTTGTTCTCAAAAACTTAACCCAAGTGAATCGGGAGTAGTCATCAACCACAACTAACACATATCTCTTCCCATTAATAGTTTGCACTCTCATGGGTCCACATAAATCCATGTGAATGGTATGTAGAACTTCCATAATAGAATTTGTAGGTTTAGGTTTATGGGCATACTTCTTGCTTTTTCCCAATTGACATGCTGAACAGAGATGATCTTTTTCATACTTAAGTCTAGGTAGTCCTCTTACTAAGTCCTTTCTGGAAAGATTGTTTATGGTACCAAAGTTCAAATGATTGAGACGACGGTGCCATAGCCATGACTTAGTTTTAGAAGCCTTTGACAGTAGGCAGATGGGTGAAGCTTTCATCATGTCTTCGATAGAGATGGTGTATAGGTTTGAACCGCGAGTTCCTCTCAGAAGTTCCACACCATCAAGATCTCTAACAAAGCAAGTATGTTTTTTGAAGGCCACTTCTAAGTCAGAGTCACAAAACTGTCCAACAGAAAATAGATTATGTCCAAGACCTTCAACATAATATACCCTGGAAATCACACTATCTCCAACCACGTAATCTCCATAACCCATAATAGCACCAAAATGATCATTTCCGAATCTCACTGTTCCGATGAATTTACTCACGAAGTTCATGAGCCGCGACCGGTCTCCAGTCATATGCTTGGAACAGCCTGAGTTCAAGTACCACAGAATGATTTGAACGATCTGCAGTTGAACACACACAAGAATGGATAACTGGATAATTGGGATCCCCATCCAAGAATGGGTTCCACTTCGTTAGTAACAGTGATTGGAACACCCTGTTAGGATTTAGTAAATCCAGGTATTAAAGTGTCGGTCACCTCAAGTATTTGTAATCGTTAGAAAGCTCGTAGTCATAGTTATTTAATGTTAAGTAGTATTTAGTTAAGTAATACCATGGAGGACGGACGGGTCTTTACCCAATGTATGCCTGATCCACAGCCCGTTAGGTGGCGATTTTTATTAAGACTATAAATACTCTCTACCTCCCAAGGTAGAGAGTTGGAGCTCATAATAAGATTTTTCTTTCTCTCACTAAAGTTACCAAACCTCTAACTTTCTCTCTCTTGAAAATCATCTATACGCCTACTTGTGTTTGTGTTATGATGTGTATGTGAAATCCAATATGTAACAAATGGTATCAAGAGCCATGGTTAGATCATCTCTTACATATCCTTGGATTTCTAGTGGTTTTTAGATGGTTTTTGAGTTTGAAAAGGTTTAGTGGTTTTTGCATCATTTGGATCATTTCTAGTGTTAAAGCTTGGATTTTGATTGTACTTTTGTGTTTAGGATCATCATAAGTGTTTAGGTTTTGATTTGGTAGGCTTGAATCATCGTGGTTGGCTTGTTTTGGATTGAAAAGTGGTGTTTTTGAGATTTTTCTTGCTAGCAACTTGAGTCACAGATTTTTATTCTTGGTAGCGACTTGCTTTGTAAGATTGTAGCGAGTTGTAGTTGAAGTGGTAGCGATTTGAGCTTAGCGACTTGTCTATTGAGACAAGCCGACAAAAAGTACACTTAGTGGATTCTCCACTACGGGTAGCGACTTGGTGAAGGTAGCGATTTGCTTTCAATTTTGTTAGCAACTTGTACTTAAGTTTTCTTAGCGACTTGGTGTTAGCGACTTGAACCTTAGCGAGTTGCTATTTAGTGACTTGACGACTTAGCGACTTGGTGCTTAGGGACTTGCTGTCAAAATTTGTAGCGACTTGGTGCTTAGTGACTTGTTGTCATCATTCTTAGCGACATGGCATTATAGCGACTTGATTTCAGAATACTTAGCAACTTGGTGCCTAGCGACTTGGTTCAAGGTTTCTTAGCGACTTGGTTGAAATTTTGGTTGTAATACGGTTTTCTATTGATTTAGTAAAATCCCGTGAAAGAATCTATTTCCCGGTTTAATCACAGAGTTTTAAAATCCCGTGTAATCTGTTAACATGTTTACCAACGTACCTACAATCATCTCCATTGTTTCCGAGGATGTTCAAGCAGCTGGTTCAGATACTCGTCCACCTATGCTTGACAGAACTGACTACGACTCTTGGGCACAACGAATCAGATTATACTGTCTTGGAAAGGAAAACGGAGTCAACATTCTCAAGTCTATTGATGAAGGACCTTATCAGATTGAGACTACAAGAGACTTAATTGATACAGTTGCAGATGGAACAATGATCTATGGAATAGATAGACCAAAGACGGATGATGAGCTCAATGATAAGGAGAAAAAGAGGTTCGATGCTGATATCAGGGCCTCAAACATCATACTATAGGGTCTTCCAAAAGACATCTACAAGCTGATCAATCACAACATTGAAGCCAAGGCAGTTTGGGATAATGTCAAGATGCTTCTCTCAGAGTCTGAATTGACTAAAGAAGACAGAGAATCTCAACTATATGATGAGTTTGAGCACTTTAAAATGAAACCAGAAGAGAGTGTCTATGAATATTACGTGAGATTCCACAAACTGGTGAATGATATGAGGAATATCAAGATGACTATGCCAAATATTCAGCTAAACTCAAAGTTTGTGAACAACATGAATCCAGAATGGCACAAGTTTGTCACCTCTGTGAAGCTAACCAAAGGATTGAAGAACACAAACTATGAGCAACTGTATGCCTTCCTTCTTCAGAATGAGAGACATGCCATGTTTGAAAAACGGATTCTGAACTAGTTCAAAACTAATCAGGGAGAAACAAGCTCACCAAATGATTCTACAGCCTTCTACACCAATGTTGGTATTACCACCAAAGCCTCTCAAGTTATACCCATGGGTGATGGCAATCACAAAATCATTCCCGATCCAAGGTTCAAACAAGCTGATGTTGATGCAACCGTGGGACACTTCATTAATCAACTTGCTCTTATGGTTAAACAAAACCTGACCCTCAGTCCACATACCAACAATCTTCACACTAACAATGAGATCAGAACTGCATCTAATCTACACAATCATGCTGTGGTAAGAGATGGAAAGGTTATGGGGCAACCACTTTAAGGAAGACGATACGAACAAGGAATGGTTGGAGTAGGCAATGGGAATGCTGGAGCTGGTGGAGGATATGTGGTAAATCAGAATAGGGGAAGGATTGGGAATCAATGTCAAGCAAAGCCAATCAAATGCTACAACTGTGGTGGTGAGGGACATATTGCTAGGAACTGCACATATCCAAAACGTCCACAGAATGCATAATATTTCAGAGACAAGATGCTGCTTGTGCAAGCTCAAGACAACGGAGCAACTTTGGATGAAGAGGAGTTGTTGTTTCTTGCTGAAGGGAATGCTAAGACATATGATGCTGATGTAGATGAGCAGCCAGTGCAGGGTATGGGTCAGAACAATCCAAATGCATTTCAAGTAGCTGACTGTGATGCTTATGATTCGGATGTGGATGATGAACCAACTGCACAGTCAATCTTCATGGCTAGCATCTCCCCTATGGTCTCTCCTAAGGTTCCTTCACCACAACAGGCTGGTCCATCCAAAGAATCAATCATCTCAGAGGTATTAAAACTGTACGATAAGGTTGATGAGCAAAAGATACATAATGAAGTACAATCTCTTGAAACTTATGATTCAGATGTTGAGAATATAGGAAATAGTAATATTGTCCCATATGATCAGCATGTGGCTCAAAGTGAAAGTGAGATTGTACCAAGTGATGTATCTTTTGCAGTCAATAATGATTGTGTTTTTGATGAATACACTGCATGTGCCCCTGATGATTCTGCTACCTCTAAACTCAATGCCTATAAGGAACAAGTTGCTATCTATGAACAACGTGCTAAGTTTGAGTTAACCACCCGTTAGCAGGAAATGGATGACCAAATGCGTACAATTATTAGAAAAAGTAGGTTTAGAGAAGAAGTATTAAAACAAGAGTTAAATTCCTTACAAGAAAAGCTTTCTAAAACTGGTAAGCAAAAACAAGAACTTCAGGAAAATGTTAAACTTCTTAAGCAAGAATTCAATACTAAGGAATCAAAACTTTTGAATGATTTTTCTAATCTAAAAACTTTGAAAAACAAGCTTGAAAATAAGCTGTACGTACAAGGAAACACCATTCAGACTGCTCACATGATCACTAAGCATAGAGTTCTAAGTGACAAACATAGTGTTGCCTTAGTTGATGAACCAAACCCTGAGGCGTGTAAAAAGGCTAGAGACGCTCATAAGGTAATTTATGATGGCAATGAAATCCTTAAGCCTAGGCAGAAACCTAGTTTCGTTGAGTGCACTGAGGAAGATAAGAAATCAGATGAAGTCACTAGGGAGAAAATGGATAAGAAACTCAACAATCCTACATGTAAAGAGAAAAACATAATTATCAGACCCCATGACTACAAAAAGGAAAATTGGATTTCCTTGAACATGTTTAAGCCTCAAACGTTGTTAACACCCGAACAAGTGTTCTGGAAAAAGGATTTAGATAAGCAAAAAGCAAATAATCTTGTTGTAACAAACCCCCCTTTAGGAAAATGCCTTCAGCAACTATGTATCCTCCTAATACACCAATGCATTTTGTTCCTAGAACTATTGCCACTAAAAGCAAGACCTTAATCAGTCAATATGTTATATTTCAATTATTTGTTGACTTTGAGGAAACTTGTAAGAAAAGGATCACACCCACTGGGATAACTGAAGGGGAAAGAGGTTTTGAGCAAACTAAAGAATGCTATTTAACTGAGGTCATGCCTTTCTTTAAACAACTAAAAGATCAATTTGAGAGTCTTAAAAAGGGGATGGATTTAGATATTAAAGAAATAGAAAAGGAATTTGATGCAATGATAGTTGAGGTTAGTGACTATGAGAGAGAGTTAAAATATAATGAGATTGAGAGGAAGAACTTGCATACATTGAATGAGAATCTTATTTCTGAATGTATCACTCAAGATGTGTTTTACACTACTACGAATTGTTCCATTAATGCTTCTCAATTTCATGAATTATTTGTTGCTCTGAAAGTCTCCCATGATTGTGTCATTGAGCTTGAAAAGACTAATTCTAAACTAAATGAGAAAATTGATCTGGATGATCACGATAATTTGGCAAAACATCTTTCTAAACTAGAAGTTGAACATTTTAATTTACAACTAAAATATCAACATCTTAAAGAAAATGTCAAAACCTCAAATATCAAGACATCTTCAGATGCTCCAGAGTTTGATGCAGTCTTTCAGATAAACAAACGTGATGAACAAATTCAAGCTCATTGTAACACGATTAGAAAGTTGAAAGCCCAAATTCTCAATTAAAGGGTGAAAAGAACAATGTGACTGGCTCCCAAATGCCTCCTCCTTTAGATTCTCAGTATTCTCAAACTTTTCATCTTCAAAACTTTGTAAATGCTTTACAAAAAGAAAACGAGAGTTTTCTAGAAGAAAATGAAAAAGTTAAACGACACTTTAAAGAGTTATATGATTCAATGAAAGTCACTCGTGACAAAAACAACGAAAAAATAACTTCTTTACAAAAAAGAAATTGAGAATCTGAGGAGTCAGGAAAAAGGGAAACTGCCACTTGTTTTTAATGAGAATGTTGCTTCAAAGTCATCCTCTGACTGCAAATATACTGTGACTATTAAATACATTCCTCCGCATCTGAGGAATAATGAACTTGTGTTTCATAACTATTGTGCTCACCTTAAGGATAGTCTAGAATGTCTCCGTGAGATTGTGGAAGAGGATTTCATAAATAAGCCTCTTGATAGAGAAATTAGGTTTGCTTGCATTTAGGCCAAACGATCTCAGGAGCTGCTATAATGTCTAATTGCAACATGTCGTAAATCCTTAGGTGCAAAAGGTAAAGTTGTGATGCCTTGTTCTATGCCTAGTGCCAAGCATACAAACCATTCCATGCCCAACTTTAAGAAAGTGAACACTAATGTGCCTTCTAGTAGTTCAGATCCTTGAACATCTAGTTCAGGAATGCAAAAAGTAGATCAACCAACTAATGTTCCCATAATTACCTCTACAGGAGTAATCAGTGACATTAAAGCAAGCGGGTCAAAGCCTCCAGGCAATACCAAGCAAGATAGGACCTCGCAAGGTAAGAATGTGCATTGGAAGAGAGTAGAAGACCAACCTAGGAACTTTAAGTTTGAGTTGAATAAAACGAATCGTGTTGATTCTAGTATTAGCCATAGGCGTACTGTAATTAATTCGAATTCTGATACTATCTGCAAACTATGTAATGATGTCTGCTTGAATTCTGTTGTTAATCATGAATGTGGTGTGAATGTTTTGTCTAATGCTGTCAAATGCCCAGTTAAAATTGTTAATGCTAAAAATCATGCTAAGAATGCTAAAAGGCAAAGACGAATGAAATTTAGAAAAAAGTGGAAACCCACAGGAAGAAAATTTAGCAAGATAGGTTATCAATGGATACCTTTTGGCCATAAGAATAATCAGTTCTGCCCTCAATCTGCTAAGACAATGCCCACTAGAAAATAGATGCCTACTGGTAGAACTATTCCTTTAAGAAGTAAACATACTTTGAATAGGTCAAATACGGACACCAGCACTACATCTACTCCTAATGATTCCATTGCTTCTATTTCTGATATGGGTGTTTCTATTTCTAATATGGGTGTTCCAATCACTGTTACTAACCAAATGGAACCCATTCTTGCATGGGGATCCCAATTATCCTGTTATCCATTCTTGTCTGTGTTCAACTGCAGATCGTTCAAATCGTTCTGTGGTACCTGGACTCAGCATGTTCCAAGAATATGACTGGAGACCGGTCGCGGCTCATGAACTTCGTGAGTAAATTCATCGGAACAGTGAGATTCGGAAATGATCATTTTGGTGCTATTATGGGTTATGGAGATTACGTGGTTGGAGATAGTGTGATTTCCAGGGTATATTATGTTGAAGGACTTGGACATAATCTATTTTCTGTTGGACAGTTTTGTGACTCTGACTTAGAAGTGGCCTTCAGAAAACATACTTGCTTTGTTAGAGATCTTGATGGTGTGGAACTTCTCAGAGGAACTCGTGGTTCAAACCTATACACCATCTCTATCGAAGACATGATGAAAGCTTCACCCATCTGCCTGCTGTCAAAGGCTTCTAAAACTAAGTCATGGCTATGGCACCGTCGTCTCAATCACTTGAACTTTGGTACCATAAACAATCTTTCAAGAAAGGACTTAGTAAGAGGACTACCTAGACTTAAGTATGAAAAAGATCATCTTTGTTCAGCATGTCAATTGGGAAAAAGCAAGAAGTATGCCCATAAACCCAAACCTACAAATTATGTTTTGGAAGTTCTACATATCATTCACATGGATTTATGTGGACCCATGAGAGTGCAAACTATTAATGGGAAGAGATATGTGTTAGTTGTGGTTGACGACTTCTCCTGATTCACTTGGGTTAAGTTTTTGAGAACAAAGGATGAAACTCCAGATGCCATCATTAAACTTATTAAACAACTGCAGGTCTGACTTAACAAAACAGTTAGAATCATCCGATCAGACAATGGATCTGAGTTTGTTAATAAAGAACTCAATGAATTTTATGAAAGTATTGGAATCAGTCCTCAAAGAAGTGTTCCACGAACTCCTAAACAGAATGGTGTAGTTCAAAGACGAAATCGAGCTCTTGTGGAAGCCGCAAGAACAATGTTTCTATGGGCTGAAGTTATTGCCACAACATGCTACACTCAAAATCGATCCCTAATCCACACATCTCATGGAAAGACTCCATATGAACTTGTCCACAATCAAAAACCTGATCAATCATACCTTCGTGTGTTTGGTGCTTTATGTTATCCAACTAATGACGGTCAAGATTTAGGTAAACTGAAAGCTAAAGCAGACATTGGAGTATTTGTAGGATATGCACCAAACAAAAAAGGTTACCGAATCTACAACAAGAGAACCCGAAATATCATGGAAACAATTCACATTACGTTCGATGAGCTAACCGGTCAAATGGCTCCTGGACAATCCAGTTCTGGACCCGCACTTCAAAACAGTCCCATTGGTTCATCCCTTGTACCTAATTCCTCTCCAGCAACTCCATATGTACCTCCATCTGAAGATGATTTGAAGAAATTGTTTGATCCAATGTTTGATGAACATTATGAGCCAAATGCCAATGATCTGTCAATTCCATCAACAGAGGTTGCTTCTAGCCCTATCAATGAAGTTAACCCTTCAGTTTCGATGTCATTAAGTCAAGAAGCGCCTGCTGTTGATTACTCCGTCTCATCAACAAACCTTCAATCATCAAGTGTACATCATGGAATTGTGTCTGGCACCCAGGATGAAGTTAATCCCTTTGCTACTCCTGAA
This sequence comes from Chrysanthemum makinoi, assembly GCA_910596185.1. Lineage (NCBI taxonomy): Eukaryota > Viridiplantae > Streptophyta > Magnoliopsida > Asterales > Asteraceae > Chrysanthemum > Chrysanthemum makinoi. The sequence continues at coordinate 266,348,808 of OU343220.1, forward strand.
GATGCTCCATTCGAAAACATATTTGTTGGATCGATATACTTTAATCAAACTATCTTAACTAGCTTGTTAAGGTTTAATAACTTTGGATAAATCCTAAGTTATTAACAAAGAAACACTGAGCAATCTTTATTAAGAACGTGGAATTTACTTAACAAAGCTAAGAAGAATAATCTTTTATTATAAACTCTAAATCTGCTTATTATACAGATACTCTAATACAACTCTAAGATAATCGAACTTCTCTCTAAAACACTAATTAACTTGTGAATTCGTAAACTCTAAAACTCATAGAGTCATAAGCAATCGTACATCTAATGCCAATCAAGGAGTCCTTTTATAGGCTCAAGGATATCCTAGTCGGTTTACAATTGATAGCCTTGTACGACAAGTAATCTAAACATAGAATACAATACTTTCCATAAACGAATAACAGTTCTTTAGTTCTTTGCAGTACTTTGACTTTTAGGTGCAGTACTTTGACTTTGTCTTTAGCAGTACTTTGACTCTTTGACTTTTCCCAGTACTTTGCAGCTTACAGTACTTTCATATCATCAGTACTTTCATGTCTTCAGCACTTTCATATCCCAACAATCCTCCCCTAACTTGAATTCTACTTGCTTGACTTTAAGTTCCTTTGTGAATGTATCTTTAACAGCTTCATCTTTAAGATCAGATTGTTTCTTAGTCTTTTCAATATATCTCTGTAGTGTCTGTGCTTGTCAAAGTATCTCTTAGAATTGTTCTTTCTCAGCAGCATTCAGCAAGCTCCATCTTTTCAGCAACACAACAACATATGACAATTTGTACATTAATTCAGTTTAAGTTGCATACTATTCTCATCACTTCCAGGTGTGTTAACTCCTGTGAGAGGTGAATCATTGAAAATTTAATGGATTTAGACCATGGTACATTGATAACCATATGATTTTTAGCAAATCATCAGCTATCAACATATTTGATTTGTCTTTACCAAAAGTTGTACCCTTCTGGACTAGTTAGTTCTTCTATCTAATGGTGAACTAATTACCAATAATGGTTTTTCCACTGCCTTTACTACAAGCCATTTTCTTGTGGGCTAGCCAACTCTTCACATTACTGATATGGTGAGTTGATTACCATCCAACTTATTAGCAAGTTGTCAACTAAAAACGGATTTGATATATCTTTACCAGAGCCGTTTGCTCATGGATTAGTCAATCCTTTTGTAACCATGGTGGATTGATAACCTATTGATGTTATCATCACAAAAACCATTTATTGAACCTTTATTTCAAAATATTTATTAATTAGCAAAAGGTTTCTTCTAAAATTCATTTAACTGGTTTATTTCTGCAAACAGTACTTTGATGAAAGTACTGTCTGATCAGCAGTACTTTGAATAAAAGTACTGATATATCAAAAAGTATTTTATTCAAATAAAATTCATACCAGTTATTGATCATCTTCAGCAATAGTAGTCCAATTGATAAATAAGTTGATAACCATGCAAGCAGTTTCATTATCCTCTTCTACTTCCAATCCATGCTCTAGCATTCTTCTCATGAGCTCAACTGTGAGAGGATATCTTCTTTCTGCAAACATGTGTATCATCGTTCCATTTTCCAGCTCTAAAACATGAACTCCAGACTCTTTAAAGAATCTCCAGCAAACAATTTCCCAGCTTTCTTGATTCTTCCAAACATCATTAGTGCTCTCTTCTTCAGTTTCCCATGCAGTTATGAGATCACCATGTAAAACTAAACCAATCCCTTCTAATGGATTTTGTTCAAAGTAAGCTTTCACCACATGATATAAATAGAATAGATCTACTCTATCTATTATGTGCAGTAAGTCCCATAGCCTTTTGAAAACTTTGAAACTTTCATCTTCTTTATGAAAAATCATGTAATCTCCTTCCTTGGATTTCACAACTTCAAAAACACTAATATTTGATCTATTCATCTTCATGTCATTATCTTCTTTTGAATAATCAAAATCTACTACTCTGAGATAATTCCTTAATTCATCACTAGTCTCAGATTAATTCATCATTTTCTTTCTTTGAGAACTGAACATCTGTAACTTTAGTTTTCCTTTTTCTTTTCAAACTCTTCTTTCTTTTAGCTTCAGTCCAGGTAGCTTCTTTTCTAAAATCTTTGATGCCTGCAACATTCTTCTTATAATCCTCCCTAGCAGCATCATATAATCTTTTCATCTCAAAATAATTAAACTTCTGCAATCCTTTATACCCTTGACTTTTCAGATAAGCCATCATAGCATTTCTGTCTTTAGCTTTATTAAGTCTTCTTGGCATAAATCTAACAGGAATAGGTGACTGTAATGGTTCAGCAGCTTCAGCATCTAATTCATCTTGTACCTTTTGAGCTGCTTCTCTATTCTGAGCTTCTTGATCTTTTCTATCTTTAGCATTTAACTCTTCTTGAACTTTTCTAGCTGCAGCTTCATTCCTAGCAACTTCAATTTCTCTAAGTTCTGCCAAAGTTAGTTTCTTTTTCTTAGTTTCAACCAGAACACCTTTCCCTTTATCCTTAGGATCAATTGCAGGTTGAGAAGTTCTTTGTTGTTCTTCTTCTTGTACATCTCTAATAGTAACACCACCTCTAGGTTGTGATAAATCTCCTAAAATTGTAGCAATGAATTCATCATCACTTGCAGAATAAATAGGTTTGAATGTAGCTTCCTCCTCTTCTTGTATAACAGTTGTAGAAGGACCAGCTTCTTCTTCAAAATTCAATACTCTTGGTGTTATTACCTCTTGCAAAAAAGTATCTTGAAAAGCAACACTTTGATGTTCAGTACCTTGATCCTCAGTACCTTGATCATCAGTACCTTGAACTTGAACTTGTTCTTGTTGTTCCTCAGTATCTAAAATAATCTTTTCTTCAGTACCTTCAGGTTCTTTCTTCTTTGTAACATCTTCTTTCAAATTTTCTTTTTCTAAACTCCTCCCCAATTGGACAGAAGATGGTTGATGAACCTGTTGGCGTTTGTGTTTCCTAGACTGCTTTTGCGCCTTCTTTTTGTTTTTGACCCATACACGAAATTCTTGAACTAATGGCCACACAAAAGTCTTAAGCCTTCTAAACTTCAATTTTAATTTCTTTATCTTTTTGGCTTGGACCTCTGTAGTCTTTTTCAACTTTACCAGCTCCCTTGTCAAAACATAGTTATCCAATGTTATATCATCAGGAGGTATGGTATGTGAAGCCTCTCCTTGAATAGGTGAATGTTCCTCTGATTGAGAAGCAGGAACAGATCCTTGTGGAGATGGAGAAGGTGATCTTAAAACTTCTTCTTGAACCTCAGGGCTTGACAAAACAGTACCCTGTAGAGATGCAGTACCTTCCTATGATGCAGTACTTGCAGAGGCAGTACCTTCATGCGAAGCAGTATCTGCAGGTGCAGTTCCTTCAGATGCCGTACTTTCACTAGCTGCATCAGCTTCATCATCTGCTCTAACAGCCTGAACAATATCCATCATGGAGGTTGTTAAAGGAGTATCTTGACCCTTGAATAAAACACTCCTTTTTGCCATAAAAGTAAAAATCTTGGATTGTTGAACAATAACAGGCAATAAAGCTGTAGGTTTTGGCATATCAGAAAGTTGCTTGTTTAAGAAAACTTGTATAAACCATGGGTACATTAGCCAAGTAGACCCATGTGAGATATGCGAAAGCATCCCATCCAGTATTAGCCTTGAGAAGTTAAAAACTCGATCCGTAGCTAACCCAACCATAGCAGATGCTATATTGGACCCGAACTGCTCCCAAGAAGTACTCTTAGCACTTATGCAATGTAGCAACTCATGAACCAAAAATTTCCATTGAGGACAAAACAATTGTTTTCTGAATGTTTGTTCCGTTAAAGAACCTTCATAACCAATATGTCCAAAAGTTTCCCAAATCAATTCCTTGGCAAAACGAATAGCACCATCATTATCATTAAACAGAAAATCCTCTCTAATAGATGCTTCAGTAATCTTCACAGTGCGTCCAACAACTGTAGCCCTAATGTAAAATTCTTCATTCTCCATGTTTTCTCGTGCAGTAGCCCAAAATTCGTGAATCCAAGGCTCAATAATATCCGGCTCCACTAAAAGAGCATAACTTATTTGCGACCCAGTTAAAAAATCAATAATATCGTGAAACGCCACATTATCTTCAGTCTTGTCTAAATTTGCTACCATATTGTGCTTTGAAACAGTAGGTCGATTCGCCATTGGTGATTATGTAAGCACAAATTGAAATTGAATAAGAATGAGAGAAAGATGGAAACGATGCTAATGTAATAATATGAGAGGGAAAATCGGAAAGTAGTTATTTATAGGAGAGATTTGAAAAATCACTGCCCAAAATAAAATAACCGTTAGCATTAATTACCCCTCAATATAACCGTTGGAATAGTACTTTAATACGACAAACAGTACTTTCCACGTATGCAGTACTTTCCCAAAGCAGTACTTTCCAAGCAGTACTTTCAGGAAAAACAGTACTTTGCCAAACTCCTCCATAGAAACTAAGTATATACAATCATCCTCCCCTCAAGCAATACACAGGACTATACTAACACCTTATAGTCCTCCCCTCAAACATAGCTTAGTAGTTAATCATGCCAATACTCACCACCAAGTGATTGAATCTTGAAACATCAAAGCCTTTGGTGAGTAAATCAGCTACGTTGTCATCTGTGTGAACTTTAACAACATTAATGAGTCTGTGCTCATAACAATCTCTGATAAAGTGATGCCTAATCTGAATATGCTTGGTCTTGGAATGATAAACTGGATTCTTCACAATACAAATGGTACTCTCATTATCAATATTGATAGGAGTATTTTTGAAATTGAACCCGTAGTCCAAGAGTTGATTCTGCATCCACAAAACTTGTCCACAACAGCTTGCAGCAGCTACATATTCAGCTTCAGTAGATGATGTTGCTGCAATTGTCTGCTTCTTGCATTGCCAGGAGACTAACCTTCTTCCAAGATATTGGCACCCTCCAGTGGTTGATCTTCTATCATAGTTATCACCTGCATAATCACTATCTGAAAAAGCCTCTAAGTGAAAAGGTGACTCTTTAGGATACCACAACCCCAACTTTGGTTGTTGCTTCAAATAACAGAAGATTCTCTTTACTGCATTCATGTGAGAGATCTTTGGTGAGACTTGATATCTAGCACATAGACAAACTGCAAACATAATATCAGGCCTTGATGCAGTGAGATACATAAGAGAGCCAATCATTGATCTATAAAGCTTGACTTCAACAGGGTGTCCATCTTCATCTTTGCCCAATGAATTGATAGATTTAATGGGTGTAGTAACAGCCTTCATATCATCAAAATTGAATTTCTTAAGTATGTCAGTAACATACTTGTCTTGACTGATAAAAATACCTTCCTTTGACTGCTTAACCTGAAGTCCTAAAAAGAAAGTCAACTCTCCCATTGAACTCATTTGAAATTCTTTCTGCATCAGCTGCTCAAACTCCTTAACCATGGACTGTTTGGTAGCCCCAAAAATGATATCATCAACATAAACTTGAACTAACATAATATCTTTCTTGTCTCTCTTGATAAACAAAGTCTTGTCAATAGCTCCCCTTCTATATCCATGTTGCAATAAGAATGTGGAGAGTCTTTCATACCAAGCTCTAGGTGCCTGATGAAGGCCATAAAGAGCCTTAACAACCTTGTAGACTTTGTTTGGATGTTTAGGATCTTCAAAACCAGGAGGTTGTTTGACATAAACTTCCTCTGTAATCTTGCCATATAAAAAGGCACTTTTGACATCCATCTGGTAAACTTGAAAGCCCATATAAGAAGCAAAAGCAAGAAATATTCTAATAGCTTCTATTCTTGCTACAGGAGCAAACACTTCATCATAATCTACTCCTTCTTCTTGTCTATATCCTTGTGCTACTAACCTTGCCTTATTCTTGATAACATTACCTCTTTCATCTCTTTTGACCCTAAAAACCCATCTGGTTCCAATAACTCTCTTCCCATCTGGAAGATCACATAAAACCCAAACCTCTTGAAGTTTAAATTGAAGAAGTTCTTCCTGCATAGCTTCAACCCAGCTTTCTTTAGTCAAAGCTTGAGCAATATTCTTGGGTTCTTCTTGAGAAATAAAACAAGTAAATAGACAGGTTTGATGGTCCTTATTAATCAAACTATCTTAACTAGCTTGTTAAGGTTTAAAAACCTTGGATAAATCCTAAGTTATTAACAAAGAAACACTGAGCAATCTTTATTAAGTACGCGGAATTTACTTAACAAAGCTAAGAAGAATAACCTTTTATTATAAACTCTAAATCTGCTTATTATACAGATACTCTAATACAACTCTAAGATAATCGAACTTCTCTCTAAAACACTAATTAACTTATGAATTCGTAAACTCTAAAACTCATAGACTCATAAGCAATCGTACATCTAATGCCAATCTAGGAGTCCTTTTATAGGCTAAAGGATATCCTAGTCGGTTTACAATTGATAGCCTTGTACGACAAGTAATCTAAACATAGAATACAATACTTTCCATAAACGAATAACAGTTCTTTAGTTCTTTGCAGTACTTTGACTTTTAGGTGCAGTACTTTGACTTTGTCTTTAGCAGTACTTTGACTCTTTGACTTTTTCCAGTACTTTGCAGCTTACAGTACTTTCATATCATCAGTACTTTCATGTCTTCAGCACTTTCATATCCCAACAATATTTGCTCCTTAATCATCGTCAGAACCATCTTCATCAGGAGCTATCGACTCTGCTACTTCAGTTCCACAACAACAACCACATGAACACCTCAGAAAATGGACACATGATCATCCATTAGAAAACATCATTGGAAACCCCTCTCGTCCAGTATCCACACAGAAACAACTTGCAACCGATGCCTTATGGTGCCTCTTCAACTCAGTACACTCTAAGATCGAACCAAAAGATGTTAAAACCGCCATGAATGAAGATAGCTGGTTCTATGCCATGCAAGAAGAAATTCATGAGTTTGATCGACTTGATGTATGGGAATTAGTACCTGCTCCAGATTGTGCTATGATCATTGCTCTAAAATGGATCTTCAAAGTTAAACTTGATGAGCATGGTGATGTTTTAAAGAACAAGGCTAGATTGGTTGCAAAAGGATACCGTCAAGAGGAGGGTATTGACTTTGAAGAATCATTTGCTCCTGTTGCACGTATCGAGGCAATCAGAATCTTCTTGGCTAATGCTGCAAGCAAGAATATGGTTGTATATCAGATGGATGTGAAAACCGCCTTTCTGAATGGAGATTTGAAAGAAGTGGTTTACGTCAATTAGCTAGAGGGTTTTGTGAATCCAGAGCATCCTACTCATGTCTATCGCTTGAAAAAGGCCATTTACGGTTTGAAGCAAGCTCCTAGAGCATGGTATGATACGCTATAAAAATTTCTTCTATCTTTTGGATTCAACAAAGGAGCAGTTGATCCGACATTGTTCACCAGGAAGTCAGGCAAACATTTAATTCACGTTCAAATATATGTTGATGATATTATCTTTTCCTCGACTGACCCCGATGAGTGTGACCGTTTTTCTAATGAAATGGGTTCTAAATTTCAAATGTCAATGATGGAACAAATGTCATTTTTCTTGGAATTACAAATTTCACAAAGTCCCGGAGGCAGTTTTATAAATTAATCTAAATATGCACATGAGATTTTAAAGAAATTTGGATTTGATTCTAGTGACCCTGTTGACACTCCCATGATAGAGCGTACTAAACTAGATGAGGACCACTCAGGGATCATGGTAGACCAAACAAAATATCGTAGTATGATTGGATCCCTGATGTACCTCACAGCTAGTAGACCAGACATCTTGTTCGCTGTTTGCATGTGTGCTAGATACCAGGCTAAGCCTACCAAAAAGCACCTTGAAGCGGTTAAACGGGTCTTTCGGTATCTCCAAGGAACCATCAACCTGGGAATTTGGTACCTGAAGGACACCGTTATGTCACTAACAGCCTATGCAGATGCTAATCATGCATGATGTCAAGATACACGTCGAAGTACGTCTGGAGGTGCTCAGTTTTTGGGTGATAAGCTTGTGAGTTGGTCTTCAAAGAAGCAAATGAGTACTTCTATTTCCTCTACAGAGGCTGAATACATAGCCATGTCATCTTGTTGTGCTCAAATCCTATGGATGAGATCCCAATTATCTGACTATGGCTTTGAATTCAACAAAATCCCTCTGTACTGTGACAATAAAAGTGCTATTGCTCTCTCATGCAACAACGTACAACACTCAAGAGCAAAGCACATCGACATTCGACATAATTTCATCAGGGAGCAAGTTGAAAACGGGGTGGTGGAACTATACTTTGTGAGGACTGAATACCAGTTAGCAATCATCTTCACCAAAGCTCTTCCTAGAGAACGTTTTGAGTTTATCCTTCCACGACTTGGTCTTAAGAGCCAACAACCGGAAACACTCAAACGTCTTTAAGAGGAAGACGAGGAGTAAAAGGTTTTCCTTCATCTATCTCTTGTAAATATCTATTCGAAAAACAAAATACAAAATTACAAAACCTTCAAAAAAGCAAATAGAAAAATAGAAAACTTTCTAAAAAAAAAATAAAAAAAAAATTCAAAAATATTATCCTTTTGTCATGTTTTCCTCGATTCGATAATATGTACGGTCTTTGTGATGTCATTCAAAGAATGACACAGGACTTTAGATGTTATTCGAATGTTAAAAAAAAATAAATAAAAAATCATCAAAAAATCAAAAAAATATTTTTGAGAGAAAGTGAAACTATGGTTTATTGTCATTTCAGGCAGTAACCCGCTCTTCAATGAAAGAACAGAGCCATACTTTATCTTGGTTTTCAAATCTCTTGCTCTGATTCTATAAACAATAACTTACTATCTAATGAAAACTAATTGCTTTGAAAAATAACTCGGACTCTATTTTTGAAAATCATCTGGACTTAACATTTGTCAAAAACATCTATCTCTCAATCAACAACTTATGTCATTGATTGAGGGGGAGAATGATTTCAATTAAATCAAAAGGTTATTTGTCATACAATTGTTTTCAAAAGATAATCATGCATGTTTAATCAATGGAGTTTAGTGTCTCAGAATTCGATCCTTATCAGTTAAAACGTTTTCATAATCAAGTCACAATTCTCGTTAAAATCTTTCAAAATCAATTTAAATCTACAGAGATCACAAATCTCAAATGATTTGATAATTGGATCGGGGGAGAATTTGTGATTTAAATTGGATTTAAACTGATAATTCGGTAAATGGTTTTATAAGGATGTACAAGCTCTCCTTCCCACATGTGCCAAAAAATTTCAAATTTTCCATGCACATGTTGAGGGGGAGCATCTATCTTAAATCACTAAGATTTGAAACGTGATCAAATTATTTCAATGTGCAGTCTTTTCCTAATATGTGCAAAACATCTTCAAATTTCCATGCACATATTGAGGGGGAGCAACTATTTTGAAAACCACATTCTTCATAAAACTACTCTTAGATGCAAGCCAATCCCTCAAAGATGAAAATTATTTCCATTACAAAATGATGCGTGATGCACATGTTGAGGGGGAGCTCTGTTTCAAAAATTATCAAAAACAATTCAGGTACAAAATGCTTTGATAATATATCACAAGTATCTGGATTGATTTTCAAATGGTTTTTCAATTGGTTCCAATGGCAGATGAACAATACCAAATAGACCGACCAAATTTACTTTATGTATGGTGATATAAGGTTGATAAGGTTAGGTATTTGTTCCCATGATCCGCCAGAACCGGAAGGATCTACCCAGGGACAATCCACTAGATAGTGTAGATGTCTTTAGGTATGATGAAAAAAAGGAGAAAAGTGAGATATGGGAAGAGTGCGGACTGAGATAGAGCTAGAACTGGAATAAACCCAACAAGGTTCTAGTTATGAAGCCTCGGTAAGCACTGAAGGGGTTGAAGAATGAAAAAGAAATGAATATGAAAAGGGTGAAAAGAAATAGCCCTCCAATAATTCAACCTTAGGGCAGAAACCGGGTTCAATTCATATACTACTGGTGGTTACCAAGGTAACGCCGGTATTGAAGACAAGACGTCATGGACCCAGTGACGCACTGCACTACAACTTCCCAAACCACTCAAGTTCCTCTTAAAAGGACTTGTTTCATTCTCACGGGGAACCGACATAATCTATCGACTTTCTCTTAGAGATAGTTAGTATTGAAGAAGGAGACCCTCTCCCTAGTCTCCGGCACAGGAACCAAATATGCACAATTGAGTCTAGAGCCACGAGATCATCTATAAATCTCATTAGGACACTTTCAATGAAGACTCTCTGTTTCACACAATGTGGAAAGAGAGATTATCTCTTATGAGTCCTACGCATTATCCTTGTGGTATTGCCAGAACATCTGAGTGATATGCATACATATTCACCATGAAGATGGAAAGCCTTCTGGAGCCAACATCAAACAAGCTCCTGGTGGGTGGCATGTGAGATCTATTCAATAGATCAACCATGTGACAACTGAACAGAAACAATGGGGCGATTCAATCTTTTGAATCAATCCTGGTTTAGGTTTTGGATTGACGGATACCTTTGAAAAACCGGTCGTTATGCTTTAAAACTCTTTTCTTTAGCACATCGACTGTGTACAAATATTTCAAAATAAAAGGTGTTTATGATTGATAATTGATTTTCATTAAAACCTTCGTTGTATTGCAAAAACAATTTCTATTTAGCGATACACGATTGTTTTTCAAATCTCTTTTTATCAATCAGTGAATCTCAATTCGCTGGTTCACTCGCTCCGTGTTGTCTTCTTTGAGACGTTCCGGTTTGAGAACGGCTAGAGCAGCTGCGAAACCCTGTCAAGGAAATTCTTCGGAATTATACCTGATCACAGGCAGTACTTGTACTGATCAATGGGGAACCGTGGGCCGTGTACCTCAATTCAACAAAAGTGATCAAAGACACTCTTGTGTGCTTTATTGCTAACTGTTTTATGCAGGAACACCCGACGTTTGCAGCTGATCAGAATGGAGCGGTCAATTCATAGCCGCATGCTCACACAACACATTCATATCTAAAGAAATCATGATTAGTGCATCAATGACTCTGATATTTTTACTCCATGCTTCTGCTACGCTGCTGCCTATATCATGAATCAACGAAAGCTTCCGCTACTCTGATGAGAAGAAATCATGATCCAAAATGTGAGCGTGTCGGTCCAAAAGTTACATCATCACATAATACCAACAACACAATGGATGAGTCAGAAATTTATGATTGCTGATGATCTCAAAGCTGACTCAAAACTCATTATCACGTGGATCAGTAAAAGACCTCCACTTGGATTAACCAAACATGCAATGTGAAGAATCAATGACTACAAGTTTAGAGCAAAGTATGACATCAAGAATGCAAGAACAATTTTTAATGTAATATCTGTTTGTATTCAATGTAATTTCAATGCGTGTTTAAGGTGACCTCCCTTAGGGGGATATTGTTAGGATTTAGTAAATCCAGGTATTAAAGTGTCGGTCACCTCAAGTATTTGTAATCGTTAGAAAGCTCGTAGTCGTAGTTATTTAATGTTAAGTAGTATTTAGTTAAGTAATACCGTGGAGGACGGATGGGTCTTTACCCAATGTATGCCTGATCCACATCCCGTTAGGTGGCGATTTGTATTAAGACTATAAATACTCTCTACCTCCCAAGGTAGAGAGTTGGAGCTCATAATAAGATTTTTCTTTCTCTCACTAAGGTTACCAAACCTCTAACTTTCTCTCTCTAGAAAATCAACTATACGCCTACTTGTGTTTGTGTTATGATGTGTATGTGAAATCCAATATGTTACGCACCCACATCAGAAGTAGAAACAATGGAATCATTAGAAATAGATGCAGTGCTAGTGTCCATATTTGACGTATTGAAAGTATGTTCGCTTCTTAAGGGAATAGTTCTACCAGTAGGCATCCATTTTCTAGTGGGCATTGATTTAGCAACTTTAGGGCAAAGCTCATTAATCTTACGGCCAGTTGGTATCCATTGATAACCTATATTACTAAATTTCCTTCCTGTGGGTTTCCACTGTTTTCTAACTTTCTTTCGCCTTTGCCTTTTAGCCTTCTTAGCTTGAATTTTAATATTAACAATTTTATCAGGGCATTTGACAACATTAGACAAAACATTCACACCACATTAATGATTAGTAACAGAAATCAAGCAGTCATCATTACATGGTTTGCGAATAGTAGCAGAATTCGAAATAATTACAGTATGCTTATAGCTAATACTAGAATCAACACGATTCGTTTTATTCAACTCAAACTTAATATTCCTAGGGTGATCTTCTACTCTCTTCCAATGCACACTCTTAGCTTGCGAGGTCCTATCTTGCTTGGTATTGCCTGGAGGCTTTGACCCGCTTGCTATAATGTCACTGATTACTCCTATAGAGGGAATTATGGGAACATTAGTTGGTTGATCTACTTTGTGCATTCCTGAACTAGATGTGCAGAGATCTGAACTACTTGAAGGCACATTAGTGTTCACTTTCTTGACACTGGGCATAGAATGGTTTGTATGCTTGGCAGTAGGCATAGAACAAGGCATCACAGCTTTGCCTTTCGCACCTAAGGATTTAGGACATGTTGCAATTAAACATTCTAGCAGCTCCTGAGATCGTTTGGCCTGAATGCAAGCAAACCTAATTTCTCTATCAAGAGGCTTATTTATGAAATCCTCTTCCACAATCTCACGGAGACATTCTAGACTATCCTTAAGGTGAGCACAATAGTTATGAAACACAAGTTCATTATTCCTAAGATGAGGAGGAATGTATTTAACAGTCACAGTATATTTGCAGTCAGAGGATGACTTTGATGCAACATTCTCATTAAAAACAAGTGGCAGTTTCCCATCTTCCTGACTCCTCAGATTCTCAATTTCTTTTTGTAAAGACGTTATTTTTTCGTTGTTTTGGTCACGAGTGACTTTCATTGAATCATATAACTCTTTAAAGTGTCGTTTAACTTTTTCATTTTCTTCTAGAAAACTCTCATTTTCCTTTTGTAAGGCATTAACTAAGTTTTGAAGATGAAAAGTTTGAGAATACTGAGAATCTAAAGGAGGAGGCATTTGGGATCCAGTCACATTGTTCTTTTCACCCTTTAATTGAGAGATTTGGGCTTTCAACTTTCTGATCGTGTTACAATGAGCTCGAATCTGTTCATCACGTTTGCTAATTTCAAAAACTGCATCAAATTCAGGAGCATCCAAGGATGTCTTAATATTTGAGGTTTTAACATTTTCTTTCAGATGGTGATATTTTAATTGCAAAGCCAGATGCTCAACTTCCAATTTAGAAAACTGTTTTACCAGGTTATCATGATCATCCTGTTCAACTTTATCATGCAGTTTAGAGTTAGTTTTTTCAAGCTCAATGACACGATCATGAGAGACTTTCAGAGCAACAGATAATTCATGAAATTGAGAAGCATTAATGGAACAATTTGTAGCAGTGTAAAACACATCTTGAGCAATACATTCAGAAATAAGATTCTCATTCAAGGTATGCAAGTTCTTCCTCTCAATCTCATTATATTTTAATTCTCGCTCATAGTCACTAACCTCAACAATCATCGCATCAAATTCCTTTTCCATTTCTTTAATATCTAAGTCCATCCCCTTTTTAAGATTCTCAAATTGACCTTTTAATTGTTTAAAGAAAAGCATGATCTCAGTTAAATAGCATTCTTTAGTTTGTTCAAAACCCCTTTCTCCTTCAGTTATACCAGTGGGTGTGATCCTTTTCTTACAAGTTTTCTCAAAATCAACAAATAATTGAAAGATAACATATTGACTGATTAAGGTCTTGCTTTTAGTGGCAATAGTTCTAGGGACTAAGTGCATTGGTGTATTAGGAGGATACACAGTCGCTGAAGGCATTTTCCTAAGGGGGATGTTTGTTACAACAAGATTCTCTGCTTTTTGCTTATCTAAATCCTTTTTCCAGAACACTTGTTCGGGTGTTAACAACGTTTGAGGCTTAAACTTGTTCAAGGAAATCCAATTTTCCTTTTTGTAATCATGGGGTCTGATAATTATGTTTTTCTCTTTACATGTAGGATTATTGAGTTTCTTATCCATTTTCTCCCTAGTGACTTCATCTGATTTCTTATCTTCCTCAGTGTACTCAACGCAACTAGGTTTTTTCCTAGGCTTAAGGATTTCATTGCCATCATAAATTACCTTATGAGCAGTTCTAGCCTTTTTAATGACCTTTGGATTTGGTTCCTCGACAAGGGGATTACTATGCTTATCACTCGAAACTCTGTGTTTAGTGATTAAGTGAGCAGTCTGAATGGTATTTCCTTGTACGTACAACTTATTTTCAAGCTTGTTTTTCAAGGTTTTCAGATTGGAAAACTCATTCAAAAGTTTGGATTCCTTAGTATTGAATTCTTGCTTAAGCAGTTTAACATTTTCTTGAAGTTCTTGTTTTTGCTTAGCAGTTTTAGAAAGCTTTTCTTGTAAGGAATTTAACTCTTGTTTTAATACTTCTTCTCTAAACCTACTTTTTCTAATAATTGTACGCATTTGGTCATCCATTTCCTGCTCACGGGTGGTTAACGCAAACTTAGCACGTTGTTCCTAGATAGTAACTTGTTCTTTATAGGCATTAAGTTTAGAGATAACAGAATCATCAGGGGTACATGCAGTGTATTCATCAAAGACATAGTCCTCATTGACTGCGGAAGATGCATTACTTGGTACAACCTCACTTTCACTTTGCTTCACATATTGATCATATGGGACAATATTGCTATTACCCTCATCATCAATATCTGATTCATAAGTTTCAAGATTTTGTACTTTATTATGCATCTTTTCCTCATCAACATCATCATATAGTTTTAATTCCTCTGAGATGATTGTTTCTTTGGATGGACCAGCCTGTTGTGGTGAAGGAACCTTAGGAGAGACAATAGGGGAGATGCTAGCCATGAAGATTGACTAGGCAGTTGGTTCATCATCCACATCCGAATCATAAGCATCACAGTCAGCTACTTGAAATGCATTTGGATTGTTCTGACCCAAACCCTGAACTGGCTGCTCATCTACATTAGCATCATATGTCTTAGCATTCCCTTCAGCAAGAAACAACAACTCCTCTTCATCCAAAGTTGCTCCGTTGTCCTGAGCTTGCACAAGCAGCATCTTGTCTCTGAAGTATTCTGCATTCTGAGGACGTTTTGGAGATGTACAGTTCCTTGCAATATGTCCCTCACCACTGCAGTTGTAGCATTTGATTGGCTTTGCTTGACCTTGATTCCCAATCCTTCCCCGATTTTGATTAGCAGCATAACTTCTACCAGCTCCACCTCTTCCCTGTTCATACTGCCTTTCTTGAACTGGTTGCACCATAACCTTCCCATCTCTGACAGTTGCTTGATTGTGTGGATTGGATGCTGTTCTGAGGTTATTGTTGGTGTGTGGAAGAGAGTTCATGTTTTGACTGACCATGAGAGACAGTTGATTGATGAAGTTTTCCATGAATGTGTTTGGGTCTGGTGGCTTATATGCATTATCCGGGATGAGTTTGTAATTACCATCACCCATGGGAATAACTTGAGAGGCTTTGGTGGTAATACCAACATTGGTGTAGAAGGCTGTAGAATCATTTGGTGAGCTTGTTTCTCCCTGATTGGTTTTGAACTGATTTAGAATCCTTTCTTCAAACATTGCATGTCTCTCATTCTGAACAAGGAAAGCATACAGTTCTTCAATCCTTTGGTTAGCTTTACAGAGGTGACAAACTTGTGCCATTCGGGATTCATGTTGTTCACAAACTTTGAATTCAGCTGAATGTTTGGCATGGTCATTTTGATATTCCTCATATCATTTACAAGCTTGTGGAATCTCACGTAATATTCATAGATACTCTCTTCTAGTTTCATCTTGAAGTGCTCAAATTCATCATACAGCTGTGATTCTCTGTCTTCCTTAGTTAATTCAGAACCTGAGAGAAGCATCTTGACATTATCCCAAACTGCCTTGGCTTCAGTGTTGTGATTGATCAGCTTGTAGATGTCTTTTGGAAGACCCTGAAGTATGATGTTTGAAGCCCTGATATCAGCATCGAATCTCTTTTTCTCCTTATCACTGAGCTCATCATACATCTTTGGTCTGTCCAATCCAAAGATCATTGTTCCATCTGCAGCAGTATCAATTATATCTCTTGTAGTCTCGACCTGATAAGGTCCTTCATCAATGGATTTGAGAATGTTGACCCCATTTTCCTTTCCAAGACAGTACAATCTGATTCGTTGAGCCCAAGAGTCGTAGTCAGTTCTGTCAAGCATAGGAGGACGAGTATCTGAACCAGCTGCTTGAACATCCTCAGCAACAGTGGAGATGATTGTAGGTACGTTGGTAGACATGTTAACAGATTACACGGGATTTTAAAACTCTATGATTAAACCGGGAAATAGATTCTTTCACGGGATTTTACTAAATCAAGAGAAAACCGTATTACAACCAAAAAATTAATCCAAGTCGCTAAGAAACCTTGAACCAAGTCGCTAAGCACCAAGTTGCTAAGTATTCTGAAATCAAGTCGCTATAATGCCAAGTCGCTAAGACACAGTCAAGTTGCTAAATAACAACTCGCTAAGATCCAAGTCGCTAACACCAAGTCGCTAAGCACCAAGTCGCTACGAATTTTGACAGCAAGTCGCTAAGCACCAAGTCGCTACGAATTTTGACAGCAAGTTGCTAAGCACCAAGTCGCTAAGTCGTCAAGTCGCTAAATAGCAACTCGCTAAGGTCCAAGTCGCTAACACCAAGTCGCTTAAGAAACTTAAGTACAAGTCGCTAACAAAATTGAAAGCAAATCGCTACCTTCACCAAGTCGCTACCCGTAGTGGAGAATCCACTAAATGTACTGTTTGTCGGCTTGTATCAAAAGACAAGTCGCTAGGACCAAGTCGCTTCCAAAAAACACTACAACTCGCTACCTTTTACTGAAGCAAGTCGCTATGATGAAATTAACTACGAGAACCAAGTCGCTACCAAGAAAAACTTCAAAAACACACTTTTCAATCCAAAACAAGCTCAACCACAGTGATTCAAGCTTACCAAATCAAAACCCAAGCACATACAATGATTCTAAACACAAAAGTACACCCAAAATTCAAACTTTAACACTAAAAATGAACCAAATGATGCAAAAACCACTAAACTTTTTCAAACTCAAAAACCACCTAAAAACCACTAGAAATCCAAGGATATGTAAGAGATGATCTAACCATGGCTCTTGATACCATTTGTAACATATTGGATTTCACATATACATCATATCACAAACATATGTAGGCGTATACTATGGTTTTAGAGTGAGAAAGTTAGAGGTTTGGGAACTTTAGTGAGAGAAAGAAAAATCTTATTATGAGCTCCAACTCTCTACCTTGGAAGGTAGAGAGCATTTATAATACTTACATAAATCGCCACCTAACGGGCTGTGGATCAGGAATACAGTGGGTAAAGACCCGTCCGTCCTCCATGGTGTTACTTAACTAAATACTACATAACTTGTAATAATCTAAGACTACGAGCTTTCTAATGATTACACATACTTGAGGTGACCGACTCTTTAATAACTGGATTTACTAAATCCACTGTTGCATGAACTGGAGTTACACAAATTTGCATTTAATGTTGCCTTAACTCCCCATAATCATTGGAGGCCGATCATTTCATGTTATTTACTTGTAGAGAACGTTTTTGGCCAGTTAGTTATGTCTCTTTGGCAATATAGGTGTGACACAACCCAAAGTGTAATAGTTTACACCAAAACTATTACTAACCAGTTTATTCATCCCAAAAGTTTAGTTATCACTATAAAACGTCTAGGAGGTTGGAGAGACTCATTCTCATCCATTGTTTTGATCATTCGGAGTTATACAGTTAAGCTAGGTGATTGGAGGCGTGTGATTGCTATAAGCCACGAATTCTAGTTCTTGTAATCCCAAAAGTTTAGGTATTCTATGAAACTTGTTATGGATTTCTATTCTTTTGAGTTATTGGTATTACTTTGTTATTACTTGTATTTTGTTATAGTTATCGTGGAGTAGTTCTTGAGTATACTTGTGTGTAAGGATGTAGGAAATCATACTAGTGTTCTCATATGTGATGCATGTATAAATGATCTTGTTTAAATAAGTTTGTTGGAAAAATACTAGTCTTGTTTGATTTGTCGGTAAAACATGTTTTAAGAAAAAGGACCAAAATTATTTCTCTTGTGTTTTATTCCAAAAAGTTGAGTGACAAACTAGCATGGGGATATGGTGATTGACAACCACCATGTTTACTTATTGAAACAATACTAGAAACATTTTCATCACGAAAGGTCGAAAGATTCGTAGGAACGAGTTTAATAAGAAGATTTTACAAACAAATGGATTTTCTAAAGGATAATCATTAGGATAAGGACCGAAAGGATTAGCTATATGTTATTGTTCTTAAAATGATTTTACAAACATAAACCATGGGTTGGAAATCATTTGCTTATGATTTGTGCATCACATCAAGAGTTTACACCAAGCCTTTATGAACACTTACTGTGATTGCCTATAGACTACACACAAGTATATATTTCTTTATATTGAATTTCACTAAAACCATCATTTTTGGAGAGAGCCTTGACAAAGCTTTCTTGTTACCAATATTTTAAAACAATTTCAAAAGCAAAATCCCTTGGGACGATCTCGACTTACCCAGCTTTTCTATCGCGAACGAGTATACTTGCTCTTATGTGTTTATAGTAATAATCGGATAAATTCGTGTTTATAAATTTTTAAAACTTGCACACGGTAAGCACATCAGTTCCTTTAGCCACGAACTTCAAATTTCTGAGAAGGTGCTCTAAGTTAGCTTCATGAAGAGTAGATTCGCTCCTTGGGTTGAAATTATGCTTAGCCTAAAGATGTTTGATTATGAGCTTCGAAAACCTGATGCTGGAGATCAATCGTTTGGCCATGGATTTCTTTCCCTTGACATTTTGTAGAGCATTTTGCTTGTCGACGATGAAAGTGTCCATTGATAGAGTGAATTCTTCCCAGATATGTTCATCATAATCAATGTTTTCCCAGTTCACCACTCCCTACAAGATCTGTTGAATTGGGGCTCTTACTTTCTCATACCCATATGTTTTACCAGTTAAGCAAAGATTAAGAATTTTAATGATTGCCCTCCAGGGTTGATACATCTCGTTGGTGATGATTTCAGAGATCTTGGTGATGTCATATGGATATCCCAATTCAGTGACGAATTTGATCAAGTCTTCAGTGGTTGGTGGAGAGGTGAATGGACGAGCAGGGTCAACAGGTGTGATTTGTAGAGCTTCCCTGAGTATGTCTGCAGTGAGATCATACCACGTGTCATCAAGCTGACAACTGTATACAGCAGAGATCTTGTCCCACATGACCGTGTCCCAGAATTGTTGTAGGTAGATAGAAGGGATTGTGGAACGTAACGTCAGAGCACCAAAGAAGTTGGTGTTCTTCAGTATATCAACAACAATTATGTAGGTAGGGTTCGGTTGGTTTCTGTCCACGTCAATAAAACAGTTGCTTCTCCCAATAGCCACCTAGTTTTCTCTAGGAAGAATCTGTTCATCTGTACGTGTGCTAGGTGGAACTGCAGTTGCTTGGTTACCCGGTGCGGTGATATCAGCCATAGTTTCTGTAATAGACACATCCACAAAGAAAGATATTTGGAGATTTGTTATGTTAGATGTGAAATACAGAGTGACCACATGGAGCAATTGAGGATGAAAATCAAACCATTGAAAATCTAAGACAAAGTCAAAGAATGGCAAGCACACAACTGGAAATGGGACATCCTTGAGACTAAGTCATATTGAACATTATCACAATATACACAAAACACTGTTTTGTCAATCTGTGATGATCAAGTCAAACGTGATAAGCCTTAGGAAGTGAATTAGCAACATACATGACATAGGACAAAACTTATACTAAATAGATTGGGTGAAATGGACAAGACACATAACACACAACATGCATAGCATATATCAAACCGCATTGGGACAAGACTCATAGAATACAAATCGCACAAGATTAAACCGCATAAAACAAATCGCACAGGGTCAAACCGCATAAGGTCAAATAGCATTGGGTCAAACCGCATAGGGTCAAACCGCACTAGGTCAGACCACAGATGATAAACCGCACATATCAAATCGCATGGGTTCAAACCGAATAAGTCAAAACACACTAGGTCAAATCTCATAAAGTCAAGCCGCAAGTGATAAATTGCACTCATCAAAACGCGTAGGTTCAAATCGCATAAGTCAAAACGCATTGGGTCAACACGCTTAGGTCAAGACGCATATGACAAACCGCAGTTAAAATGACAAATCGTATAACATCAAACCATATAACATCAAATCGCATAAAGCTTATATAACTGAGTCAAACTGCAGTCAAGAGTATCCTTGACAACTCTGTGGAAAAATAGAAGGGGGGGGGTTGAATAGTTTTACCAATTTAAAACTTCCTTTTAAATATTTAGATCGACTTATGTCAATCTATTTGATTGTTTATGTTGGACGTTGATAGATGGATATATAAACGTGAAATGAAATATAAAGAGTAAGAAGCACATCACCACAACACAAGTTATTTATAGTGGTTCGGCTACAAGGACACCTTTCTTGCCCTACTCCACTCCCCGAGTCACCTACTCGAGAGTTCGTAAGCACTACACCAACTCCTTGTGGCGGATAAGCCTTCACAACGTCGCTTAACCTTTTTCCGGTACAAAGCTAAATACCGAGTTCTTTCACACCAAGGCGAACCACACCTAACACAACGTCGCCTACCCTTTATACGGTGCTAGGCTAACCACCGAGTTCTTTCACACCTTAGGAGAACTAATCCTATCACAACGTCGCCTACCCTTTATTAGGTACTAGGCTAAGCACCTAGTTCTTTCACACCTTAGGTGAACTACACCTTCACGACACAACACCTAATCTCAAGGAGATCTACTCCTTGTTACAACACCATCAAGGATATCACCATCCTTGTATATAAACAAATACATATATATAACGATGCACCTCATCGATTATACGACCTAAGCATTCTTCCCAAATGCTACTTGATTTGATTCTTTGACATCCTTCACTAATGCCTTTGACACAACGCTTGGCACTCTTCACTAATGCCTTCGTCTTGACACCTTTAGCATCCTTCACTAATGCTTTCGACACAACGTTTGGCACCCTTCACTAATGCCTTCCTCTTGACACCTTTAGCATCTTTCACTAATGCTTTGACACGGATGATGAGCACCTTTCACTAATGCTTTCATCTTGACACTTTCGGCATTCTTCACTAATGCCTTCAACCCAACATCTATGGAGAAAGGAAGAACTATCAACAAGAGAACCTTAGTAGTCTTGATGATGACGAAGCATGGCAACTCATGGACTTTGAGCTTGCACGTCATCAAGAGGTGGTGATCTCTCCTTTAAGAGGAACCTAGTAGATCACTCAAAAACAAAATACAAACTATATAGATCACTTAGATCTGAGGTTAAAGGGTTATAATACTTTGGGGAAGTATGTGTGTAAAAACCATGTGTAGAGAGGAAGAAATGGCTCTCTATTTATAGAGGAAATTCTCTTCTATTCCCCGGATCCCACGGATCCCTACCACAAGGGATCCGGCTAGCACAACGATAGGGATCCGTGGTCCGCTCCTCCTTGCCCATGGGTATTTTTGGTTATGGGTCATGGGTCATGGGTTATGGGTTGATCCATGGTTTTCTTTCTAGATACAATGAACTTGGTTAAGTGGTATATATAAAACCATGGGTTATAGGTCAAAACCATTTGCTAGTATTTACCCATTTAGTATATACTTGTATTTACCCATTTTAGCATACACTTAGTTTTTACCCATTTTTAGTATACTTAGTTTAAGTATATGTTTAACCCAATATGTAAACACTAGTTGTTGTACATATGTATCTAAATCATAAAATCACTTATACTTGTTTTAGTGTTTTATGTGACAACTTAATTGTGTTATAAAACTATTAACTCAAACTATTTATGTACTCTATTTGTTTCGTTAAAATGATTTTACTTTTGTTATTGACAAAACATTAGAAGATCGTAAAATATAAATAAACATTTTTATGGCTTATTTGTATTAACAATCTCCCTCTTTTTGTTGATGACAAAACATAAAATTATTTTAAGGAAAAGGCTAAAATTCGTAAAAATTTGAATTTGTAGTTTTTACTTTCTTCTCCCGCTTTTTGTCGAAACAAAAAGTGTTAAAAGAAACTAACACAATTTTTAAAAAAAATGTAAAAATGTAAAGAGAGCAAGTGACGGGAATGGTACTCGTCTTAACTCCCCCTTGACGAGTCCATCCCTATGTAAGGGCGTCAAGGACATAACGTAAAATGAACTAATTGTGTTTGCAACTAAGTTTGCAAATGGTTCGTCTAAGTGACGAGAACGTGCTCCCCCTTGAATATTGCAATTTTGCAATGGGGTGTCATGAAGTGTAATCCAAAATTGGATTAAGTTGCAAATGATTTTTGCAATGTTGTTTGACACAAAGCTCCCCCTAGCTTTATGGTGTCAATATCTTCATGTGTATTTTGAATAACTACAAAACAAAGGTTAGAAAAACAAGAGTATATTGCATAATTTCCTGCAAAAGAGACTCAAGTTAGTATAAATTTGTGCTCCTGTACCACGGTTCCCTTCAAGGAGGGATCCGTCTAGTTATCTGGAAGGGATCCGGCTATCTGTTGAAAGTATCTTCAGCAATGAAGAAATGTCAAGGAATGCTATTATGAGAAAATGAGATATATGTACAATATATCAAGCACAACGAAAATAATCATAGCATATAAGTATTCATTCAATAAAACAAGAGATACAAGACCAAATCTCTAAAACTAAAAGAATGAACTAGCCAAACAAGTGCTACTAATGCTAAATGAGTTACCCTAATTCAAGGTTCAACTAAACTAAATGAAGATCAAGGATGAGAAAGGTTTCCTAAACGTTCTAAGTTTGAGCTTTTGAATGTGATGCTCATTGTAGTTTAGGCTTATTAACCTCTTCGAAACGTTCGAGGAGGTGATAAAACATGAAACGTTGCTCTTCACGTAGTTCATGTATCAACCTTTCAACATGTTTACAATGATAGCAATCCTTGTCATGGTTTTGAGTTTCTTGAAGTGAAAGTTCAAGTGAAGTGGGTTGAGGATCTTCAAATGAATGAGAATTTGATGGAGGCTCATTAAGTGGTGGTTCTACAATGTTTGAGGGTAGAGGTAAAGAAGCATCAACTTCCATTTGGTCGGGTGGTTGCCTTTGATGTCTTCTCATAATCCAAAATGGACTATTGGGAGGAATGATAGAGTTTGCTTTTGGAGCAAGTGTTGATTCAACACTTTGATTTTGTTGCTCAATCTTTTCAAGTGAATTAGTTGGTAATGGTGAAAGATGAGATGGCCAAGAGGGTAAATCTTCTACATTGTGAGAGTGTGGAGATGATTGTGAGGTGGCTCTAGGCACTAATGATGTTGGTTGAGTTGTAGAGGGTATGTTTGGTATAGTATAATTTAGTGATGAAATCTTAGTGGGAACACTCTTCTTGGGGATTAGTTTGATTGGTTTCCTTGGTGTAGGGGAAATCCTAGCATTGGTGGACTGAACCGGAGATGATTCGGTTGAGGAAACTTCGTGTATGATTCTAGCAAGTTTCTTTCGTGGTTCTTAAGTGGATGAGTAAGCACTAGGAGCTTTTCTCATGATGAGATGACTAAGAAAGATGGTTGCAATTGCTGATAATTATGTTTGTGTTTGATGACTAAAGTGTTCTTGGCAATATGGGTTATAAAGAGAAGAGTTTTGCAATTGCATTTAAGACTTAATCCACTAATGTTCTTGGAAATGTGATGATTAACATGCACAAGATTGAGATTCAGAGTTTCACTGATCTAGGAACTCATTTAAGATGAGATGGAGTGTTTGAGTTAGGAAGATGAGTTGAAATGATTGTTTTAGCTATGTTTGACATAAACTGTCACCCGGATCCCACGGTTCCTTCCTTGAAGGGATCCGGCTAGGCTAATCCTAGGGATCCGGCTCTTAGCAGTTATGACAGGTTTGAAATGAGGTTTCTAGGAGCTAAAGCCTATCTCATTTTGAATGTTTCAGTTTTCCTAAAGGTTTAGGATGAAAGGGTACTTGAATGATTAGAGGTAATAAGTGTTGTAGCAAATGATTGCTTTTTATGGAAGGGGGATGGGACAAGATGACTACCAATGGTTGTCTAAGGATAACATTAAGATTTATGAAGGTGTCAAGTCATAATAAATGATCCTAGTGATCAGATTTAGGCTTGAGGTGATATTAAGAAAAATTCTTAAAAACTACAAAAATTGAAAAACTAATTTTTGTCTTATCTTAAGATATAAATGACTAGAAGCAATTTCCTAAAATTGGTTAGCTTATCTTCTTAAGTGTTTTGAGAGGTGAGAAATAGTTTGTGAGTAGTCGAAGCGGAAATATGGTGAGTTTAGATGTGTTGATAAAATAAGACTAAGATCTTAAGTAAGCCTTTAGTGAGTCTAAGCCTTTCTTATCCTAGAAGTGGACTTAGTTGGGTTCTAAAATCATATGCTAAGCTAATGTGATGTTATCTAGAAAGCAGTTTTGATGTACTAAATGCTGTATTGCTGATCTGATGTCACGGATCCCACGGTTCCCTCACGGGAGGGATCCGGCTAGGCTAATCCTAGGGATCTGGCATCTGCAGATCAGAACCAACACAGAACCTACACAGAAATGATGCGCAGTTTATGCACACTAGTAAATCCACAGATAAACAGTAGAAACAAGCATGTTTATCACAAAACACTAGTTAAAGACAATATCCAAATAATCATAAACCGAAAGAGCTAAAATGTAATCATCCAAACATAAGATAAAGAAAACAAGCACAATCCTATTGTCTCTTTCGTCAATCCTTTCTTTTCCTTTTTGATGGCTTAGTGAGGTTGTATGCGAGGTTTTGAATCATGCCCCTCAATTGCTTAAATTCTACGGTCTCGTTTGGAATGGTCGGAAGTTGTTTGTGGTATTCAAGGATTTCCAATTTGATGTTGGCTACGGGGTCGACATCTTCTTCATCTTCTTCTTCTTCACCGGCCGAGGAGTCCGAGAGAGCATCCGGTTGCTCTCCATTGACCATGAACCGTTTAGAGGGTCGTTTGGTAAGAGGTACCATGACGTGATCGGAAAGATAATGATCATCGTTGATAGGAGATGGTTGCAATGTACCAACATACTTACAAAGTCGTGTTAGAAGCATACCATACGGAAGTACCATGTTGGAAGCTTTGAATACCCCAGCCATTCTCCTTACCATGTAATAGGCAAGATTAAATGGCCTTTGATGGATAAGACAATAGATCATTTGCACAAGACATGCGTTTGGATGGTCTTTGTTTCCAACTAGGCTAACGACATTTTCCCTAAGGATTTCTTCCCATTTTCTAAACATGGGGTGCATTTCGAAAAGTTCCATTTGAAAGGGATTACGGTGAATGAGCTTCTTGTTTCGGTCGAAACGGGATTGGTCTGTTCTTATTTTGAAAATGGTGTCTCGGATGATTTCGGGTTCATCAATAGGAGTGTTATAGAGAGGCTTAGGGTCAAGTGCAAGGTTTTGAACGTTAATTGCCCAATCTTAAGAGTACATACAAATTCCTTCACAAGGAATGCGAAGAATTTGAGCAAAGGTGTTGAGAGGAAGAGTGAAGTTCTGTTTATTGATGATGAAAGCGATTGAAATGCTATCATTGACGTTTCGAATGATCCTAAAGCTTTTGTAAAATTAAAAAATGAAAACCGGACAAATTTGGTCATCTATGTCAAGGAGACAATCAAAGTTGATTGTCGAGAAAACTTGACGAATTTCGGTATCTTCAAGGAAACATTCCTTGACTACACGACCTTCGTGGATAAGTCGTTTTGCAAGGCTTTTGAAAATTTTACGGTCAGTTTTGTTCAGTCCCTTTTTACGATAGTAATGAGTAAGGTAGTGGACGGTGTCATGATGATCTTGTTGAGTAGCTTTGGGCATGGTTGGTCCTAAAAAAAATACAAATTTTCCAATTAGGTAAAATTAGTTGGGATGGGTTTATGGTTTTGATTTGTATTAACAATGTTGTGAACACAATGTGATTTTGTTAAAAGCCCCTTTTCATGATTAATTTAAAAAGCCCTAATTAAATTAATTGATTAAAAATTAAGAAACCATAAACCCTAGGATGAGGATGAAAATTAGAACAAGTTAATGTAATTACTTACAATGATGTTCTAGGAAGGAATACTTGAGAGTATGGAAGCTAATGAGGATGGATTCAGTAGCTTAGTCATTTTTGGTGTTATGTAAATAGAGGGAAAAAGATCAGTGGTGAATTTTTAAATGCGTATAGCTGAGTTCTGTTCCACGGTTCCCCCAGATCCTTTGTATTTGGGATCCGGATAGTACAACTAGAGGGATACGGATACTGTGGACAGAAAGGGAGTTGTTTGGTATTATTTTTGTAGTAGGCTTATAAATTAGCTTTCCCAAAAAAAATGGAGGTATAAGATGAGGATTGTTTTTGAATGATGATTTTTGATGAATTACATATCGAGGGTTCAAATGTGATGACGGCGTTAGTTTGACGAGAAAAAAAATAAATAAAATAATATCATTCCCTATGTTGAAAAAAGGCGAAAGGAGACGAAAGAGACTTCTAATGATGTTAGTGATTAGTTAAGCAAAGAGAGCTTATGACAATAAATGGAACTCATGTAACCTATCTAATGAAGAGTAACACATACCTCTATGCTTCTTGATTTGGTATAATACCAAAAATACTTCATGAGCTTTTAAAGTAATCCTTTGTACTTGGTGTACGTAGGTTGTGATTACCTTTTAGATCCTTCCGTGAATGTTGACTTCATTAATCTTTGAATGAAGATTTTGAAGAGATTCTAGCACGAAGATTTCTTAAGAGCAAAAGTGATTAGAATCATCTATCAATGTCCAACAAAATGATTTAAAAGAAAATATGACCAACAAGAAAAAATCCTTCTTTGTAGTTTTCAAACATACACGGATCGTATCAAGTCTTTAAAGTACAACATACTTTAAAAAACTTGGTAACGAAGCTCTGATGCCAATTGTGGAAAACTAGAAGGGGGGGGATGAATAGTTTTACCAATTTAAAACTTCCTTTTAAATATTTAGATCGACTTATGTCAATCTATTTGATTGTTTATGTTGGACGTTGATACATGGATATATAAACGTGAAATGAAATATAAAGAGTAAGAAGCACATCACCACAACACAAGTTATTTATAGTGGTTCGGCTACAAGGACACCTTCCTTGCCCTACTCCACTCCCCGAGTCACCTACTCGAGAGTTCATAAGCACTACACCAACTCCTTGTGGCGGAGAAGCCTTCACAACGTCGCTTAACCTTTTTCCGGTACAAAGCCAAATACCGAGTTCTTTCACACCAAGGCGAACCACACCTAACACAACGTCGCCTACCCTTTATACGGTGCTAGGCTAACCACCGAGTTCTTTCACACCTTAGGAGAACTAATCCTATCACAACGTCGCCTACCCTTTATTAGGTACTAGGCTAAGCACCTAGTTCTTTCACACCTTAGGTGAACTACACCTTCACGACACAACACCTAATCTCAAGGAGATCTACTCCTTGTTACGACACCATCAAGGATATCACCATCCTTGTATATAAACAAATACACATCGATTATACGACCTAAGCATTCTTCCCAAATGCTACTTGATTTGATTCTTTGGCATCCTTCACTAATGCCTTTGACACAACGCTTGGCACTCTTCACTAATGCCTTCTTCTTGACACCTTTAGCATCCTTCACTAATGCTTTTGACACAACGTTTGGCACCCTTCACTAATGCCTTCGTCTTGACACCTTTAGCATATTTCACTAATGCTTTGACACGGATGATGAGCACCTTTCACTAATGCTTTCATCTTGACACTTTCGGCATTCTTCACTAATGCCTTCAACCCAACATCTATGGAGAAAGGAAGAACTATAAACAAGAGAACCTTAGTAGTCTTGATGATGACGAAGCATGGCAACTCATGGACTTTGAGCTTGCACGTCTTCAAGAGGTGGTGATCTCTCCTTTAAGAGGAACCTAGTAGATCACACAAAAACAAAAGACAAACTACATAGATCACTTAGATCTGAGGTTAGAGGGTTAGAATACTTTAAGGAAGTATGTGTGTAAAAACCATGTGTAGAGAGGAAGAAATGGCTCTCTATTTATAGAGGAAATTCTCTTCTGTTCCCCGGATCCCATGGATCCCTACCACAAGGGATCCGCCTAGCACAACGCTAGGGATCCGTGGTCCGCTCCTCTTTGCCCATGGGTATTTTTGGTTATGGGTCATGGGTTATGGATTGATCCATGGTTTTCTTTCTAGATACAATGAACTTGGTTAAGTGGTATATATAAAACCATGGGTTATGGGTCAAAATCATTTGCTAGTATTTACCCATTTAGTATATACTTGTATTTACCCATTTTAGCATACACTTAGTTTTTACCCATTTATAGTATACTTAGTTTAAGTATATGTTTAACCCAATATTGAAACACTAGTTGTTGTACATATGTATCTAAATCATAAAATCACTTATACTTGTTTTAGTGTTTTATGTGACAACTTAATTGTGTTAGAAAACTATTAACTCAAACTATTTACGTACTCTATTTGTTTCGTTAAAATGATTTTACTTTTGTTATCGACAAAACATTAGAAGATCGTAAAATATAAATAAACGTTTTTACGGCTTATTTGTATTAACAAACTCGCATATAAGAGAAGTTCATCAGTACGCACCCAAGCAAATGTTAACAAATCGCATCCAAGCATGAACTATCAAACCGCACATAAGAACATTCATCACACAGACTTAAAAAGGCACGTAAACATCAATTTTGACCAAATCGCATTCAGGCATTCATCATCAAAACGCACTCAAGAAACTTCTAACTAACCCAAAAGTGCTTTCAAGAACATCATAACACAACACAACACAATCACTTTACACATATCCAAATCATGGGCAACCAATCAACCATCTAACACATCTAACCATTAAACCTTAAAGATACTAATCCACAAACTTAATTACTACAAATGCATTATTACAAACATCACATAAAAGTGCGGATATCTAAAAAACAACCAATTTAACAGAATATGGGGCACAAGATTCATAGAGAGAAACCTATTGACAATGATAGGCAATTTTAACAACTCAAACTGTTAGGAACATGTTTTAATTATCAAGTGTAGGTCATTTCATTTGTAATAGGTCGTTAATAAATATGGTTTATAAATGTTTGTAATTGATTTCACAGCTCATGTAGTAAGCCCATGAGCTGTGATAGAAGGTTCTTCTAGAACCAAGGGGAAACACCCCTACTTATGTAAACACTATAAATACCCCCTCCCTAGAAGGGAGAGGGTTGTTGGTTCTAATTGCAATTATCATTTTCATAATCACTTCATTAGTTCATTCCACTTTCTCTCTCTAAAACTTTCTTTCTCTAGAAATACATTTTGATGTTATAATATGCTGACCTAATGATTTGTCCGTTTTCGTATAGATATTTTTTCCGAAGAAATACAAAGGTATGTATTTCCCGGGTCGTTTTCCCAACGAGGGATGAATGGAGTTTAACAACTCACGTCGCGTGATTCGGGATTCGAATGGGTAAAAAGGGAATTTGATGATTTCTAAACTACAAGGAAAGTAATAATAAAGGAAAGCAAGTAAAACTACTGAATCTATGATGAAAACAAGTAAATGCAACAAAGTATGCAATTTTAAAACTAAAAACACGAAAAACGTACTTAATAAAACGCGAATAAAATGCAAACTACTCTAGTTTAACCCATGAAAATGAAATACTATTTTTCTACAGCTAAAAATGATATTTAAAACTTATTTGGAATTTAAATCTATTTTTTTGGGGTTTTTCTTGATTTATTTTGAATTAAAAACTAATTTTAAATATTTAAAATAGAGCTAAAATACTAAAAATAAGAAAAACATGCAAGAAAATTTCAAAAATATTTTTCAAAAATCAAAATTAACTAAAAAGAATTTTCAGAACTGGAATCACATTTTTTTGACTTTTTCTCTATTTATTATGAATTTAAAACTATTTAAAACTAATTAAAATTCTAGAAAATACTAAATAAGCTAAGAAAATTCTGGAAAAATACTTTTTATCACTTTTTGATTTTTCTAAAACTAGGAAAATTGAAATTGTATTTTTCTGAGCTTTTTCTAATTTATTTGAATAAAATGCTATTTAAAAATGCTAGAAAATGAATTAAAATTCAGAAAAATAGCAAATAAGCTTGGAAAATTATGAAAACTTCCAGTCAACTATAAAATAATACTGAGAATCAGGGAAAAATAACAGAAACAACTAAATATCATAGGAGATATGAAATGGGCACACAACTGATGTGAATAAGCACTTGAAATAAGCTAGAAGCTAACAATATGCTACAAAAAGCTACATAAGGCTAAATCTACCTAACACTAACCTACAGAAACTGAGTTGGATCAGATAAGCCCTGGATTAAAGCAGTTAAGTTCAAAAATCAGTTACACAAAAGCTAAACCAAACAGCCCTACACTACCAACTTTAAGCCTACATTAAGCTAGCTTATAAAATTCATAAAAATAAACTAAAATCACCATGTTATCAACAACCTGAAAAAGTGCTAAAATCCAGAAATTCAGCTAAAAAGGCCTTAAACTGAAAGAATTAAAAATCAAAACTATAAGGGAGATGGGACAATTGGTAACTGATGCAGAACAGGAAATGGAGGGAATTGTAGTCCTAATAAGCTATCGCTATAAGCTTCTAAAGGATTCTAAAAGGCATAACATGTAAACTTAAGACTATAGGCTAACAAAGGAAGCAAAAGGCAAGCACTATAAGTATCCTATGAAGCTAATATGGACTAAGAGTGAGACAGTTGCAGTGGACAAGAGAATGAAAGATCATGCAGGCTAAATCTAAGCTATACTAAAAGCCCTAAAGACCTAACTAAGAATAAACAACTAAAACTTATTCTAATAACTACCTAGGGAATCATAAATCAGACAAAGATATCAATAATATAAAGGTGCGAAAATAAGAAATAATGAGGAATTCTTACCACTAAACCACATCTACCAATAAGTACTTGAAATCTGAATGAAAGAATACCAGACCTTTACTATACTACAGGATCTCTAAAACATCAACATTCCATCCTTAACTTTAAGCTAAAATGTAGAAAACAAACTGAGAAAACACTGATATGGGGCACAAAAGGACTGATGAACAGATTTGATTTGGACAGCAACAAAAAAAACAATTGAGCAGACTTGACATTGAACTTGGAATCACAAATGAGCATTTAGTAACATGAAACTTTGACTGGAATAAGTTCGAAACAGAAAACTGAGCTAGTATTTATTAATTTCAACTTGAGGTTAAAACTCATACCTCAACAGAATTCCTTACCCAAACACCCCTTCATAAACTGCTTTTGAAATTTGAAAACAGATTTGGCTTAACCAATTGATGGAACTTTCATTTGACTGATTTAGAATCACAAACTAACTGTTTAACACTAACTTTTAACAGATTAAGAGCTAAAATTCCACTAAAACAAAATTTGACTTAAGCGTTGACTATATTTGACTTTTATCAAAAACTAATGGAAATGAACTTTTATTAACCAAACAAGCTTACATAAGCTTGTTTAAGCTTATGTGAGCTTGTTATAACAAAAACTCATCAATACTAACAACAACCTGTAATTGAGACAGAATTCAATTCTAAAACAGAAATTTATATTACTGAAAGCAGATTACAAGACTAGGATTAAAATGGAATTAAAGACATAAAAACAATTAACATGACAGTAAATAAAAGATCAAAATCTCTCTAAATACATGAGAAATTGGACAGTTTTACAATGTGGACATGAGGGGCTTTTATAGCTGATCTTGGAGGAGCCTTGGGAAGGTTCTGGTACATCAAATCACGACCCTTGATCAACATTCTTGTCATCAAATCTAATCACAGCCGTCTGATCAAGTGAATGAGGTGTTTCATCCAATAGGAAGCTTTCCTTGTGCTACTCTGGCAATCCATTCGTTTCATTCTTCTGACACGTTGTCAGAATCACTTAAGTGTGGGTAAATGGTGAAGGGAAGCGTAAACAGTAACACTGGGTTTACAGTTTGGGCGCGTTTCAGGTTAAGGGGTTTTTTTAATATATTTCGGTTATGTGTTGACCGGGTTAAGATGTTGGTTTGACTGGGTATAAACCGGGTATGGATGGGTAAATGGGATAGGCTGGTGTGGATCTTGGGCTTTTTATTTTGGTTTTGGACTTGGATTTAAGGTGTATAAGTGTAATGGACTAATATTTAATCCGTGTATTACCACAAGGACTAATTTCGTCATTTCAGAAAATCCAGGGACCAGATATGTAATGAAAATATCTTCCAAGGGTCTTTCTTGTCAATCTCAAATAAACCAATGACCAAATTTGCCAACTTTGAAAATTCCAAGGACCAAACATGATAATTCTGAATCTTCAGGGGCTAAAACTGCCATTTTGAGAATTGATTGTCCAAACTTGCAAATTCCTTTCCCAGCCTCGGCTTTTGCACTCTTCTTTCTCTCGTGCTCGGTTTTCTTCGGTTTTGGCTTTCTTTTGTCTGTTTTGTCATATCCGTACCTGCACATGCAAAAACTCAAGAAACACGCAAATATTAAGCATTAACGGCTCTTTCTTGGTTATTTTGGGTCAGTTTTGATAAACAAAAGATATGTGTTTAAGCACATATCAAAATACCCCAGACGAGACCATTGTCGTGTACCCACGCAATGCAATCAACTCACGCTTCTAAAACCAAAGATTTCAATCTCTTTCTACTAAACCTATGAAGAAGTAGCAAAGATTCCTCAAAAGAGATTAAGAACCCTTAATTCTAAAAACGCCCCGTTTACCTTTTAATTCACATATAGATATTACGATTAAGCACTTATCATTATGAGTGACGGTTTGTTGAACTTTCATGTCGATCAATAACTCCAACATTTTTCAAACGACACGTTAGGATCACAGAGTAGGAAACACAACACAGCGTGAAGTGACCATACGGATAGAATACATCGTCCCTGATTTTTCACAAGTCCCCAAACTAAGCGTAAAATCGAAATCATTGTTAAATATGACTCTAGATGCTAACACTACCCATGGAAGTTACTTGTGTAATTACCTTTTGCTCCCATTTTCCTATTTCCTCTAGATTTTTTTATTTTTTTTTTGTGAGAAATGAATTTCTTCATATGTTCTCGTTTCGATAAGATTTATTCCAATAGAGATATAAAGCTAAGTCGCTAATTAGTTATCCACCTTCCCTCGAAAACCATTGCACACAAGAATGAGGTCCACATCAAGGTCCTAATTTCACACGATTTAGGGAGAATATCCTTTTTATGGCGGCCGAGACAACTCATCTACGAGTCCGAGACGAAGCTTTATTTAGACATCTTCCGGATCCGAAGTTTGGCTTAACACTATTTCAGCACATTTGCATTTTTGCAATTTAGGCCCTTGGTCTTTTCAACTACTAACTCAACGGGATTACCGTTTTATCAGAAGTCTTATTATGACTTTGGATTTTCCTCTGCTTTTATAGAAGTCTATGACAACTTTTATAGCTTTGGATTTTTTAATTTTAAAACATTTGGGCTTTATTTCATGTTAATTTTTGTGCCAAACTCCAAACCCTTCGGCTTTTATAACAATAGAAACAATAGCAGCAAACTGTCAGGAATCAGTTGTCTACTACACCGTAACACTGACAGTACCTTGATGTCTACCCAACTCTCATGGGCAAAGATTCTCTAAAGAAGAATAAAGAACTAACTATCGCCAAAAACTCAACATCTTTAATTATTATAGACAAATATGGGGTGAAACAATTTTGTGGGAACAAAAAGCCATAAGTACCTTCGATGGGCTCTAAAGAGAACCAACTACTCCACGCTTAGCATCTAAACTCATAAGTGACTCGATCATTTCTCGATCTCCGCAAATTTAAAATCCCAAATAATGAGATCCGCGGATGCTTAGCCGATAATTTTTAGATTATCTATGGTTAAGGGAACAAGCTAGGGCTCAACACGCCCGGTCAAGTCAGAATTCTATTCCTACTCTCACCAGGGGAAAGTCAACAAGGTGTCAAAACATATATTAACTTAGCAAATGCTTTGTCTAAATGAAATTAAGTAATGCATATTTAAAATCACTCAGGGAAACGTGCAAATCCTTGGCCTTGTGAGCTAGAATTCGCATTTTATAGCTTCTTGTCTAAGAGACTAGCAAACTTTTCAATCAAAAAGACTTAACAAAAGCTTCAAAATTTTTTAAATTTTTCACATTTATAGCACAATTTTTTATTTTCTAAGGAAAAACGGGATTGCGAGAGTACACGACAAAAATAAGCAAGTGCGGTCAAATCAAATCGAAGATTACCCTACCCCAGACTAGAACGCAACATTGTCCTCAATGTTTAAAACAAGGGTATCAACGAAAATCTAAAAGCCGTTTATTAAGTATGCTCAAAGATGAACATTAGTCGATAAGATTTCGGATATCGGATTTCCATCATCAACGATCATGAAACTCGAGAGAAAATGACAAACTTCGAGCACGAGAGTCTTCATATCGGGAAAATCCTGAACACAACATTACAAACAACCAAACACAAGAAATCGAAGAGGCTAACCCCTTCACGTCACTTATTAGAAAATAGAAAGAAGATAGAAGGATAAGCATGGGGTGCCTCCCACGAAGCGCTACTATTTTTGGTCACCGAGTCGCTAGCCTGACTCGTTCCCGATTTCAGTTGTCCTTGGGGAAGAAAATGGTAGAGATACCAAGGTCAAAAACGGTGTCCTCATTCCCGAAAGAATGAGACTGGGTGGGTTGGGAGGGAAAGAAAATGTCGGGCTCAAGCACATAAGAAATAACTCCTCCCAAACTCACATAAGGCATATGAAAGAACGATCCATCATCTGGTGGTTTTGCGGGCGGACGAAGGGATGAAGGATCGATAAAAGAATACTCCAAAGAAGTCGGGAGCTCATTGTATAGAAAGGTGTTACTCAAAGGTTCATCAACGAAGGCATCCAAGAGAGGATCCTTATCTAGAATGACATTTTTAGCATAAAACTCATCAACGCGTATCCCGGGGTTGAAAATCTTGTCTTCACATGTGGGCTCAACGAGATAAGTGAAGGTCGACTCAACAGAGGAAGGAGAATCATCATTAAGCAAGGTTTCAAGAAAAAGGACATCTTGATCAGAGTCGCACCCGTCACTCTCAATACCCGGTGGTATTGGATCATCAAGAAATAAGTAGATTTCTTCCATATCAGAATCATAAGGCGGATAATCAAGAATATCGTCTTCAACCACTTTAGTCAATTCATCAATCTCCATAATATCTTTAGTGTCAGATTCATGACTTTCTTCATCTTGCATAACATCACATGACGGGAGAGAAAGGTCGGAACACAGAGATGGGACAAGTGGTGTGCTCTTAGAGCTAGCAATATCCACCACTTCCGTTGTGGTCTCTGAATCGGACTCAAAATCTTTATCGAAAAGAGGATTAACTTGGCAAAAGGTATAGTCGTCCTTGAATTCAAAAAGTGGATTTGAGAAAACCCCGGAAGTAACCTCGGAGATGTCAAAAGAATCACATAAAAGCGAATCACAATCACTGTCAGATACATCCTCGGACTCACTTGGGATTGGGTCTAGGCTCTCAACACTAGACGATTCCATTTCCAGAATAGTGCTAAGAGGCTCGTCCCCCATTATGAGAGAGTCAACGGGTTCAACGATGTCCGTAGAAATATGATCATCGACCTCTTCCAAAACGACGTCACTTCTCTCAACCGGCGTGAGAGAAGGGGAAGAGTCGGAAATGAAAGGCTCAGAAACGGGAGTGGGTTCAGCCGACAAACTTTCATAATATTCTTTCATTTGGATGGAATCCTCATCATCATCTTCAATGTAAGTCTCGAGCCATCGGGCACGTCTTTCAAGTGCTTGCTCCTCAATTCGTATTTCTTCGAGACACTTTTTAATCTGAGTTGCTCGTTTTCTTCTTGAGTAATTCTAACATAGATCTTTCGTTGCGAGATGCTCGATCTTCGGCAAGTAATTCACCATACGTTTTCTGATGAGGATCCTTTTCTGGAGCATGTTTATTAACAAATTCTTCGAGTATTTTAAGACATCTTTGAATTTCTGGAGAAATTATCGGAGGTTGTGGTTGAATCTCGTGGTATTGTGGAGGTGGGTCATAAGAATAATCATAATTGTTACAAGGAACCTGCTCATAGACAAGCGGGTTTTGTGTTTGACAATCGGAGTTAACGTGCGGACCTCCACAATACTCACAACAATATGATTGTTGTGACGGATTTGGTGAAGTATATGGATAAGGTTCATAACCAAAGGTTGTATTGTTAAATTGGGCTTGACATTGAAAACCTTGGTGAGGACCTCCACAGTACTCACAAGAGTATGACTCCGTCTCATGGTATGGGGATTGGTTAAGGAAATCGGTCGTTTCATTGTAGGGATGTTGGTCGTAGACAAACTCGTTTCCCGTATTCACAATGCTACAACCGGGACAATTCCCACCATTTTGAGGTCCCCCACACCATTGACAACCATAATGGTAAGACGAAGACATCGAGAAGAATTATACGATTAAGAAGGTTAAGGGATAAAGAAATGACGGTTCAGAGGGTAAAGAAGAATATCTTTGGGTTTTTATAAACATAAAAAGAAAACAATTTTTGAAAAGGAAAATCTTTTTGGATTTTTAATAAAAGGGATATTTACAAAAATCAACGATAACTTCTCGGGGAAGGATCTTCAAATGCACGGGAATCGAGACGGAATCGGAAACTCACTACATGCCCTCCCCGACAGCGGCGCCATTTTTTGATTTGTCCGTTTTCGTACAGATATTTTTTCCGAAGAAATACAAAGGTATGTATTTCCCGGGTCGTTTTCCCAACGAGGGATGAATGGAGTTTAACAACTCACGTCGCGTGATTCGGGATTCGAATGGGTAAAAAGGGAATTTGATGATTTCTAAACTACAAGGAAAGTAATAATAAAGGAAAGCAAGTAAAACTACTGAATCTATGATGAAAACAAGTAAATGCAACTAAGTATGCAATTTTAAAACTAAAAACACGAAAAACGTAATTAATAAAACGCGAATAAAATGCAAACTACTCTAGTTTAACCCATGAAAATGAAATACTATTTTTCTACAGCTAAAAATGATATTTAAAACTTATTTGGAATTTAAATCTATTTTTTTGGGGTTTTTCTTGATTTATTTTGAATTAAAAACTAATTTTAAATATTTAAAATAGAGCTAAAATACTAAAAATAAGAAAAACATGCAAGAAAATTTCAAAAATATTTTTCAAAAATCAAAATTAACTAAAAAGAATTTTCAGAACTGGAATCACATTTTTTTTTACTTTTTCTCTATTTATTATGAATTTAAAACTATTTAAAACTAATTAAAATTCTAGAAAATACTAAATAAGCTAAGAAAATTCTGGAAAAATACTTTTTATCACTTTTTGATTTTTCTAAAACTAGGAAAATTGAAATTGTATTTTTCTGAGCTTTTTCTAATTTATTTGAATAAAATGCTATTTAAAAATGCTAGAAAATGAATTAAAATTCAGAAAAATAGCAAATAAGCTTGGAAAATTATGAAAACTTCCAGTCAACTATAAAATAATACTGAGAATCAGGGAAAAATAACAGAAACAACTAAATATCACAGGAGATATGAAATGGGCACACAACTGATGTGAATAAGCACTTGAAATAAGCTAAAAGCTAACAATATGCTACAATAAGCTACATAAGGCTAAATCTACCTAACACTAACCTACAGCAACTGAGTTGGATCAGATAAGCCCTGGATTAAAGCAATTAAGTTCAAAAATCAGTTACACAAAAGCTAAACCAAACAGCCCTACACTACCAACTTTAAGCCTACATTAAGCTAGCTTATAAAATTCATAAAAATAAACTAAAATCACCATGTTATGAACAACCTGACAAAGTGCTAAAATCCAGAAATTCAGCTAAAAAGGCCTTAAACTGAAAGAATTAAAAATCAAAACTATAAGGGAGATGGGACAATTGGTAAGCTGATGCGAGCAGGAAATGGAGGGAATTGTAGTCCTAATAAGCTATCGCTATAAGCTTCTAAAGGATTCTAAAAGGCATAACATGTAAACTTAAGACTATAGGCTAACAAAGGAAGCAAAAGGCAAGCACTATAAGTATCCTATGAAGCTAATATGGACTAAGAGTGAGACAGTTGCAGTGGACAAGAGAATGAAAGATCATGCAGGCTAAATCTAAGCTATACTAAAAGCCCTAAAGACCTAACTAAGAATAAACAACTAAAACTTATTCTAATAACTACCTAGGGAATCATAAATCAGACAAAGATATCAATAATATAAAGGTGCAGAACTAACAAATAATGAGGAACTCTTACCACTAAACCACATCCACCAATAAGTACTTGAAATCTGAATGAAAGAATACCAGACCTTTACTATACTACAGGATCTCTAAAACATCAACATTCCATCCTTAACTTTAAGCTAAAATGTAGAAAACAAACTGAGAAAACACTGATATGGGGCACAAAAGGACTGATGAACAGATTTGATTTGGACAGCAACAAAAAACAATTGAGCAGACTTGACATTGAACTTGGAATCACAAATGAGCATTTAGTAACATGAAACTTTGACTGGAATAAGTTTGAAACAGAAAACTGAGCTTGTATTTATTAATTTCAACTTGAGGTTAAAACTCATACCTCAACAGAATTCCTTACCCAAACACCCCTTCATAAACTGCTTTTGAAATTTGAAAACAGATTTGGCTTAACCAATTGATGGAACTTTCATTTGACTGATTTAGAATCACAAACTAACTGTTTAACACTAACTTTTAACAGATTAAGAGCTAAAATTCCACTAAAACAAAATTTGACTTAAGCGTTGACTATATTTGACTTTTATCAAAAACTAATGGAAATGAACTTTTATTAACCAAACAAGCTTACATAAGCTTGTTTAAGCTTATGTGAGCTTGTTATAACAAAAACTCATCAATACTAACAACAACCTGTAATTGAGACATAATTCAATTCTAAAACAGAAATTTATATTACTGAAAGCAGATTACAAGACTAGGATTAAAATGGAATTAAAGACATAAAAACAATTAACATGACAGTAAATAAAAGATCAAAATCTCTCTAAATACATGAGAAATTGGACAGTTTTACAATGTGGACATGAGGGGCTTTTATAGCTGATCTTGGAGGAGCCTTGGGAAGGTTCTGGTACATCAAATCACGACCCTTGATCAACATTCTTGTTATCAAATCTAATCACAGCCGTCTGATCAAGTGAATGAGGTGTTTCATCCAATAGGAAGCTTTCCTTGTGCCACTCTGGCAATCCATTCGTGTCATTCTTCTGACACGTTGTCAGAATCACTTAAGTGTGGGTAAAACGTGGGTAAATGGTGAAGGGAAGCGTAAACAGTAACACTGGTTTTACAGTTTGGGCGCGTTTCAGGTTAAGGGGATTTTTTTTTAATATATTTTGGTTATGTGTTGACCGGGTTAAGATGTTGGTTTGACTGGGGTATAAACCGGGTATGGATGGGTAAATGGGATAGGCTGGTGTGGATCTTGGGCTTTTTATTTTGGTTTTGGACTTGGATTTAAGGTGTATAAGTGTAATGGACTAATATTTAATCCGTGTATTACCACAAGGACTAATTTCGTCATTTCAGAAAATCCAGGGACGAGATATGTAATTCTGAAAATATCTTCCAAGGGTCTTTCTTGTCAATCTCAAATAAACCAAGGACCAAATTTGCCAACTTTGAAAATTCCAAGGACCAAACATGATAATTCTGAATCTTCAGGGGCTAAAACTGCCATTTTGAGAATTGATTGTCCAAACTTGCAAATTCCTTTCCCAGCCTCGGCTTTTGCACTCTTCTTTCTCTCGTGCTCGGTTTTCTTAGGTTTTGGCTTTCTTTTGTCTGTTTTGTCATATCCGTACCTGCACATGCAAAAACTCAAGAAACACGCAAATATTAAGCATTAACGGCTCTTTCTTGGTTATTTTGGGTCAGTTTTGATAAACAAAAGATATGTGTTTAAGCACATATCACCTAACAAGTGGTATCAAGAGCCAAGGGATAATTAAGGTTAATATTGATTAGATTTAATAGAAATCCGTACTTAAAAACGTGGTTTAGATTGAAATTTATGGACTTTTTGGACTGAATACGTGTTTCTGCGAGTTTCTGCAAGTTTCTTATGAGTTTTGGCAAGTTAGCCATGAATTTTGGCGAGTTTCTCATGAGTTTCTGCGAGTTTCTATTTGCAGTTTGGCGAGTTTCTGTTTGAATTTCTGCGAGTTTGCAGTTTGGCGAGTTTCTGCTTGAATATTGGCGAGTTTCTTGTATTTTTGAATATTGGCGAGTTTCTTGAATATTGAATATTGGCGAGTTTCTTGTATTTTTGAATATTGGCGAGTTTCTTGAATATTGAATTTTGGCGAGTTTCTTGTATTTTTGAATATTGGCGAGTTTCTTGTATTTTTGAATATTGGCGAGTTTCTTGAATATTGAATATTGGCGAGTTTCTTGTATTTTTGAATATTGGCGAGTTTGAATATTGGCGAATTTCTTGTATTTTTGAATAATGGCGAGTTTCTTTGAATTCTGGCGAGTTTCTTTGAATTCTTGCGAGTTTCTTTGAATTCTGGCAAGTTTCTTTGAATTCCTGCATGTTTCTTTGAATTCTGGCGAGTTTCTTTGAATTCCTGCGAGTTTCTTTGAATTCTGGCGAGTTTCTTTGAATTCTGGCGAGTTTATTTGAATTCCTGCATGCTTCTTTGAATTCTGGCGAGTTTCTTTGACTTCCTGCGAGTTTCTTTTGAATTCTGGCGAGTTTCTTTGAATTCTTGCGAGTTTCTTTGAATTCCTGCGAGTTTCTTCTTCTGCGAGTTTCTTCTGCAAGTTTCTTCTGCAAGTTTCTTTTGCAAGTTTGGATTTCTGCTACTAATCTACATAAACCTAAACAACATCTATCCTTTAAAGATCCATAACACATCATCAACACAAATTTTTGTAAAAAAAAAAAAAACACCTAAACCCATCAATTGATATGAAAGAATAACAAGCCTAGGAGTACGAGTGAAGGGTTTTCGAGTGAAAAAATCACACAAAGAGCTGCAAATAGGATTAATCAATTAGAGATGTGATTACAAACATTATAACCATTAAGGGAGGTGATAATTTAATTCAAAACATACCAAGAACGAGGACAAAAGGATCAAGACACAACGAAGAAAGGAGAAAAAGTTATATGTGTGTGAGATTTGACTGAGATTGAGAAAGTTTGACCAGTCAACAAGCTTCCCTTTTATACTAAATCTCACAAGTTCTAACAATTGACATATTTGGTCGCTCTGATTGTCAAAATGCATTAGAGATCCTTTCAAGGGCAAATCGCATAGGCACACTTTGGTTTGACAAATCACATAAAAGGCATTCAATTGACAAATCTCATAATTAATTTACATAACAATCATCCTTTGGCCGTTTTGACCTTTCTTTAATCATGTATTATCCAATAAGTTCTTTCACTCTCCTAAATATGCATTTATCCCATGATCAATTCATATTAGAACCTTACAAACGATTGCATGAACATATAAAGTTACACAATAGCACGGTAAAGCATGATGATAATAATTATACGAATATCTAGGAAACAATTAGCAGATAGCAATCAATATCCTAATTATAACACGTAATCAGCTCATGAGACCATAAGGGACAAAAGGCAAGATACTAGGATAAGATACAATTAGTTGAGACAACTTGACAGATAGTCATAAATTTTGATCATTAATTCTCCCCCTAAATCAATGATACGATATTGAAAAAGCATGAGTAGTCATTGATTGAATTTGAAAATTTTATGCACCCATAATTCCCATTGATTAGAGACCTAAATGATGAAAAATTGTAGGCATGATTTGAAAAAACACATCTGAACTTCTGTTTGAACTTCATCTAACGACTAGTGTCATTATTGAATGACATTTCTAGGACCG
This sequence comes from Chrysanthemum makinoi, assembly GCA_910596185.1. Lineage (NCBI taxonomy): Eukaryota > Viridiplantae > Streptophyta > Magnoliopsida > Asterales > Asteraceae > Chrysanthemum > Chrysanthemum makinoi. Next base: position 266,391,334 of record OU343220.1, read on the forward strand.
TAGATGTTATCGAAACTAGAAGACATGCCTTTGAAACTATTTTTGGAGTTTTCTGATTTTTTTTTCAGATTTTTATGGGTTTTTGAAAAATATTGGAATTAAGTAAAGATAGAATAATGTTAGGTCACTAGTTTTACAACACAAGCTTAATAGAAAGAGATAAAGGCGATTGAACAATAAATCAAACACACACACGATATGAGTAGCCGGTTATGCGTAGAGATGTATGTGAAAGAAATAAATTGAACAACCAACCTTCTAATGAAGGTTTACAAGGGGTATTTATAGGAGGGAAGCTAGGGCAACACTCCTACTTCCCATCCTTTTCCTTATTGGACTAGGCCTAGGCTTATGGGCATTCTACATAAGCCTAAGGCTAATAACAAACATAAAGGCCATAATTAAGCTAACTATTACATGTGAATCACTAACACTTGATTAAGGTTTAGGAGTGATTCCAACAATCTCCCCCTAAGCGTTAGTGATGAATGAATGTAAACGGTGAAGGAGCAATTGTAATAGTAGCTTTGACGTCTTCTGACATTCTTCTTTCTTGTGAGAAGATTTGCCTTGATTCGAACAATCTCTCTAGTGTAGAGAAATTGTCTTCTTTGAATAGTTCTGTTTTGACGTCATCTTGTCTTTGTTCTTTGATCATTGTTCTTTCTGATGGTTGTGATAGTATGTTGTTGTTGTCTGCATCAAGTCGCCTCAGTGCTTCCTGCTATAGTGTCTCCACGTCATTCTTCAACATGCTCATACGCTCTTTGGACGTTGTATTTGATCTTGATGAAGTTCTTTAAGTCTTTAACTTTGTAGATTCATTGGTTTGACGAAGAATCATTCTGACTTTTGTGTTGCTTTTAGGTAGAACTTCCATTAGTGATGATGTTGGCATGAGCATGTGAAGAATCTGCACGATCGTTCCGCTCCAGAGCTTCCATAAGAGGAAAACACGAACACGGTTAGTAATAAGCGGATTCCGGAACTTACAAGTTTGAACTTCAAGAGTGTTAACAACATAGTATGAAAACCCAACTCTAATTCTCACAAAGGCCGTTCCTGAACCGGAGTCCCACAAGTGAGATAACGCGATGTACCGTAGTACATCTACGGTTCGAATGAGTCGGCGAGGTACACGAAGCATCACCTCACGAATGTAGACCGTTTGAGACCACTAAGCGTAATCCATGGGGAGTTACCGAAGCGACACTGCTATCGGGCTGTTTGATGTTGACCCGGCAGGAGTTTCCATTCAATCACGAGGATCACGATGTGAACCTCTCATAAATGTTCTCGACAGATTGCTTAGATCTGTGAAGGACTCGATAACGTACCACTGATGTTCTTATTGTTGAACATCAAGTGATGAAATGTCAAGTGTACCTAAGAGATCTTTTGATGAATCTCGTGGCTCTAGACTCAATAGTGCGTTTTGGTTTTCCTGAGCGGAGACTAGGGAGAGGGTCTCCTTCTTCAATACCAGCAATCTCTAAGAGAAAGTCGATAGTTTACGTAGGGTTCCCTGAGAGAATTAAACAAGCTTCTGTTGAGAGAAACTTGAGTGGCTAAGAATGTTTAGTGCATGAGTCACTATGTCCATGACGACTTTTAATCTTCAATACCGGTGTCATCTAGTGACAACCAGTAGCATATGAATTGAACCCGGTATCTGCCCTAAGTTGAATAATCTGGAGGGCTATTTCTTTTCACCCTTTTCTTTGCATTTCTTTTTAATTCTTCAACTCCTTCTTTCTCCGATTCTCATTTCTCCTTTTTATAATCATACCTAAGGACTTCTAATTCTAACTATTGGTAGTGTCCTTGGGTAGATCCCTCCGGCTCTGGCGGATCATAGGACGGTTATTCCTAACCTTAATCACCTTATAACTCCATTGCCATAAAACCATTTTCAAGAAAATATCTCAAAGGGTTTGTAAATGAAAACATGTTTGAACCATTGTGAGAGTTTTATCTTTTAGCAGAAATACTCCCCCTCCACATGTGCTTTAGAGTTTTGACGGAAATCTGCACAGTGACGGAAGAGCGCGCACTTTTGAATTGATTGACTCAAGATAGACATTCCCCCGCGAGACACGGTTACGTGGCATAGTTAAAGAGTTGCATTGTCAGCTTTTAGGTGACAACTAGCTCTAATAACTATCTTGAAGGTGTGGATTACCCCGAAAGGTTTTCGAACCCGTCAAAGTTCATGTCTACCAAGAGTTTCTCGAATGGTACATTCTACTCGGACAAGTCCTTTACGAGACACGTTTACATCACTAGCGAACTAGCTTGAAATTATTACCCGTCCCGGACAAGTCTTTTCGAGTTACTAACAGTTAAGATCTCGTCAATTCGTGGGTTGAAGTCTTTTTGCACGAGAATTTATGAGCAAAACACAACATATTTCTTATCACGTATTTTTCTCCCCCTCAAAAATGGCATATAAAATGTTATTTTTGAAAAGTTGAGAATAAATATGACCATTTTGAGTGTTGCGGGAAGAATGACCACTGTGAACAATTAGTGAACAAAGTTTTTAGGAAGTACTCCCCCTCAACGAGTGATATAAACGGTTGAGGTTTTGAAAGTCATAAGGGAAAGTACTTGTTCTTTTGAGCAAAACCTTGAAAAATGAAAGGTTTGATAGGTTTTACTCAAAAGTAAGAAGCTTTCGCTCCTTTTATAAGGATTTTGGAACTGAAGCGTACCATAGGGTCCTTTATTTACAAGAGCGGGTTGTACACTGTTATGTGTGCACAAGCCATTGTCAGATAATTAAACAACCAAAATCACAATCAAGAGAGTACCCAATGATTACAGACCATCAGCTACTTTCTGAGGACGTTGGAAAGTCAGAATTGAAAAGTTTGGTCATCCTCCCACATAGCTCTCCAACCGTTGCATCTGATCCCGATGAATCAAACATTCATCAATCCTAGTAATAAATCAACGAACATCCTTGCAATCCTTTGAATTCCATCTCTTTGTCTGAATTATACCCAACTCAATGTCCTTCAATCGATATGCCAATCCATCTCGAACCATCTCCAGGGTGGCGTCATAGAACTTAGTGAATTTCATCGAAAGCCATGAAGCAAGTATGATGATTTTCACTTTGGTAGACAAACCAAACTTTTGTTTATGAACGATTTTGTACTGAGGTTCTTGATTGATTCCGATGAAGTGTAGAATTTAGGTAAGATTCGACCCCGAGGTGGAGAACTTCAACACGCTCTTTGATTTTAAGCGTATGAAAACAAGGAGTGCAGTAATGTACTTGATCTAAATTTCGGTTGAGGTTCTGGTTGGGGCTCAGGTATGTCGTGATCCTCACCACCAGTGTATGTTAAGTGATCAACGGTTTTCTCCATTGGTGGTGTGGTTTCTGAATCCCTAGGTTGATCAGATGGTGGTGGCCGTGTAGCTTGTTGTGTAGTGGTGATAACCTGCTTAACCATTTGTCGAATCATTGGATGGAGTTGCCTTCTTAACAGATTTTGTTGTTGACATCGGTGTTTCTTATGTTGATGGAGGTGATGATTGAGATGATGATTTGGGTTTGGTGGAAGTGTCAAGAGGTGTTTCAGAAGACTGTTGAGTTTGTGTATTGGATTGTCAACTATGTAGTTGTTTGATTCCTTTTTTAAACTTTTCCTTTTCAGCTCTAGCAGCTTCTTTTTCCTCTTTTCGAATCATTTCCTCTTCAGCCACCAAATTATCATCAGTGACTCTTTCATCCTTATCATGATCGTAATCTCCTTCGTCAAATATTTCACATCTTCACCAGGCGTTTCTTCTTGTGGTTGTATAAGTTATTGTTGTGGTTGCTTCATTTCAACAGTTGTAGTGACAGTGAAACCCTGATCCTTACCGGGTTGATTAACCGGATCGGATGGGGTAAGAGTTGTTTGCAATGGATCTTCCATAAGTGGAGGACTACCGCTTGGCCCTCCTACCCCACCGGGTTGATTAACCGGAAAGGTTGAAGCATGGAATTCCATCCTTTTCTACTTTAATGACTTACGAAATTGTATTTTCTCATCCATTGAATCTTACTCATCATCAGGATGACTTTGTGAGCATGAATTTGAATGGATGTTGCAGAAGGATGTCCACAGCAATTCTTCAAGATGATTATGAGCATATGAAGTTGTTGAAGATGACACGGAGATTGTTCTTGCCAATTGTTTTGTCGTATCCAGCTGGGAATGTGTTTGCCATCAAGAGCTCTGCTGGGGCATTGATGATTGCTGGATTTGCAGCCATTTTGTGATCTGAAAGACATTAGACAAAAAGACAGACATATGGAAACACAATGTGTTTGTTTTAGTCTGATTTATTATCTAATTCCTTGTTTGATGGTAACATGTTTATGTTAGTCACAAGTCTTAAGTAACATTTGTCCAATTGATTGAAGTTGATGTGATAAGTTACGTGAACGTGTTAATTTTGAAATTTCAAAGTCCAAATCTTCACTTAACACACAACATATAAACTTTTGCAAGCATAAGCGTAACATTAGATAATAGTGACATATGAGTAACATTTAACAAGTAACTTATGCATAATAGGCCAAAATGTAGTGAACAATGGTTTATGTGTAACAAGGATCCTTATGCGTAAGAAAGGAGCTTATGCGTAAGAGTAAGCTAAAGCATAAGATCAAGCTTATGCGTAAGAGTTTCTTACTCGTAAGACAAGTTCAAAGGCTTTTAGGCTTACGCGTAGGAATAAGCTAGATGTTATGCGAAAAGTTTACTCGTAAAAGTAAAACTTATGCGTAACACGCCTTGTTTACGAATATCTTTCCAAGATACACGTAATCCACTATAGACCTCTTATGTGTAACGTGTTAAACATAAACATGAAAACATGATTGCAGTTAATTCCAAACATCTTTTAGATCACAAAACAAGCACTAGAGCATATCAGATACACACACAAAGACTTAGGCGTAAAAGTACTTAAACCCTAAACCCTTAATCTATGCGAAAGAGATATAGCCACACAAATTAAACAATAATGTTTCTGGAGTATCCTAGAGGTCATATGAGTGCAATGAAATAAGATTTAACACATTTCAACCACATAATCAGAAGATTCATGGGAGATGAACCCTAAAAAACTAAAACTTATTTTCTTACAGTTTAGATGTTTCTGGGCTAATTTAAAGATTCAAAGCATGCATATAAACTTATTTAAACACTTTCTTGACCACATAAAACATATCACATAATAGAAACACCCTAAATGAGCGCAAGAACCCTAGAATTCAAATTAATGAAATTTAAGATTCTGGATGGTTTTGGACGATTGAAACAAGTTTAATGGAAACTAAGAAAGGTTTTAACATAACTTATTTCAATCCAAACACTTTTATGCATAAACAACCAATTCGTTCGAGTGAACAATTTTCCAAAATCAGTTTAAAGAGTTTTAACCGTTGGATTTGAAAGATTTTTTTTTGAAATCCTTGTTTAGAATCTTGATCAAAACAATTTAGAACTTACAGATTATGAATAGCTTGAACGGATTTAGAAGATTTCATTTGGGCGGTTTGATCTTGGTGGTTTAGGAGTAAATGATTTTGTTAAAATTAATTTGCCAAGTTGACACATTCAGTCCCTCAACCTTAAAGAGGTTCCAACCAAGATCCTTTAACTTCTGTTTAGGTTAGACAAAACACTTGTAAGGAAAGAAACTTAACGATACTCCCCCTCGACTTTTGAAATAATGAATTTTGAAAAATATTTGAGTCCGAGGAGAGTATTTGACAAGAAACGTATCCACCATTTTAGAAGAAACAAACGTATTTTTGGAAACATGCAAGTACAAGGTTTTATGAAACCGAAAAATATTTACTTTCTCCCCCTCAACACTTGTTCGGGAAAATTGTGAAAGATTTGATAGAACAGAGTGTTGATAGAAGATTTGTACTTGCGATGTTTGAAAGAATTTAGATAGAAGAATATTTTTGAGATTTTCTGATTTTATATTTTTGTATTTTGTTATTGAAAAATATTTACAAAAGAGGTTTTGGTGTTTGACTGGTTTTTAAGAATGTTTTAAGAGTTCATCCAGTTCCTCTTGAGTCAAACACCGCATACCAATCCGGTGGACCAACTCATTAAACCTAGCAGGAGCTAAGGCTTTGGCGAGAAGATCTGCCAACTGGTATTCTGTACCCACAAAATATAATTCAACAGTACCCTGTTCCACGTGGTCCTTGATGAAATGATATCGAAGATAAATGTGCTTTGATTTCGAGTGTTGAACGGAGTTGCACGAGATCGCAATAGCACTCCAATTGTCGCAGTACATCGGGATTCTGTCAAATACGTAACCATAGTCTTTGAGTTGTGTTCTCATCCAAATGATTTGAGCACAACACGCCAACATGGCTACATATTCTGCTTCGGTTGAGGACAGCGATGTACAATCCTGCTTCTTCGATTGCCAAGATACCAGTTTGTCACCAAGAAATTGTAGTGCTCCTGAAGTACTTTTCCGAGAGTCTAAGCAGCCTGCGTGATCAGCGTCTAAAAAAGCTATTAGTTCAAAACCAGAATCCTTCGGATACCAGATTCCCAAATTAATGGTTCCCTTGATGTATCGGAGGATTCTTTTAGCCTCAGAGATGTGGGTTTCAGTTGGTCGTGGCCGATAACGGAGCAAAGATATACAGCAAAGACAATATCAGTCGCTGCATGTTAGATACATGAGAGACCCAATAATACTACGGTATTTTGTAGGGTCCACCAATTTCCCATGTAAATCAGCGTCTAGCTTCTTGGTATGAGCCATTGCTGTGGCATAGGTGTCCAGGTTTGCATTCCAAATTTGTGTAACAATTCAAGGGCATATTTGGACTGACTCAAGAAAATACCACGGGGTGATTGATGAACTTGTAATCCTAGAAAGAATGTAAGTTCACCCATCATGGACATTTCAAAATTTTTCTTCATTAGTTTTGCAAAAGCGATTGAGTAATTTTTATGTGTAGACCCAAAAATGATGTCATCCACGTAAATTTGAACAATTAAGATATGTGCCCGTGATATTGTATGAAAAGAATAGGGTCAACCGAACCTTTGGTGAAATTATTGGCAATTAGGAAATATGATAGCTTATCGTACCATGCCCGAGGAGCTTGTTTGAGACCATCTGAGCTTTGTTAGGTTTGTAGACATGGTTCGGGAATGCGGGATCAACGAATCCTTCGGTTGGTGACATAAACCGTTTCTTTTAGTTGTCCATTTAGAAACGCAGTTTTGACATCCATCTGAAATACCGTCATATTCATATGAGCCGCAAACGCGAGAAATATCCGAACAACCTCAAGACGAGCAACCGGAGCAAAAGATTCTTCAAAGTCAATACCCTCTTCCTGACGATAACCCTTAGCCATCAGGCGTGACTTATTTCGATTACGTTTCCTTCAGCATCCAATTTGTTTTTCCAAATCCATTTGAGACCAATGACGTAGACCTCTGTTGGTCTTTCAACCAGTTCCCATACTTCAAGACGTTTGAATTGGTTGAGTTCTTCTTGCATGGATTCGATCCAGTTGTCTTTTGTCATTGCGTCTTTGATGTTTTTAGGTTCAGATTGGCAGACAGTGAGTGCATAAATGCAATGTTCACCATCTGAGTGAAGAGGTTGTCTCGTAACGACTGGTTGATTCGGGTTGCCAATAATATTTTCCAGAGGATGGTCTTTTGTCCATCGATGTGTAGAGGGTTGATGTTGGTATACATTGTGCAGCTTTTGAGGATTCAAATGGCTTGTTGATGATTCCGCTACATCAGGTGCAGCAGTTTCATTAGCAAACGGGTTAAAGAACGCATTTGGATCAAAATCTGCAGGTGGGGGTACTTCATTCAGAATATCATCAGCCGGTTCATCATTGTTGGAAGCGGTTTGTTCAACTGTTGTGTTGGAGTCAACTGGTGGTGCATCTTCCACATTGGTTGTTGTAGCAGGTGTATCAGGTATAAGAGTAGTATCAAGTTGAACAGCGGAAACAGCGGATACACCTGGAGCATGTTCATCAATATCGTCACTGAACAGAGGAGCAAATAACCTTTCCATTTGTTGACGAGTAAGCTGAGGGCTTGTTTCAGCTGATTATGGGGTTTGGGGAAGTTTAGCGGTTGTGACCGGGTTCCAAGTGTTATACTCGAAGCCATTTCCGTAAGTTCATCAAAATGAGCATGAATTGTTTCCATAACCTCCTTTGTTCGACGATTCCATATTCGGAAACCTTTAGAATTATCACAATATCCTATAAAGACTCCAATGTCAGCTTTGGCTTTGAGCTTTTCAAAGTCATCACGATCATTATTCAGATAGCAAAGAGATCCAAATACATGAAAGTGTTTGAGATTCGGTTTTCTGTTGTGGACAAGCTCGAAAGGCGTTTTGTTGTGGCGTTTTGTAATCATAGAACGGTTTTGAGTATAGCATGCAGTAGACACAGCTTCTGCCCATAAGTAATCTGGAAGTTTAGCATTGATTAACATTGTTCTTGCAGCTTCCACTAACGTTCGGTTTAGTCTTTCAACAACTCCGTTTTGTTCTGGTGTGCGTGCAATAGATGTCTGATGTTGAATTCCCACTTTCTCATAAAATTCACGAAGATTTTGATTAACAAATTCAGTGCCTCTGTCTGCGTTCGATTTATCGAAGCGGTGTTTAAAGCTGAACTTGTATTTTCGTGAGAAAGGTGATGATCATCTGTGGAGCTTGATCTTTGCTTACAAGAAAGTAGACCCAAGTCCAGCGTGAATAGTCATCAACAATTACTAAGATGTAGCGTTTGCCATTGATCGTTTGCACGCGCATCGGGCCACACAAATCCATGTGAAGAAGATGAAGCACATGCTAAGAGCTGTGTTCCACCTTTGAAGGAAAATGAGCACGAGTGCTTTTCCCTTGTTCATAAGCTGAGCAAAGGTGATCTTTAGAATACCGAAATCGTGGGAGTCCTTCAACTAGTTTGTGTCGAGCAAGGTTGGTGATGGTTTGAAAGTTTAGATGTGAGAGACGACGGTGCCATAGCCATGATTTTGTTGATGTTGCTTTTGAAAGTAAGCAAATGGGAGATGAAGCAACCATGTCTTGCATAGAGATAGTGTAAAGACTGGAATTACGAGAGACAGACATAAGGTCGTTTCCTTGTAGATCACGAATGAAACAAAATTTCTCCCAGAAAGCAACCTCCAATTCTCCATCACAGAACTGACCTACTGAAAGCAGATTGTGACCGAGGCCTTCCACATAATAAACTCGCTAATTTCGATGTTCCCATTGATATAGTCTCCGTAGCCCATGATAGCTGCGAAGTGATCATTCCCGAATCTGACAGTGCCAATGAACTTTGCAATAAAGTTTGATAACAGTTTAAGGTTGCCTGTCATGTGTCGAGAACATCCGCTATCAACAATCCAGAGAATGATCTGTATCACCTGCATTACACACAGACGACACAGATGGAATAGAAGTAGATGTGGAACCCGAAATGTTAGAGGGTTCCGGAGCAGGTATAGTAGACATACACACATCAATTGCTTTGGGTATCCATTTAAATCCTAGTGTGTTATATATCCATTTATGCCATCTCCAACTAGTATTTGCTTTAGTCTTAGTGAATGCACTAGGTGGTACTACATTCCTATGAGGTGAAACTGGAGCTACAGGGACAACAATGCGTTTCTTAGAATCTAAAGAGGCGGTCTACCAAGCACAGACTTAGAAAGATTAGTGGGCCTAGAGGTATTCCGGTTCTTAGGATTCCTTAAACTAGAGATGATAGCTTTAGCAACACATTTATCATGACAATCAGAATTCATACTTTTACGACAAATAACACAAGGTGCATCAGACTGAATATCAAAGGTGCTTAAAGGTTTAGCATTCGTTACATCACTATTTCTATTACATTTTCCAGACGCAATATCTATAGTGGAAGCAACATGAGTCTTATTCATAGTCCTAGGGTGTTCTTGTACTTTAGCATTCCTTATTGATCTTTTCTTAGGTCGCAACTTCCTATTCTTCGATGTAGTGTTCCTAGGCTGTGAAGTGCGGACGTTTGGAAAAGACGCAATTATTCCTATTTCAGTAGAAGGAAGCACGTTAGCAACTTGTGATTTGGCAGTAGGGATTCTAGGTTCATGATTACTAAGTGTTACTGGTGCTATTCTCTTAATCACGGTAGGCGGAAGTTGTTCATACTTTCCTAACATTTCTCTTAACTTGAAGATAGTGTGAATCAGATCTTGATTTTCAGACCGAATATTTCCCGCAAAATGCATAACTTCTTTAGTGTGTGCAAGATAATGATCAAGTTCTTTTGATGCTTCATCACGATTCTGTTTGAGTAAATCAAATATGACACCATATTCCTTTTTAACTTTTACAAGTTCTTGTTCATATTTTGAGATTTGACACTTAAAAGACACGTTTTGATCATCCAGTTGCTCAATTTTTGGATCAGAAGTTTTGTCACGCAACTGGGCAATTTTGTGTTGAAAAGCAAGTTGTTGATCGTGAATATCTTTTTGACACCAATTAAGACGACGTATTGCATTTGAAAGTTCGTTTGACAATCGTTTATTTTCAACTTTTAAGGACTCGATCTGAAGCACATTATCAGTGTTCTCAACATTTACCACAGAATCAACAGTATCAGCAGAGATATAATCAAATGCATATGACAAAGAATTCAATAACACAGCATTATGGACATCAACACAGATGACATCTTCCAAGAGTCGATCAACATCTTTTCTTAACAGTTTCTTTTTACGTTTAGTATTAGAAATAGATGTTTCTGTTTTCTCGAAAATGACCTTCATCATTCCAAGTTCCTTATGAAAGTCCCTTTCCCAAGACAATGCACAACTTTTCAAATTTTTAACATTTGGTAAAAGATTTTTCTAAAAATGTCTCTTTGTTCTCGCGCCCGAGGCGATTGAAAATGTTGAACTTTGATTTCAGAATGATATTCTATCTCATGTTGTAAAGTTTTGAGGTCAACCATGAAAAGGTCAAAATATCTAAGAATTTTGCGATTTTCAGGTTTTGAGTTTACTTCACCGATGGAAGGTAAAGGACCATAAGTTTGTGCATAATCTGGTTTGGGATTAACATTAGAAGACTCGGACGTTTTTATGATAATCCTTGGTGTGTTAGAAGAATCCGTTGGTGTGACGAAAGTGACCGCTTTTTATAATTAAAAGGTTTGTTGTAAACAACATTTTCTAATTTTGATCGACTCTCGTCTTCCGCATCTAATTCCTCTTGACGATGATATTCAACAACACTCATAACAGAATTATCAGTTTTATATTCTGCACTGGAAACTTTAGGATTTGGTTTGAATGCTTTGGTTGAAAGCTTAGGTTTGTAATCGGCAAGATTTGGTCCATAGCCATTTGGATTTGGTTTTAAAGTAAACTTTTCAATAGCTGTGACCGACTCACCATGTTTGTAAACAACAGTTTTAAACTCTTTAAGTTTGTTTTGCAAGCCGATGATTTCATCAATATGATCATCTATTCGTTTTGTTGAATGCTTTTTGTATGCAGAGAACTGTTTTTGAGAAGTTAACAACTCAGTCTTAGCTTTTTGATTTTCCAAGGTGAGAGCGTTAATTTGCTTTTTATGTTCATGTTTCAGTTGTTCTATTTCAGACAACAAAGCATTCTTCGAAGCGGCTAGATCACGCATCTGTCTCTCTAAATATTGTTCGTTTTGATGAGATTTTGCAAAGGCTGCTTCAAAACCTTTTTCACGTTTTTCTTGAGTTTTGAAAAAGTTGAGTTGCTTTTGTAAATATTCAATATCCTTGCTTAACAGTGCATTTTTACTTTTCAAGTCCTGATTAATTGCACGACATTCTTCCACTATGGTTTGTTGGTCTTGTATTAAATGAGCAAAATTTGGATGAGGCAAAGTTCGTGTTCAAGCGTGAGTCACAACATGATCATTACTTAGATCCTCAAGTATAACCATAGAGTCAATTTGATTATCAAGGGAAACCATTTGGTCATCTTGATCGTCAAATATAACTACGGGGTCTAGTTGAAAGTCGTCGGAATGAGATGTGGATGACTCATTTTGAACATTCGAGCCTTGCGGATTCGGATGTTGGCGGAGATATTAGATCGAGATGAATATGGTTTGTTCGGTACACGAGACAAACCATCGATGTCATACTGGGCATGTGTCACTCATGTGTAACTCATGCATATTAGCCATCAACATAACATTTGCATTGGCACGCAAGTCCTCCATATCATCATCTGAGTCGCATTTGCCATAAAACTCGTTCTTTGTCGTGAGAGTTCCACCAGCTTCATCTTTAAGAGCTAAAAGTAAAGCCTCCTTGTGATAAGCACTGCCCCTAGTCCTCGGCTTTGGGCATGCATTAGCCAGTGTCCCTTCTCATTGCAGTTGTAGCATCGAAGACCATTCAACCCATTCTGAGCATTTTCCTGTTCCACCACTTGAGCTCTATTGTTATTGCTACCCACAGCATTAAACCCTTTACCACCGCCCATCTGACGACCATAACCACGATTCTGAACTTCAACTTGTCCATTGTTCACAACAGCTTGATTCCGTGTGTTAGATGAGGAACGAATACGATTGTTGGATTTGTTGGTATAACGGCCAAAAGCATTAGCTATCATAACAAATCCTTGTTGCAATGCTTCGAACGGATCGGATTCCTCATTAGCTTCACTGAAAAATGCTTGAGCATTGTTGTTGTTGTATGGAACCAATTGAGTTTGTTGATATTGTTGTTGTGAAGGATCATTTGGTGTGATTGTAGCATTGGTTGAGTTCTTTGGTTGAGGAGAATAGCTGTTTTGAGCATACAAAGCAAGTTGTTGATTTTCCAGTTGTGAAGATGAAGCAATTTGAGCACGGAGAATCCTTTCCCTATCAACTTCCTTTTCATGAGGTTTCAAGTAATCATACAACAATCCGTATGTAGAATGATGCATGTTCTTCGCTTGACGGAGAAAGATGACATACTTCTCCCATTCAAGACCAAGACTACTCAGGAACTTAGTATTAACCGCAATTCTTGGCATGATGATGTTGTGTTTATCCAAATCATTGATGATGTCTGAGAATCGATGATGATAAGACTCTAGTGTCTCTCGAGGTTCAATCATGAAGTGTTCATAAGCCAAGTAAATTTTGGATTCCATATCCTCTTGATTGAGTGCAGATCCTTCCATAAGAAGATGAATATGTTCCCACATTTCCTTTGCAGTCTTTTGAGCATCAACACTTTGAAGAATTGGGTTAGGTAATCCTAAGAGGATATATTGCATTGCAAGCTCATCATCTTCATAGTGTAAAAGTTCCTCTGCATTCAGTCTGCAACAATAGCAATGTTTGATTGTTCATCTCTTGGTGGATTAGCATTTGGATCGCAGGGTACAATGACAGTAGGCATCTGAAATGGACCTTCCAAGATAACCTTCTTTAAGAACTTTCCATGTGGCTTCTTGAGATCACAAAACCTAAAGAACCTAATCACCCATTGATCGTAGTTTTCTGGAGTGAGCATTGGAGGTCTATCAAGTGATCCAACCTCATGAATTGATTGTTGGCTGCTTAAAGCTTCACACATCTTTGCAAACCAAGTGGGTTCCTTCATAGTGTTCCTTGATGGATGTTGATTGAAATCGTTTGTGTAGGGTTGAACTTGAAGACTTGGTGGTGGTTGAACCATTTGAGGTTGTGGAATTGCTGCAAGTTGTGGAGTATGTTGTTGATTAAATTGATGTTGATAAATTGCTTGTTGTTGATTCCATTGTTGATGTTGTGGAGATAGTTATTGTTGATGTTGAGAATAAGTGTAAGGGAAATAGTTAGAGTATGGTGGTTGTGACATGTTGAAAAACTTGTGTTGGTAAAAATGGATCTTTGTAGTCGAATGAACCTTTGTTGATGAAGTATCCTAAGGCGTAGAAATCACAATAAACCAAGTAGGACTTATGCGTAAAAACACCAAAGTTACGCGTAACAATGAGAGTTACGCGTAGTTTTAGCTTACGCGTAAGTAGGAAAAGACACTAAAGTTATGCGTAGACACAAAGTTAGGCGTAGAAACTTATGCGTAGGATTACCTTATGCGTAAGACACGGCTTAGGCGTAAGATGAATCTTATGCGTAGGATTTCTACGCGTAAGCTTTATGCTTATGCGTAATTTTATGGTTTTATCCCAAATGATCTTTTACACTATCACAGTGTAAAAGATATCCAAAGACGACATATTTTCAAGCTTATCCAAGCAAGAAAACACGGAGTAAACCACGAAACTGAAGATCAAACCAAGGATAAAGTTACGCGTAAAAATAGGGTTTTAGTTACGCGTAGCTTACTCGTAAAAGTGATTTTGCCCAAAGTTGTTTCTAAACCAGATTTTTGTTATGAGATAGCTTCAATAACACCAAAATAACATAAAAGTAAGAAACTTGATGAACCAAAACGTCTAAAACAGTTACGAGTAGGATGAAACCCTCGAACAAAAATAAGCTTGAAAACGTAAATCCACGCGTAAAGTTTGAAACGTTTTGCCAAAAACAGTTATTTTAACACCTTAAAACATTGAAAGTACAAGAATCTTGGATTCAAACGTGTAAAAATTGTGTTTTTAAGCGAACCAAAGTATCAAACCACGCATGTATGTTCTACACGTAGGACCAAAACCTACTTCAAGAAACAACACGTTCACCCAACTATTAGGCGATTGATACCACTGTTAGGTCACTAGTTTTACAACATAAGCTTAATAGAAAGAGATAAAGGCGATTGAACAATAAATCAAACACACACACACGATATGAGTAGCCGGTTATGCGTAGAGATGTATGTGAAAGAAATAAATTGAACAACCAACCTTCAAATGAAGGTTTATAAGGGGTATTTATAGGAGGGAAGCTAGGGAAACACTCCTAGTTCCCATCCTTTTCCTTATTGGACTAGGCCTAGGCTTATGGGCCTTCTACATAAGCCTAAGGCTAATAACAAACATAAAGGCCATAATTAAGCTAAGTATTACATGTGAATCACTAACACTTGATTAAGGTTTAGGAGTGATTCCAACAAATAAGATTTTGAAATATATATATGTATATATATAATTAAAATCTTTGCGAAGAGTATTATATTTACAGAGTAGAAACCCGTATAGAGTATACCAGAATTGGAAATACTCTCAAGTGAAGTATGTTAAAGTACGAGTCCTGAGCTAAGGTGATCAAGAATCATAGTACATGCTTATCAAATCTAACATGCTGGAGCTCCTGAACGAGGAGGCTTATTTGCTTTTGGAATCCAGACCATGAGTCTTTTGATTGAATTAAGAATTGTACCTACAAAAGAATGAGGAGTACCTGCACTAACAACACAAGAAGGTGTGCATTTAAGTGGGTTAGTAGCAACCATATCCAGACTGATGGGAGTTTCACAATCAATCTTAGTGTTGCCATTGGTGGTCCATATTCTGGTGGGAATCCATGTAAATCCAACATTCTTAAACATTCTACCAGTCGGTATCCACTTAAGACAAGATCTAGGAGTGTTTGATTTTGTTAGGCACAGTGGAAGATGTAACCTTTTTCCTATTCCTAGTTTTTGAAGCTTTGTCATTAGATCTTTTCTTAGGAGAGGGGTTAGCATTCTAAGACTTCTTTAGTACACTAGAGAATCTTCTTACATTCCTAGTCTTAAGAGATTGAGCTTTAACCTGAGCATTATCCTTCATTTTATTGGGATTAGGTAGTGAAGTGACTGGTTTTGACAAAACTTTGTTCTCATCAACTTGGGAGGCAAGCCTTGTTTTTAAAGGTTTTGTTCTTTCTGATATAAACGCAGTAGGCTGCCTAACTAAAAACCAGTCTCTAATGGAATGAGAAACTGGCTTCCCCAAGGTTGATGGTTTTGTAAACTTAGTGTTCACACTTTTCCCTATGGTTTTTCTAAGCTCAGCCTTTAAGGCAACTATAGCAAACCTCTTATCCTGAAGTTGAGGTTTGAGTTCGACAATTTTTGCTATCAAAGAGTTTGTTTGTTCCATAGAATTAGTTCTAGCTTCTTTGACAGAGTCACTTAGTTCTATGTGACGCCTTCTCAAAGTCTCATTTTCCTTTAGTAATTTGGCCACATGGGTTGCTAATTCATCATTTCTCATATGAATATCATCAATAGCATTAACATTAGAATTACTTGTAACCAAATTGCTTTTCACATGCATATCAGAAATATGTTTCTTCAAGTTGTAAATTGTCGAGTTTTTGTCCTGAAGCTGAGCTTTCAAATCATTTATTTCAAAGAATTCACGAAATTCAGGAAATTCTAGATTTGTGCATGGTTTTTCTGTTTGAAAACTTTCTTCTTTTCTTTGTATTGCAATTTCAAGTGAAATGCAATATTTTTCAAGTTTTGAGAATTTGTTTGAAAGTTCATCAAAAGTTATCTTATCAACCATATCATTAGTTTTGAAACATTTTATCTCAGACTCAGCTTTAGTAACAGAACATTTATCAAGAGTATGTTTTGTGATGTGATCAGTTTGCACAAGAGTATTTTCAGATGCATCATTTTGGATAGTTACCAATATTTTAGCACCTGATGCAAGTTCATTCACCATTCTGATTTCTGCATCCACCTCTTGTGTGACAGGAGTTACTGAACAGCTGTTTACATCATTCTTTGTTGTCTCTGATATTCTGCATTCAACAACACCCGATCCTTCAACTGATACATTACCCGACTCATCACAACTATCTCTCAATTGCACCTGACACTCATCCACTTTTTCATCATTCTGTGTTACTCCCTCAATATACTTCTCCACATTATCCATGAGTTGAATTAATGTGTCTATGAACATGTTAGCTTCCATCCCAGTGTGATTTTTGAACGAGATTTCAGTCATATGACTGTCATAATCCGAAGTGTAATCTCTATTGATGAATGACTGAAGTTGTTTGTAGATCACCCTAAGCGCAGCTTTGGAACTGGTGTCATGAACCTTTTCTTTGTCAAGTTGTTGTTCTAATTATTCCAAGTTTAAGAACAAGGTGTTAGTTATTGATGAGAAATCTTGACGTCAAAGTGTAATAGCTGCTCGTTCGATTCCAAATGTGTATTTGTCGTCAATTCGAAGTAACTTGAGGTGTGAATGAAGTTGTCGATAAGGTTCAATGCAACTTTCCTTATTCTTTGCAATAGCATATTGTAACCTTGACTGGTACAATTCTCTCTCTGTAGAGTCTGAACACGGAGATCTCACATCCTCATTGATTGATTCAATCATCTTTAGCCGTTCAGTGTAGCAAATATTCTCATGGTTGTCTACAACATCATACAATTTAAGTACATCTCAAATCACTGGATCAGGAGTGTAAGACATGATGTTGTTGTGAATTTGAACGTGTTATGATAAACGTTGGATCGATTCAATGATTAGTGATTGTATGTTAAAAGGGATATTGGTGTGATTGTATTAGGTTATTTATGTTAAACTGTGATTTGATGACGTTTGAATCAGATGACAAGTCTCAGTCTTTGACAAATCGCAGTCTCATCAAGCCTCAGAATTGACAAACCGCTTCTTTCAAACCGCAGAAAGACAAACCTCTTAAGTCAAACAGCAGAAAGAAAAACCTCTTTAATCAAACCGCAGAAAGGAAAACCTCTTTAATTAAATCGTAGAAAGACAAACCTCTTTGATCAAACCGCAGCGTCAAGTTGCTTACTTTGACAAACCTCAAGGGGACACAAGTACACCCACTACTTGTCCTTTTGTCCCTTTGTCTTTTTCCTCAAACCGCAACAAAGGTATCAAACCGCATACAAAATCCACTCAAACCGCATCGAGATAGGGACAAACCGCATCCAAGAATTAGGTCCGAGAGACAAACCGCATACAAGAATGAAGACCCTTTTTCACCTAAAATTCACCCTTTTGAACATTTTTTCTTGGTTTCTTTTGCACAACTTGATCCTAGAAGGTTAAACCTATCTTAAAAACACTTACTTTAACATCAAAAACATGAAAATCAAAGAAAGTCACTTATGAGTCCAAAGACCTTCCAAAACCAACCTTTTTATCTAAAACCACCAAGATGAACGCACATACAACCTAGCTAATCAAACCTTGTGCTTTGATACCAATTGTAATATATTGGATATCATAACACTACAATCAAATAAGCTAAGGATCGTGTATAATTCTAGAGAGAGAAAGAGAGAGAATGGGATGTTTAGTGAGAGAAAAACAAAAGAAAAGTTAGATTAACTTTGAAGATCCAACCCTCTCCCTTGTGGGGAGAGGGCTATTTATACATATGCCTACGCCATCTTTCGGGATGTGGATCATCCATATAGTGGGTAAAGACCCGTCCTTCTTCCATGGTGTTACTTATACTACTGTAAATTAACTAATGCAACGTTATATCTACGAGCTATAATATACTAGACTATTGTTGGGGTGACCGACACTTCAACATGTATTTTTCAAATCCCAACATGTTATTTCGTAACCTGACTTCATTACTCCTACCATCACATAAATCAATATTTGGGTCACAAGATGCCCATAAGTCGTATCCTTTTGCATGGTCCACTGGAATAGCTTTGCACCAATGGTATTTTAACTATGTTTTCCTGCGAGCATCATTGAATTTCTTCTGATGTTGAGTCGCAATCTTCGTGAGGGTCTCCATTTCTTTTCTAGTCAAGGATGAGCTAACAATTACCTTGAGTTAAATATTTCCTTCTACCAATACACATTTGGCATTTTGTGGCAAATAAGACTCCATCACGTCAATACCATGGTTACGTTGTAACTCATTGATAGAGTTACGACGTAACTTATTTTTGTCTTTAATTCCAGCTTTATTTTCCTACAAAACATTCCTAGAAGTATCAAAATTATTAGTTTTGTGGTGCTCACGTGCTTCATTGTCAAGAGTAGTTTGTAACACCCCCAATTTTGTGATACGCAGCGGAATTCAAGCTAGGTGTTACTTCATGGCACAACAGTCATAACAATAGAAAACGAACTCTAATGGAGTCGTTTTAAAAAGGATTTATCATTCGATTTATATAAATATCAGAGTTTACAAAAATGAGGTCACATTTGGTTCCATTGTTTACAAAATATGTTAAATGGGTTTTCGAATGATAATAAAATTTCTAGCCTTCTTGAGTATCCGTGCTCCTCCGTACCAGCCTCGTACAATATGGACCTCAAATACATTCTTAAAACTGTCAACACAAAGGTTGAGTGAAATTCATAGAGTTTGTTTGATGGTTGAACACATTATGTTGGTAGTGTGAGCTATAGACTCACACCAATAGTTTGAAAGCAAAACAGATATTATTGCACTAAGCTCATGATACTGAAATGTTAACAGCTGTCATATAATAGTAATCGATGCCCTAATAGGTAATTTTCCATTAAACCTATGGATCTTCAAATAGAGTGCGTTTGTTTGCCTACCCGGTCAACACAAACGGGATTTGTCATTCCCGATAGATCTATCCACATTATTCGCGTTCACTCGCAAGTGATTAATGGTTCATGATAATAGGGACTTTGGCAATAGGGTACTTAGTGCAACTAATATATTCAAGTATAATTTGAAAGCAATGTTTTTTATTTAAAATAAAGCATGTATCTCCCCTAAGGGTTTGTAAAACAATTAAGTAATAGAAAGTGGGCTATGAACTCACCTCAGAGTAAATGATATCAAATGTATAATGAGATTGATGGATATGCCGTGAGAACTTCTACGAGCAACCTAGAATAGGATGTTGCGACTTAGATTTGAAATAATGATGCAAAAGAAATAACAAGCCTATATACGTCTCTATGTTGATCATGATGTAGTACATGGTATTTGTGTATGTCGTTTTAAGAAATGGTCTAGTCGTGAAAACGTGTATACTTTATATATATCGTACTACCGTTCGGGCCATCACAATTCAGAGGTCATGTAGTAAACGTTCGAGGAGCTAGGACACTTTAAATCGTAAATCCAACAACTCGTCGATACGTTTTACTCAAATGAAACCCCTCACATGAAGCTCCCTAGTTTTGTAGCACTGAGTAGATACAACATAGATTTTGAATGAAGATTGTTATATCATAAATTTTATCATGTTTTTAGTAAATATCTAGTTTTTACAAGTTCTCATTGTTTACTAGTGATTACAACTTGTTAACATGTTCAAGAATGAAGTTTTGGTAAAAATCGTCGGAAAAGGTAAAATGGTCATTTTTCCATTACTTGTGAAAACACTATTTCAAAGATTAAATGAAGTTTTGTTAAGTTAATATGTAACTAGTTATGAAAATAACTTGGTTTTGCTTTTAGTTGTGACAAAAGTATAGTCGTGAAACTATATATAGGGCAGTTTCAGTTTTTGAAAGATAATGGCATATTTAAGCGTTTTCAGGGTCCTTCTTTAATAGTGAAGGAAAACGTCGTTCCGGACAACTTTCGTGTTTTAACTTTTTGATGATTCGGACCAGAAGTACCACTTTTAAAGCGGACAGACCCTAAACAGCTTCAATATGGCAGTTTTGGCGTTTTGGTTTCGCTAACTTCTTTTGACTATAACTTTTGACTCGTTTGTCCGTTTCAGGTGATTCAAGTTGCTATATTTACCTTTTTATCTTTTCTACCATACTATGTAAGTTAGAAAGTCCATATATAACTGGTTTTAATGGTTTTAAACGTATAGAATATGACTAGTTTACTAGTTTGTTACTTTTACGACAATATGGGAATTAAAACATGTGATTGAGTATATGTACATCATGAATCAACATAGTAACTATATATATAGCATGAAATTGTTAAGATTATGAATAATAAATATGAGATGATGGTGGTGATTAGTTGCTTACAACTTTTGGCTTTGAATTAAGAAAGGAGTAACTAGTAAGGATCGGACTTTGATTTATCACTTAAGACTTCGGATTGAGCTAGCTTTCTACACCTTGGCACCCTTGCAATCTTGAAGAGTTGGTGATGAAGTACTAAGTGACTTGAGTGGATTTAAACTCAAGAAGATCACTTAAACTTGCTAGAGATTTGATGTAGTAACTTACTACTTGAAACTTCTTTGCATAAACTTTGAGTTTAAAGATCAAATTATTGAAGATATGGTGGTTTTATGCTATGAACGACCCAATTCAGTTTATGAGGGTGTTTAGGATGTATTTCACTTGCTATTTATAGGAGGGTAAGTTTGGTTAACCATATATTGGGTTAAATATTAACCATGGTTAAGTTAGGACACATGTAAAGATCTAAATGAACCATGGTTAGGATGATGCCACCAAAATGATGACTCCCCCCTAAGTCAGCCACAACAAGATAAGATGACTTAGGTGGATAGTTTTGGTATTATCTTGAGTTTAGAGCATGATTTGGTTCCGTTAAATGCCAACCGTAAGTTGTTAAGCCATAAAACGTAAAACCGGGTATCATAAAAATACGAAACTTGTAGGAATGATGAAATTCATCATTATACTCCATATAAAAATATAAAATGAGTGATAAGTCTCATTGGTTGAAAAACGCTGCTTAAAGTTGGAAACACGGGTCAAAAACGCGTAATTCGCAATTTATCAGAAAAGAACAAAATTTCAGGGAAATGACCGTGGATTTATTTAAAGTAGACTAAAATTAGTCTAAAAGTGATATGAGATGTCAAAATGTGGGAAGAGAGTTGGGAACTTTAGTGAGAGAAAGAAAAATCTTATTATGAGCTCCAACTCTCTACCTTGGGAGGTAGAGAGTATTTATAGTCTTACAATAAAACGCCACCGGACGGGGCTGTAGATCAGGCATACAGTGGGTAAAGACCCGTCCGTCCTCCACGGTGTTACTAAACTAAATACTACTTAACATCAAATAACTACGACTACGAGCTTTCTAACGATTACATATACTTGAGGTGACCGACACTTTAACTACTGGATTTTCCAAATCCTAACAATCTCCACCTAAGGGAGGTCACCTCAAACACACATTAAAATTACATAGAATACAAACAGATATTACATTGAGATTGTTCTTGGATTCTTGTTCATGTTCTTTGTTCTGTAGCTCGTAGTCTTTGATTCTTCATTTTCGCATGTTTGGATAATCTTAGTGGAGGTCTTTAACTGATCCACATTATAATGAGTTTTGGGCCAGCTTTGAGATCATCAGCCACATTAATATGTGACTCATCCATTGTGTTAGGAATTGGAAATTCCATAGTGAAGTGTCGGTCACCCCATCAATAGTCTAGCATATGTTAGCTCGTAGACATATCGTTATTTACTGTTTTATTAGTTAGTTATTAGCCTAGTTTAGCGTAGTGTAACACCGTGGAGGAAGGACGGTCTTTACCCACTGTATACCTGATCCACAGGCCGTCAGGAGGTCGTTTAGTTTGTCACCTATAAATACCCTCTACCTCCCAAGGTAGAGGGTTGGAAGTTCTAATCTAACCTTTTACACTTTTGTTTATCTCTCTAGAATTCCCTCTCAACTCTATTCATCTCTCTAACAATGCCATTCATATACTATCATCATCCTAGACCACCCGAATCATCTAAACAACATAATATTCACGATCCTACAAATGGTATCAGAGCCAGGTTGTGTTGTTTTGATGATCCGAATGGTTTTTGAAGCGGTTTATTTTGCGGTTTGTTACAGGTTGTTTATGTTTATCGATTTCTTGTGGTTCGAATCACTTTGTGTATGCTGTTTTTTAAAAATTTTGTGCACGGAAATTTTTTTTCCTATTGGTTTGATAACAGCTTTATACAGTCCTTTATGTATCCTAATGGTTAAAAAGTCAGGTCTTTACAACGTGTTATATTTATGTCTTGTGTCATTAAGTGATACAAACAACACTTTTTATAACTTTTTAACCATCCGTGAATCTGGTCAAACTGTATGGTCAAATGGGTATTTGAAGTTTTTCTGGGTTTCAAGCTGAAATTTTCTTGCATGCGAGTTGAGATAATGTCCAGATTCAAAGAACTTGATGCGAGTTGATAATAGATGCGTGTTGCAGCTTGCTTTTGAGCGAGTTGTTAAAAGTATCTAATGCGAGTTGCTACAATATGCGAGTTGCTAACCAAAACAGATGCGAGTTGTGTACTCACATAACTGTATGCGAGTTGTCTAATCGTTTTTTTAAAGCGAGTTGATATTAGATGCGACTTGTCAAAACCATGAAAGCGAGTTGTTGACCTTTTGACCACTACAACCAATACCAATTACCAAAACTCATATGCGAAACCTCAGGTTATCAATAACCATCATCAGTCCATCGTAAGTCCAAATGAAAAAAAAAAAAAAAAAAAACGTGACTCAAGAAGAACATCACATCAGTTCCATCAGCCCTATCCTAATCTCTTCAACAAACATCTATCAAATATCAAAATGAAATTAATGCGAATCTCAGTTTTGATTCAAGTTTTTTTTGAAATCTTTTAAAGATTATTTCAACTGAATCATTATCATCATCGACCTCTTTGTGATATTATTCGAAGTCAAAGAAAGAGTATAACAACTATGTCAACTCGTTTCTTTATTTCGTTCATTGAACAAAAGCAAAACGAAAAATCACAACAAAACCTACCTGAGACCCATCGGAACTTGACGATAACATCTTGATTCGTATTAAAACCATACAAGGAAACCTAACAAGGGCATTTTTTGTTGTTATTTAGTTGGTTATGATTTTGTTGAGGTGAGATGCGTTTGATTCATGAGATGAGTATCTGAGATGATTTTTGTGTGGGTGATAGAAGCGGTTTTGTTGAAGAGCATGTGGGTGAAAGAGGCGCATTATCAGTAATGTGTTTTAGGGTTACTTTGATATGAAATGACCTAAAGATTAGGATGATTTATATATATAACTGGTTATTATAAGGCTTGTGGTTTTGGATCTGTGATTTCATTTTCAATCGGGCTTGTTAATTCATAGGCTGTGTATCTTGATTTTTAATTGGGCAATATTAATTCATGTGATGATGGATGGATAATATGAGTGGGCCGTTTAATTGAAAACACAACATGACATCCGAATGTTTTTTTTTTGGATATAAAAACATTGCATAAACATTTTTGATAATAGTTTGGTTAAGAGTGGTATATTTTGGTATGGTATATTTTCACGGGAGGATACATAATTCACGGCTTGAACGATAATTGAAAAAATGACTACGGGGTTTTTGTACGGTGTTATTGACGAGAAATTGAAGTGACGTTTCACGGGTGAACTTCTTTATATTTGAGACGTTGGTTGGTTGGATGCATGTCTCAAGATAACTTGTTGGGGTATTACTGTCACTTTATGTGATTTTGAATTGACAATCTGGTTATAACTGATGTAAGGAGTTACGTCGTCGTGCTCACAGTGTATAACTATCATCTTAAGGAAGTTGTAGTACTTAGTCTCACATGGCGTTGCGGATTGTTCAAAAATATAGAACAAGCAGTAAGTCACTAAGCTGGAATGTCTCCTTTCTTTTCACGTTAGTCGTATCGGGTTATCTCCTTATGTGGTCATTACTATTAGCCGATGAATCAATGGAGGTTCAATTTCAGCAATTCGCATGAGATATTCGACGCCACGTAATGTCAATGATACTTCACAGTCTAAGCAAAATCTTTCAAGAATCTTCAACGTATGTTATGATTTTTCAAGATGTTTGCTTATGACAAGAACTTCTTGTGCAAATGGTCGTACACGTTATGATGCTTTCGAAAGTTCGAAACCATCATGGGGGAGAAACATGTACTTTGATGTTTTACGGTTAACCTCCAGGGAAAAGGAGTGTATACTACTTGACTTAGTATGGTTTGTGAAGTTGTCTACATTCGGGTATAGAATTGTTGATGTTGAAGGTGATTTGTTGATGAACCGCTGCATGTTCCCCTACAACAGATACTCGCCGAAACCAAAGTTATCATAACATATTCAAGCTGACATTGTTTACGGTTTTGTCTTGATTTTGTAAAATCCCGCGAAAGAATCTATTTCTCAGTTTAAATCATAGACTTGTAAAACCCCATGACAATGGATACATCCGGGTAATTGTAAAGTGCATTTCCTGATCTATCTTACGGTTTATTCTTGGTTTTGTAAAATCCCGCGAAAGTAACTATTTCTTGGTTTAAACTATAGAATTGTAAAATCCTGTGATGATGGATCCATCCTGGAGAAAGGGAAAGCGTTTTTCGGGATCTTATCTGATGTTGGTGCTACGCTTTCTACTTCGAAGAAGGGATAAAAGGGTGTACTTCATGAATTGGATGTGTGTTTGGATATTCGTCTTGGCAGTTTGGTTATTACATGGTTCTACAGGGTTATGTGCTTCTAACCATGGTCGGGATGAAAACCATTATCATAGTTCACTTATAACATCAAAGGAGGCTAGATTTGAGTTTTTAACCAGAAGATGTGACAACGGCGTTAATTCAGTATTATTTATTTGAGGTTGAAGTGAAATATCACGGGCAAGTGTACTTAGTATCTGAAGGTATCGGGGATGGTTGGATGAAGATTCTTCAAGATCCTTGTTCAAGATTATTATCAATATCGAAGACTTGGAAATCTAGTTATTGTTGGGTGTCTTTTACCTCTTCTTTTACCACTTGGGGGAATTGGGCTCTTACCACCACAAAATAACTATCACTTTAAGGAGTTATGTTGTAGTGCTCAGTGTCACATTCAATTGTGGATTTTCAAGAGGTAAAGTACATCTATTACTTGATGGTTGGTTGGATGAAGGGTATAGAGTACTTAGAGATGCTAATGGAAATCTGCACCGCTCTTTGTTACTTTTGTGCAAGTTTAAGTCACGAGTTCGGGGTAGTTTACTTCAGGGTCAAATTCATCATATTGGGTTTTCTCCATCAGCTGTCACTACAAAGAGCCTACTGAATGATAATTGGGTGATTACAAGTTTTGCCAAGAGATGATGAAAAGAGAGAGATTTATGACGTATGAACACAAGTGAACCGGGCTACCACTGATTGTTTCATACTTTTTCCATGTGCTTCAGTCATCAATTGAACCGGGCTACCACTGATTGTTTCCTTATTCCACTTGCTCAACTATAATGACGATGGGGACATCATGAGCTAATTTTGTGGGGGAGAAGTGTGAATAGACTACATTTGTTGAAGATGTTCACTTGTTTAATCAAGAATGGCATCTCCGTATGCAATTCTTGAGGGGGAGAAGAAGTGTGAATTTACTGCATGGTTTATTGATTTATGAGAATAAATGGTCAAACGGCTCCAAACTCATGTAAGAACCGAGCTTCTTCTTATCGGGTCATCTTCACATGGAGTTGTTCTTCTAAGAGCCGTTGGTTGACATCCTCACTCGGATTGATGAGTTTATCGACAAAGTGCTTCCGGTTAATGCTTCACGTATACATCAACATGATGATTCCGAACAATCTCTCTGTTCTTGTTTGATGTGATTGGTAGTTTGGTGTTACCATCTTGTGTGTTCGTTGCTGCCTGATTGCTGATTTCCTTGATGAACATCTTTCTGTTCTTGTTTGATTGGGAGGGATTTTAGTTAAGGGGATTTGCAAGATGTAAGTTAATTGGGATGCTTTTTGGTGGGATGCTTGTTGGTGTGAGTTGAAGATGTTAACTATCTATTCCCCAACTGGACAATCTTGAAGAAGGTCGAGTCTATAGTCGGTAATACATTTTCTGCTACATGTTAGAAGACTAAAGACGAGTTGCATTTAATGATCTAAATACTTCTTCTTATTCAAGCATTCATCATAAAGATTGTTGGTTTAGGGGAGAGCACTAATTGGGGGAAAGTGAAATGCCATATTTTATCCCCAATTAGACTTGCTCACATTCTGCAGCAAGTTGATTCTCACAGATACATCTGAGCTAATGATGTTCTTCTCAAATGATTTCTAGTACATGGGCTTAAAATACGTTGCTGATTCTGAAGCATCAATACCAGCAAGGGGGAAGGAGACACGTATCTAAACGCGAGTAAACTTGATGAACTTAATACTTCTAAGTAATTGAATATATCCCGGGAAGACAAATGTTATTACCGCAGAGAAACTCAAAGTTTGACTCATGGCGAGTAAACTTGATGAACTTAATTCTTCTAAGTGATTGAAGATATCCGGGGAAAACAAATGTCATGACCGCAGAGAAACTCAAGGTTTTACTCATCAAGGCGTTTAGTGTTCTTATTCCAACTACGTGGGGGAAGTGATGGAAGAGTTAGTTCCTGAAGATGAAAGAGATACACAAGTGTGTGATGATTTTGATGTTATCACAATCATCAGGGGAGAGATATTGTGTACATTGGGGGCTTCATTTGTTTCATTTGAGTGCTTAATAAGTGATTCGAGATATAATCACTTATTTGGAGTTGAAATCCAGAGATAGTCCTCCGCAGAGATAATCAGTGATTCGGCATGTTTCTTCAATGTTATCGGTTATTCTCTCTTTGGGCATTCGGGTACTTCGGGTTATTGAGCTTCATACACTTTCTTCAGGGGGAGAGAAAAGTATACATCGGGGTTATTCTTTGACTATTGGACTTAATCTGCTACTTCGATGGTATAAGTTTCTTTGTCTTACGGTTTGTGTATTCGGGTTTGTGAGCTTTAGTCTAAGAGACTGACTGCATCAATTCAACTACGTGGGGGAAGTGGTCTCTTGACACCTTTCGGAATGGATTGCTTCAGACTTCAATGGAAAAGGAATTTGAGAAGAGGTATTCAAATGTGGGATGATACGTTGTTGTTCTTCTACTTGATGATATAACCCCGAATGGAGATCCTCGATTATCGTACTTAAAAGGAGCAGCGGGATTTATGATAATGGTGTGCTTATCGGTGCACCTGGCTAAGGCAAGCTTGAAATAGAGCTTCGAATCTGCTCATCACAAGGATTTTCGGTTTGGGGGAAGCTGCCAATGTCTCTCTTTCTCAAAGGCTCATGTTCTTTCGTCTATTCTGGAGCCTCGGAAGCTTTGGTGGTGAATGTTTAAGAGATGATGACTTCTATCTTTGACAACGGGGCTGCTCGATATCTCTATCTGTGTATATATTTA
Source organism: Chrysanthemum makinoi (assembly GCA_910596185.1). Classification (NCBI taxonomy): domain Eukaryota; kingdom Viridiplantae; phylum Streptophyta; class Magnoliopsida; order Asterales; family Asteraceae; genus Chrysanthemum; species Chrysanthemum makinoi. The sequence goes on from OU343220.1 coordinate 266,419,508, forward strand.
TCAAAAACAAAATACAAAATTATAAAACCAACAAAAAGAAAATAGAAAAATATAAAACCAACAAAAACCCATAAAAATCAGAAAATTTCAAAAATACCAAAAATATGTTTTCTAAAGACATGTCTTCTGGTATTGATAACATCTGCGGTCTTAGAAATCTCATTCAATAATGGCACGGGACCATAGATGAAGTTCGAACGGGAGGTGTAAATATTCTTTTTCAATACATGTCACAAATCATATGGCTTGCAGTTATTTCAGACTGTGACCCGTGCTTAAAAACAATGGCTTGCTATTATTTCCGATAGCAACCCGTTTTTCAAAGAAAGGAAAGTGCTGCGCTATACAAATTTTCAAAAATATTTCGTGCACTTATCCTAAAACTCTTTGAGGAAAGTATGTCGAAGGACTGCTGTTCCTACACAAATGTTTTTCCGTCTAAAATTCTTCAGAAAAATATTTGTTGTTTTCCAAAAATGGTGGTAAATGAGTTGCTTATAAATCAATCAGTTTCAGTTTTTCGTACAAATAAAAACTCAATCAATGACTTCAGCGCTTTTAACCTTTTCAATAAAATGAGTCATTGATTGAGGGGGAGAATGTTTTCAAACCTGTATCATCTAACGAGATTATCTAATTATCCTAAATACTTAAATGCTAAACATGTTAACCTCGTTGAAGGACTAGGTGCCCAGGATATGATTGTTAGGATTAGATGATTAGAGTTTGGAAAACACATTATTCCCATACATTTATATGATCTGATTGATATGTTGCATTGACTTTTATTAGTCGATTGATGTTTGGGTGATGTCGACCACCATATATCTGTGTGTATGTTCACTAACATATGCAGGTATATTGGTATATAAGAATGTTCCCGATCCGGATCCCACAATTTAAGATGATTGGATGCCGAAAGGAAAGGGAAACTATATCTTGGGTCGACAAATGAAGAAACGGAGCTTAATTGGACTTCTATGGAGAGTTGGCATGAAATGCAACGTAAGAGGTCTCACTGCATCAGCACATGGTTTTCTTCATCATCAAATGAAAGAACGGAGCTTAATTGGACCTCAGTTGGCATAAAAAAATGCAACGTAAGAAGTCTCACTGCATCAGCAGATGGTTTCTCTTCCTGCCCTACAGCAACAACAACATAAGCAGCTTGTGATTCTCAACCACCTAACGTATCTTTGTGCAGGATACCATTTTTAAATAAATTTGAATAAATTGTTTTGAAAATGGAAAATATTGTTTTGAAAATAAATTGAACTAAATTTTGGAAATCAACCGGACTTCATTTTATCAAAATTTAAGTCACTCAATCAACAACTACGGTCATAGATTGAGGGGGAGAGTGATTTCAAATAAAATATTTTCAAACGATATTTCTTCATAAGAGTCCGTTTGTACGAAATAAAGTGGTGATCTAAAGATTTAATGTCATGTCATGGTATGATTTTTCTTTTAAATCAAGGCCTTTCAAAATGAAATTTTTTCTGTTCTTGTTTGATTGTGAAATTGTTTTATTTTATTTAAAGACCTCCTTAAACTATCATACCTGACACTAACAATCTTTAATGTCTTAAAATGGTCCTTATCTGTCATTTTTCAAAAAATTAAATCTTGCCACGTCTTTCCCCAAAATCTTTTAAATGATTAAATCAGATGGGATCACAAATCTCAAATGGTTTGATATTTTTTTATCAGGGGAGAGATCGTGATTTAAATCTCTGGTATGTGCTAAAATACATACCTTCTCATTATCTAAACTGACCCAAAATAACCAAGAAAGAGCCGTTTATTGCTAATATTTGTGGTTTTCTTGAGTTTATGCTTGTGCAGGTACGGATATGTAAAAACACAAAAAAAAAGAACCAAATCAGACGTAAATCCGAGCACGAGAGATCAAGAGAGTTTTAGCTGAGCTGGAAGATCAAAAATTGTGCATTTAGGAAGATTTTATTCTCCGAGGCTGATTTCTGAAAGATATATTCAAGTTTAAAGAAATGTCAAAATTAGCCCCTCAAGTTTCAACATTTGGCAAAAGTGGCCCTTGAAGATTCAAAAAGTACAAATTCAGCCTTGGTCTATTTAAGAATGACAAAAATGATCCTTCAAAGATATTTTCAGAATTTACATCACTGGTCCCTGGAATTTCAGAAGTTACATCTTTAGTCCCTATGGTTGCTCATGGATTTAACACTAGTCCAAATCCAATCCTTTATATCCCAAGTCCACTCCATTCAATCCACGGCCCAATCCAAAGTAATATACCCGGTCCACTAAATCTAAACCTATACCTGGCCAATATATCCAACCCGAATACCCTCACTTGGATCCCTAGTCAAACCCATCCAATAACCCAGTCAACCAACTCAAAATATAATAAACAATCCCAAACGCGCCCTTACCCTGTCTTCCCCAATCCAAACACACCCGTTTTTACCCACATCCCAAGCACCCAACCTCGTACTTAGCATCTTGGAAAAAGCTTCTAGAGGCACTGACTTGTCAGGATAGAATGCCAACGTGGACAAATGGAGAGCTCTCATTGGACGCGACACCTCAACATGTGAATTGGAGCTCTGTGATTGGAGATGGTGACAATGGAATGATTTGTGGCTGAGGATTGCTTCTAGGCTCTTCCAAGAGGAACCCAAGGCTGATGGAGGCTATATATAGACCCCTTGGCTCACCATTGTATTCGTGCATTATTTCCTTTTCAATTAAGTTTCATGTTTAGTTTTTAGCATTTTCAGTATTCTAAGTTTGTTATCTTTAAGTTTTAATGTAATCTCAAACCTTTTGTAATCTCATTTCAGTTTTAATAAAAATTTCCAAGTTTTACTTTGATCTTGCATTTTACTATTTGAGTACTGAATAAAGTGTTTTCAATGGTTGAATAAGCTCATACAAGCTCTTCATAGCTGTTATGAGCTTATTTTGTGTTTAATATACTTCATTTCATCCATTACAAACAAGCATAATCTTGGTCAACGAAAGTCAACTGTGGTGCTCTATATTGGCTCAGAGATGGATTTGGGGTGATATATTGCTGGAATTGGGTTATAATTTGGTGTTTTATGATTGGGATAGTACTGTTACTCTGCCAAAATTATGCTAGAACCCAAGTGAGTCTTTTGCCTTTTTCATCACTGTTATAATGCTAGTCTTAATATGATCATGTTAGCTTGATTTTAATGCTTGATTTACTGTTATTGTAGCTCTAGAACAACTGTCACTTAGCTGTCTTAATCTCTGTTATAGTTTAATAGGAGTAATCAGCTTAAATTGCTAATTAGAGTAGTTAAAGGAGTGTTTGGATTAGGCCTTAAAAACTGTGCTAGAGGTTAGAATGTTGGAGTCGATTAGTTGCTTTAGGCTTGTCATAGTTTATTACACTCATATCTGTCCTTGTTTTGTAGCCTTTTGCATTTTAAGTCAAAATCACATGTTTACTGTCATTGATCTCAAAACTGTTTGAATCAGTTGTTGAAATCTTGCATATAGGTATAGATATAGATAAGTTAGCTTGTATTGGCTTCATTCCATCATATAATATCATAATTAGTGCAACACTTTGAATCAAATCTCAGTTAAGTCAAATAACCAAAACAGATTTCAAAAGTCAAAATATGTCAAAACAGGTTTTCATCAAATCTTGCAGGCTTTGTATTAGCTTCATTTGAACTTTTATTGATCTGAAATTTGGCATAATCACTCTTTGGTTGGTGGTCTTGAGAACCACAGATCTGGTTTACACTTTAGCTTATTGAATAAGCCTGTGCAACAACTTAAATATGGGGGTTAGGAGCTGATTTCTGTTAGGATCAGTTAGCATCAATACTTGGTAAACTGCTTATTAGAGGTTATGATTAGAAGTAATTAGTTGATGATAGTTATTTTTAGTATAATTTAGCTTTTGTAGAAGGTCGGTGGCTTATTTTGCTTGTTTGCTTATTTTCAGGTGCTTATTTAGAATCAGTTTACACTGCAGCCCTCATATCTCACACATAAGTTTATGATTTCTTATTTTTCATAGAATTAGATTAATATTTTAGAATTTTCCTGAGTTTTTCATAATTTTTTGTCACTGTTTGCTATTTTTCTCAATTTGAAACAATTTTTAATCACTTTTAAATAGCTTTTATTGCAAATAATTAAGAAAAAGTTCCAAAAAATAATTTTTCAATTTTCCCAGTTTAAGAAAAATATAAAAATCATAAAAAAGATTTTTCCTTATTTTTCCCTTTTTATTTGGTATTTTTCACAATTTAAATTAGATTTAAATAGTTTTAAATTAGTAGAAAATAGAAAAATAATCAGAAAAATAAAAAAATAGTTTTGAAAAGTCTCTTATGGTATTTTAGATTTTATAGAAATAGTTTCATATTTTTCCCTTTGATTTTCATAATTTTTAGTATTTTAAATTAGTTTTAAAAGTTAAAATTTAGTTTTTAATTTTTATATAATCCAGAAAAATCCAAAAAAAAAATAGTGTTAATTCTAAAATAGTTTTCAAATTGCATTTCAAGAGTAAAAGTAATTTTAGGCATTTTTAGGATATAATTTAGACGTAGTTGCTTTTTTTATTACGTTTCGTTAATTCCGTTTTAGTTAAATTTACATTAGGATTTCCCGTAAAATAGATTCCCTTAATTACTTTCCCTATTCCCGTAGTTTAATAAAATCAAATCACAAATCAAAACATCGAGCATTAAATTCCAAACCAATTACGACGTTGGCAATTCACGCCTCGTTGGGAAACGATTCGGGTTGACTAATCCGTATCAACGATCACACACGGGATTTGATTTATTATTCTTTTTCCTAAAGGAATTTGAATCTATATTCGTGATTATTTTTGATATCGATATTGAGGTTTTATCCGTACACACATACCCTTTAGCCTTCATTATCAGAATCGTGTCGAACTGTTTTAAGTTTCTTACGGTTAGTCATTCACAAGTGGCTAGCTTGTGTGAGATAACTTGACGGTTTGGCATTGTGCGAATCAAATTTTAGCAGCGCCGTGGATGTTGTGTCACGACAATATCGTTTGAGGTTTGACGATTAGTGACTCGAGATCCTTCATTCGTGAAGTTACTATTTTTCTATAAAATAAAAAAGTAGTAAAAAAATATTTTCCTTTTTCTTTTGTATATATATATAGCATATTAAAAATACAAAAGATTTTCTCTTGTGTTTTTGCTAATAAATAGAAGACACCAATTATATAACATTCTCAACGGAGGTGTTATCATTAATAAGTTCCCGAACTAAAGATCAAAACTTGCCTTTGTGTCGCTTGTGAGTCGATTTATTTCTATTTGATAAACAAACTGTGTGGTGGGTATAAGGGCGGCTGACATTAAATTGCGGCTGTAAAGAAGCGGGTTTTAATAAGCTTTGCGCTGACCTAAAAAGCTTCTCCGCTCGCTTGTGCGTTTGTCTTATAGAGGGGATTTATTCACTTGGGATTATTGGTTAAGTTCACTGTGTTTTCGAATACCGTTCGTTTTAATTGCATTGGTTTTTGAAAGTGCATGTGCACTCGTTCCAACAACTACTGACCGTACGTGAAACGCTACAATTCCTTGCGAAGGCGAAATAGACGTGCTCCATTAGTCGAACCCGAGATTCGAACTAATCAAATCCCGCCCATCATCGAAATGGCGGAGGACAACCGATCCATGCTAGAGCAACTCCAAGCACCCACCGAGGGTTATGGAGAAGCCATCGTCGTCCCGGCAATCGTTGGCGATAACTTTGAGCTTAAACACGGATTGATAAATTTGGTTTCGTCAAGCCAATTTTACGGTTCGAGAGAGCGATCCTCACTCTCATATCCGACGATTCAACAAGCTCACGTCTACGATCAAGTACCGTAGCACGTTAGGAAGAGGCTATCAAGCTTCTACTCTTCCCGTTTTCACTTGAGGGCTGCCCGGTTTGGCTCGAAAACTACCCTCGATCGATAACCACATGGGAGAATTTAGTGTCAAAATTCGTGAACGAATTCTTCCCACCATCTAAAACAACAAGCCTTAAAATGAAATAACAAAATTCACACAAAGATTTGATGAATCATTTAGTGAGGCATGGGACCGATTCAAAGATTTGCTTAGGCAATGTCCCCATCATGGTTTTTCTGAGTTGCACCAAATTGATACGTTTTATAACGGTTTGAATGAGACTAATCAAGACTCTCTCAATGCCGCCGCGGGTGGTAATTTGTTGAGCCGATCAACGAGAGATGCCTTGTCAATTATTGAGAACAAATCTAAAGTTCGTACATCACGTAGCAAATCGGTTGTTGCCCGAGTGGGTGTTACACCATCATCCTCGTCTTCACGAAAATCGTCTAGCACCGATGCTAAGATTGATAAGCTTACGGACATGATTCAGGCTTTGGTTAAGATTAAGACCGCTAAGGTTAATTCTTCTCCACCCGCTCAAGTCAAAGCGGTGGAAATGACTTGTACTACTTGTGGTGGCCCGCATGCCTACTACAATTGTACCGCCACCGATGGAAATCCTTTCGAAGCTAATGCCGTAACCGAAGGTAACCAATACCGTTCTCAAGTTGAACCAAACCCTCGTGTTAGTAATCAAATGGTACCTCCAGGATTTTCTCAATCAAACAATCGGACTCGTTTTAATCAAAATCAAGTTCGTGGACCAAATGTTCAAAACCAATTCAAAGCCCCACCAAATCAATACCCGAATCAAGGAGTCAATTACAATCAAGGATATCAAAATTCGAGTTATCAAGCTCCACCTTTTCCTTCAAATGAATTCATGAATTACGTTCAACACAATAATGCTACCATCCAAACCATGCAAACTCGGATTTCAAGTTTGAGAAATGAGTTTCAATCTTCATTGACTAGACAAAGCAATGAGTTTAGGAATGAGATTCGACTTCAGAACAACAAATTGGATGCTTCGCAGAATAAAATTGAGAACATGTTGAATGCTGTTTTGTGTAAGGTCAGTCAACCCTCGAGTTCGGGATCTCTTCCAAGTGATACCATTCCCAACCCGAAGGGTGAGTTGAAAGCTATAACCACACGAGTGTAAGGCTTATGACGAACCATCGTTTCCTACTCATTTGGTGGAGGAGGAATGAGAACCCGTGGTTATTGAAGAAAATGTGCAGCCTGCACCCGTCCCACCTCCGGTCATTCGGACTCGATTCGAACCCGATGTTCGAAGACTACTCTCAAACCCTCACTTCCTTATCCGTCTAGACTTCAAGATCAAAGGATTCGTGATAAAACCGAAAACCAAATGGAGAAATTTGTTGAAATCATTCAATCCTTGAATTTTAACATCAGTTTCACTGACGCTTTACTCCTCATGCTTTGAAATTTGCGCCATGATAAAAATTTAGTGAGTAATAAGGAAAAGTTGGCCGAAATTGCAAAAACGCCGTTGAATGAGAATTGCTCGTGGTGCTCCTCAAGAAACTTCCGAAAAGTTAGGAGACCCCGGCAAATTTCTTATCCTTGTGAGTTTCGGGAATTGTGAAATGCTCCGTCTTGGCCGATCTTGGTGCAAGTATTAACTTAATGCCTCTTTCGATTTATAACAAGCTTTCTCTCCTGGATCTCACTCCTACTAAGATGACTCTTGAACTCATGAGACCGATCAACCTCTATTTCGAAAGGAATCGCCGAGGATGTCTATGTGAAGGTCGGACCACTACATTTTCCCGCCGACTTCGTTGTCGTTGACTTTGATCTGATTCCGAGTGCCGCTTATTCTCGGGAGACCTTTCTTACGAACGGGCGTCGCGATGATTGGCGTTTATGAAGGAGAAATTACTTTACGATCTCATAAGGAAACCGTCTCATTTAACATTAACCATCCTTTGAGATACTCCTCCAATTATGATGATGCTTCTATTAATCGAATCGACGTTCTCGATATTGCTACGGAGGAGTATGCTCAAGAGCTTCTTAATTTTATGAGTGGTAATCCCACTATTCATTCTGAAAATATTGAACCATCTTCGAGCCTATTATTGCAGATTCTTCCCCTCTCTCACTCTGTTCGAGGTGATTTCATTTTGGAAGAAATCGATGAGTTTCTTCGCTTGATGATGAATCGATTCCACCGGGAATTGATGATGGTGTTTATGATTCGGAAGGAGATATCCGTTATCTTGAGCAATTGTTGAATGAAGATCCATTACCGTCACTCCTAAGAAAGAGATCACGATTAACGAAATCAAAGAAGTACAAGCGTCGATGAAAATCCTCCGGAGCCAGAGCTCAAGGATTTACCTCCTCATCTTGAATACGCTTTTCTTGAAAAACCGAACAAATTTCCCGTCATCATTGCTAAAAACTTGAAAGATGAGGAGAAGACCACACTTTTGGATGTCCTTCGAAAACATAAAAATGCCATCGCTTGGCAAATTTATGATATCAAGGGCATAAACCCTCGTTTTTGTACTCACAAGATCTTAATGGAGGACGATTGTAAACCCGTTATACAACAACAACGTAGGGTTAATCCGAAAATTCATGAGGTTATCAAAAAGGAAGTTCTGAAACTTCGTCTTTGGAATCATTTACCCAATCTCTGATAGCTCATGGGTTAGCCCTATCCATTGTGTTCCTAAGAAAGGTGGAATGACCATTGTTACCAATGAAGATAATGAATTGATTTCCACACGCCTCGTCACCGGATGGAGGGTGTGTATTGATTACCGAAAATTGAACGATGCTACTCGCAGGACCATTTCCGCTACCTTTTATGGATCAAATGCTTGAACGTTTAGCGGGGAATGAGTTCTATTGCTTCCTCGATGGTTTTTCCGGTTACTTTCAAATTCGATTGATCCGCATGATCAAGAAAAGCGACTTTCACGTGCCCTTATGGAACGTTTGCTTATCGACGAATGCCATTTGGCTTATGCAATGCTCGATGCGTTCCAAAGGTGCATGATGGCTATTTTTCATGACATGATCGAGAAGTCTATGGAAGTTTTTATGGGCGATTTCTCGGTTTATGGAGATTCTTTCACTTCTTGCCTCTCTCATCTAGACCACATGCTCAAGCGGTGTGAAGACACCAACTTGGTCTTGAATTGGGAGAAGTGCCATTTCATGGTTCGAGGGCATTGTCCTCGGCCATAAGATTTCAAAATCTGGGATTGAGGTCGACAGAGCTAAAGTCGACGTTATAGCTAAACTCCCTCATCCCACTAGTCGAAAGGTATTAGTTTTAGGTCATGCCGGTTTCTATCGCCGTTTCATCCAAGATTTCTCTAAGATAGCCCGCCCTCTGACCCATTGATTCATGCTAAACAGTCAAGCTACCTCACACAAACCGGCCACTTGTGAATGGCCGACCGTAAGAAGCTTAAAACCGCTTAAAACACAAATGCAATGAAGATCAGAGGAATGATGGATTCCCGGGTCGTTAAGTCCCACGGAGGATGAATTGGTGTATAAACACTTGATCAGATGGTATAATGATCACTAAGGATAGTGATCAGTAAGGTTTTTGATGGAAAATTACCTAAAGAAAAGATTTACAAATTAAAGCGACTTAAATGCAAATTAAAAGAAATTAAAAAGTTAAAATCTATTAAATAAACGCTATCACTATTTTTACAATGATGTTTTTGTGTTTTTATGAAATAAAATATCTTAAATAAACTATTTTAACTAAAACGTAAACTCAAATTATCTATAAACGTAGTTTAAAATGAAAGCGAAGTGTTCACGTTTTAAAAGTGCAGCTAGGCGCAAGCAAGCGTAAAATTTATGAAATAAAAGGCCTACAGAGTGTAAAAATAATTTTTTACTTACTATATGATAAAAGAAATTTTTAGAAAAAAGATTTATATTTTTTGACTTTTATATTTTTTATTATGATTTAATTACTATAAAACACTAATTAATTGATTAAAAATATTAAAACTAATTAGAAAAATCTCAACTATTTACAGAAAATACTTAATACTAATCTGATTTAATAAAAATACTAAATTTGGAAAAAGCTACTTTGGATAAGCTAGAAATAAGCTTAAATACTCGTTTAAGCTTAAAATGAAAAACGTGTATAAGAGATATATGCGTGTAAGATTTTAACGAGAAAAGACCAGAAACAATGGTTACGGTACACCACTTATCACCTTCACAAGGGGAGGTCTCAGTTGGAGCACTTTTGCCTACCCTTTTGCTAATTATATTTTTTTTTTCGATTTTTCTTTTTACAAACTTGTTAAGACCATGAAGATAAGCACTTTTTATAATTGTGACTTTTAACAAATACCAGCGATAAGCAGAATAAGCTCAAAAATCACAACGATGGCAAGAAAAATGAAATAAGCCTAAGTTTTTAAGTTAAAATGGCTATAAGCTATGAAATAAGCTAAAGATAAACTAAAATAAGCTAAGTGACTTAAAATAAGCTAATTATATCAACTGAATAAGCACAAAGACTAGAGATAAGCACTTAATAAGCACAAATAAGCTAAAACTCACCTTTGTTACCGCGAGTCTTGTTGAATTACTAGGTACTTTATAAGCTACTTTTAAGCTATGTAATAAGCTAAAAATTGGAAACCAACTTTGGATTTGACAAGATCACCAGTTAGGCTTTCCAAAAAGCTAAAGTACAAAGATTAGCTTATACTAATGAGCTTTTAAGAAGCTCTTGAAAAAGCGATCAACTCGACCAAGCGATACATTTAGACAAAATGGACAGATTTGAAATCAATAAGCAGACCAACTAAACAAGCTAGAAATTGAAAAGTTAAACTTGTAACCTTTAAATGGCTAGGTTAGCTACACAAAACACTAAAACTCACAAGCTGAGATTCATCAATAAGCTCTGTGAGAGCTTATTAACTGGGTAGCTCGGTGCTGAGGGGGGAGGTTTTCGATTAAAGGGTCCAAAAGAAGCTACAAAATAAGCTATCTATGAGCTAATTTTATTAAAGCTAGTATTTTTATATTTTTATTTAGCAGCTAAATATTATTTTCCCTAAAGGAATTAAGCTAAAACCTAGTATTAAACATACAATAAAATTCTAAGTTTTATTCAGCATTTATTTGAGAAATTTGACTTTTGATAAAAATAAACTAGTTTGACTTTTATGAATTTATAATGATCCTAGATGACTGAATTAGTTGTAATAAGCTACAATAAGACTGAATTAGGCTAAGTTATCAAGATTAAAGCTACTGTGATAAGTTTGATACTCTAACTCCTAACGATTTACTAAGTAAAATGAAATTAAAGGAAAGTTTGACTTTACACAAAGTAAGGACTGGTTTTTCTGGTTTCTATGAGTATTTAGGTACTAGTGAGACACAAAACTACAACAAGCAACAACACATATGATCTTTATCACAGTAAACAGTGAAAACAAACACCCTTTTATGAGAATTTGTTCTTGTGTTTTTAAAGAGTTTCAAAGATTAAATCCAAACAATGATTCTGAGACCATATATAATCATTTAATAAGACTAAATGAACAATAAATACTTGATCATAACAACATTAAACTAGGAATTGACAAATATGCTCTATTATTTGTGAAAATGAGATTCTTGCAAACTACTAATTTAAAAGAACAAACAAGCGCTTTTATAGTTTATTTTAACTTAACTATAGCTAATAAACATTCAAACACAGAGATATAAGCTTAAAACTATTAAGCAGTAAAAGCAACAAATGAGCTAAAGGCTTACAAATGCTTCCCAAGCTGGCGAGAACAATGACCAAGTAGAACTTCCTATAGAACCTCCACAGGTTCACTAACCCATTCCCATCCAAAAACGGTGCATCGACTTGTTTGCACCATATCCATGGATTTTTGATTTTTAACTATTTTCTTGGTAATTTTTGGTATTTTTCTATTTTGAAGCTAAACTGAATTATAAATGATTTTAAAAGCTTAAATAAGTTATTATAAGCTTAAATAAACTTATTGAGCTTAGAACCACAACAATAAACAACTTAAACCAATATTTGAGATTTTGCTAAAAAATTTGCATAAATTGTATACTTGCATAAAACTTAAAATTGAGACTGGAAATATGTTTGATATACTTTGGAATGAGATTACAAATAACTTGAAACTTTAAACATAATTTGGAAAACTTAAAGAAATTAAAGCGACATACATGAAATTTTAAAGTTAACTACTACTTCTCTCTTTTCTCTGCCTCTTTTATGCATCATTGAGCTCACACGTGTCCTTAGGAGTAGATCCACCTCTCATTTTGGCCAATGAGAGAGTAATGAGTGTTTTAGCCAATTTTCCATTTTGGCGGGAAGTGGTACTTTTGACTTGTAGGTTCTGAAAACTAGCACTAGGGGGCATTAATTGTGGGGGTTGAGTGGGGAGGTGATGATGATGGGGTGGAAAAGGTGATGGGAAGAAGGTGGGGTGTTGCAGGGTGTTGGTCGGGGGAGAAGCATGAGGTGGAGGGAAAGAGGTTTGTTTGGTTTTGTTTACCAGGGGTCCAAAAGAGAGAAAGGGGTCAAGGGCTAAGGCAGGGGGGGTCCAAAATGGTGTAAAGTGGCAGGGTCAAATGCATTTTGACAAGGCCTGGATAAGTTAATAAGATAAGGACCAAAACTGTAAATACTTCAATCTTGAGGGACCAAACTGCCAATACTCCAAAGTTACCATAAGGACTGAAATTGACAAACTCTAATAGTGCAAGGACTATTTTTGACATTTTCACATTTTCAAAGGACTATTTTTGCCAAATTCCAAAGTGTAGGGACCTAAGTTGTAATTTTGTAAATTTGAATCTCAAGGATCAATTTTGACAACTTAGGAATCCCTAGGGACTTAAAATGATATTTTTTTTTATTTGGATTTACCAGGGGAATTTTTGACAACTTTTGAAACTTGGGGACTAAAGCGCCAATTATGCAAACTTGATACGTTTTCACCGATTTTGATATTTTGCATTTAAAACACATAAAACACTTATTTATGATATTTTATCATTTTGATACATTTAAAGTGTTTTCGGATGTTTTCTGATTTAATTGTACAAAAATGATGAGTATTTACACACTCATCAATCCCCCACACTAAGATATTGCTAGTCCCTAGCAATGATTTGAAGCTTTAATGGATTTTAAAGACTCTTTACCAAAAGCCATTACTTCGGGTAGCCAAATGTTTGATTCAAGTAAGAACTTTGGTACAGATAACCAAGTGATTTTGAGCAAACCACCGACTTCAATGGATTTGATTTGTCTTTACCGTAGCCGTACCCATACGGACTAGCCAACTCTTAGATAAATTATCGGTATTATCTTTGGTGGTGATTACCAATTATGGTTTTTCACTTTGCCTTTACCACAAGCCATAAACTTGCGGGCTAGCCAACTCTTCACTTTTAGGATATGGTGAGTTGAATACCATACAATTTTGGGCAAATTGCAAGCCGTCAACGGTTTTGAGATATCTTTACCAAGAGCCGTTTGCTCTTGGATTAGCCAATCCTTTTTGTTTATTAGACAAGCGGTTGATAACCATAAGATGAGTAAGTGTAAAACACTTACTCCAAAAAAAATTTTGGCCAAAGCGGGGAATTGGGATAATTATATGATAAAATTAAGTGAGAATTCCCCACACTTAGAAATGAATATTTCCCTCAATATTCAAAGTAGGCGGTTATCCAGAAACATAGAACGTAAAAGGGAAATACTACGGCCATTATTTGGAATTTTTTTTTTTTTTTTTAGAAACACTTATATATATCACAACATGTGGGGCAAACCCCAGCACTAGGGTGGTAGAAAATAGAAAGAAGTAGAAATATGGGTGAAAACCCATATGGCATGCTCTTTTTTTTGATTACCGAATTCGCTAGCTTGACTCGATCGCATTCATTGGTTCATGGGGAAAGTTTGAAGATCGGGACAATTCACGGGAGGAATGTCCTCTCAAAGTAATGCTTCACCGATGACCATTCACTTTAAAGTTTGGACCATCGGGTTGAGATAACTCAATTGTGCCATAAGGATAAACCTTAGTGATAGTAAATGGTCGGACCAGCGGGATTTAAGCTTTCGAAAATCTTCAATCAGGAGTTGAAAAGAAGGACTTCGATCACCAGGTTGAAGCGGTTTTGATCTTTGAGTCATGAATCTTCTTTGTCTTTTCTTTGTAGATCAAAGAGTTCTCGTAAGCTTGATCACGGAGTTCATTTAATTCATTCATTTGAACTTTCCGGTGATCACCCGTGATCTGAATATCGAAGTTGGCATGCTTCAAGGCCCGGTATGCCTTGTGCTCTAACTCAACAGTGATGACATGCCTTCCCATACACCGGCTTGTATGGAGTGCACCCGATGGGTGTTTTATAAGGCTGTCCGGAAGCCCGGAGTCGTCATCTAGCTTATCCGACCAAGAGACGCGGTTTTAGCCAACCGTCCTCTCAATTCTTTGATCCCTCGGTTTGAAACTTCCACTTGCCTTGTTTTGGGGTGGTGCAGATGAAAAGGCGGTGAGTTACACCATACTTACGCATGACTCTTTCAAAGCGGTCATTGCAGAAATGCATACCACGATCACTGATTATGGCTCGTGGAGTTCCAAACCTAGCAAACAAGGATTTTAAGAATTTCACTACAGCTCGGGCATCGTTGGTAGGCGAAGCCTTAGCCAACCCATTTTGACAAGTAGTCAACGGCCACGAGGATGTACTTATTACCGAGAGAAGAAGGGAATGGCCCCATAAAGTCAATGCCCCAGATGTCAAAGATCTCACACACTTGAATGGCGTTTTGTGACATTTCATTCCTTTGTGAGATATTCGCGTGGCGTTGACAAGCGTCCGCGGGCTTTAACGAATTCATGGCATCCTTGTAGATTGTGGGCCATAGAATCCGGAATCAAACACCTTCTTGGCGGTGTAGTTGGGGCTATGATGTCCCCGATGGAGTCGACATGGCAAGCTTTGAGAATGTCAATAGCTTCACATATATACACAAACGGATGACTTGATCCGCAATTTTAAACAAGAGGGTCGTCCCGAAATGTTTAACATCCTTGAAGAATTTGTTCTTCGTTGGGGCGACATCCCTTTCAATATGAAGTTACCGCGCTGGTAATTTCGGCGGTCGGCAAACCATGGGGTAGAAGAGTCTCCAAAAGAAACGCATTGAGTGTTTAGGAAATGTTTCATTTATTTCCTTTTCTCGAAAACATCTTGGTGAGGGTTCTCTAATCGAGGATAGATGATCGGCAGCTAGGTTCTCGGCTCCTTTTTTATCGCATATAATGATATCAAATTCACGGAGGAGAGAACCCAGCGGAGCAATCTCGGCTTTGCATCTTGTTTTGCAAAGAGATATTTAAAGCCAGTGATCCGTATACACTCACGCATTTGGTCAAGATGAGGTATATGGCGAAATTTCTCAAAGCATACACACCGGCTAATAGTTCTTTTTTAGTGGTGTAATGGGTTTGAGCTTCGATCATAGTCTTACTTGCGTAGTGTATAGGAGTGAAAAATGCTTTGTTTCGTTGCCCAGGCTGCACATAGCAAAATCACTTGCATACATGAGCTCGAAGGGGTAAATCCTGACGGGGCAACTAGAATGGGTGCTTCCGTAAGCCTCTTTAGTGTCTCAAAGCGGCCTTTTCGGAGAAGATAAAGGAGCTTCTTTCAAGAAGATGGGTCATAGGCGGCGATTTTGGAAAAATCACGTATGAATCTGCGATAAAACCGGCATGACCGAAAACTCCTAATACCTTTACGGTAGGTAGGATGAGGTAGTTAGCAATAACATCAACTTTTGCTCTATCTACCTCAATCCCGTTTTTGAAATCTTATGGCCAAGGACTATGCCTTCTTTGACCATAAAGTGACTCTTCTCCCGGTTTAGACATAGATTGGTGTCTTCACACCTTTTTAGCATTTTTTCTAAATGGGAGAGACATGTTTGAAAATGAATCCCGATGACCGAAGTCATCCATAAACACTACCTCCATTGTTTCCCCGATCATGTCGTGGAATATGGCCATCATACAGCGTTGGACGTGCGAGGCACATAAGCCAAAGGCATACGCGTTGTAGGCAAAAGTTCGTATGGGCAGGTGAATGTGGTCTTCTCTTGATCCTGTGGATCAATGGGGATCTGAAAGTAACCTGAGAAACCATCAAGGAAATAATAGTACTCATTCCACCTTTAATCTCTCAAGCATCTGGTCCATGAAGGGTAGAGGAAAATGGTCTTTACGGGTGGCTGCGTTTAACTTGCGATAGTCAATACACACCGCCATCCGTAACCTTCCAGTTGGAATTAACTTCGTTTTCTTCATTAAGTGACAACAGTTATGCCACCCTTTTTGGAACAGTGAATGTCGGGCTAACGAGGACTATCCGAGATAGGGTAAATCAATCACCATCAAGAAGTTTGATAACCTCTTGTTTGATAACATCATGGATCTTTGGATTCACACTTCCTCTGATGTTGAGCTAGCTTGGAGAATCATCCTCCATCAAGATTTTGTGAGTACAAAATTGAGTTGATACTTAATGTCGGAGAGTTTCAAGCAATTGCTTGCTTGTGTGACTTCAAGACCTTTATGAGGCGATCTTTTCATCTTTACTCAAATCTCGAGCAATAATGTGAGCAATTTATCATCACCTTCAAGAAATGCATACTCGAGATGAGGCGGTAAGTCCTTAAGTTCGACTGAAATTCTTGATTTTCTCAGCGACTTGACTTCCTTGTTATGAAGGTTTAAGCGGGAGGAGTGGAGGAAGTGTCTGATTTAACAACTTCTCAAGAATAAGAATATCTCCCTCCGGATTAATCTCATGGTGATTAATCTCTTCAAGAATTGCATCACTAATGTGAGGGGTTGATGAATGATCATCTTTAAGTAACTTCTCAATGAAAGTATGTCCCCTCGATAATTGGGCGTGATCAATTTCCCATGAGCAGAATCACTAGCAAGTATTCTTCAATCTCTTCCAAGATGAAGTCGCTAAAGCGGAGTGAGAGAAGGAGTAGAATTGGCTATGATAGGTTGAGAAGATGTGGTGGGATTCCCACTCACAGAATTATGAGAATAACCAAGAACTTCTTGAGAGTACTCTTGAACAACATCAATGATATCGATTCGGTTAACCGCTGAATCATAGTTTGCGGAGTACCGAAGTTTGATCAAGGTTAAAGGTAGCTGACTTCTGTTACCAACCGTAATGTGATTTCTTGCTCAAATACATCAATGAGAAGCCGCGGCTTTGTTCTCGGGAATCCTCTTCCAACAATGAAGGAACCGTGGTCGGCGCCAAAATCAACAACTACAAAGTCAAATTTGGAAAATGGAACTTTCCTACTTTCAAATACGCCCTCGGCAATTCCAAGGCGGGATATT
>OU343220.1:266436999-266471504 GCA_910596185.1 Chrysanthemum makinoi
TTAAAATAACTGTTTTGGCAAAACGTTTTTAAACTTTAATAAGTGGATCATTGTTTTTAAACTAGTTCTTGTACGAGGGTTTCATTCTCGGCGTAACAGTTTTAGGCGTTTTGGCTCATCAAGTTTCACACTTTTGTGTTATTTTGGTGATATTGAAGCTATTCCATAACCAAAATCTGGTTTAGAAACAAATTTGGGCAAAAGTCATCTTACGAGTAGAACTACGCGTATCAAAACCCTAGTTCTCTGGCGTAACATTATCCTTGGTTTGATCTTCGTTTTCGTGGTTTTACTCCGTGTTTTCTTGCTTGGATAAGCCTGAAAATACGTCGACTTTGGATATCTTTTGCACTGTGATAGTGTAAAGATCATTTGGGATAAAACCCTAAACTTACGCATAAGCATAAAGCTTGCGCGTAGAAATCCTACGCATAAGATTCATCTTACGCCTAAGCCTAGTCTTACGCATAAGTTAATCCTACGCCTAACTTTCTACGCTAACTTTGTGTCTACCATAACTTTAGCGTCTTTTCCCTACTTACTTGCGTAAGCTAAATCTACAGCGTAACTAGTACTGATTACTTTAGCGTAACTTTGGTGTTTTTTACGCATAAGTCTCACTTGGTTTATTGTGCTTTCTACGCCTAAGGACACTTCATCAACAAAGGTTCATTAGACTACAAAGATCCATTTTACCAACACAAGTTTTCAACATGTCACAACCACCATACTCTAACTATTTCCTTTACACTTATTCTCAACGTCAACAACAACTAACTCCACAACATCAACAATGGAATCAACAACAAGCAATTTATCAACAACAATTTAATCAACAACATACTCCACAACTTGCCGCAATTCCTCAACCTCAAATGGTTCAACCACCACCAAGTCTTCAAGTTCAACCCTACACAAATGACTTCAATCAACATCCATCAAGGAACACTATGAAGGAACCCACTTGGTTTGCAAAGATGTGTGAAGCTTTAAGCAGCCAACAATCAATTCATGAGGCTGGATCACTTGATAGACCTCCAATGCTCACTCCAGGAAACTACGATCAATGGGTGATAAGGTTCTTTAGGTTTTGTGATCTGAAGAAGCCACATGGAAAGTTCTTAAAGAAGGTTATCTTGGAAGGTCCATTTGGATGCCTACTGTTATCGTACCCGCCGATCCTAATGCTAATCCACCAAGAGATGAACAATCCAACATTGCCTCTGTTTGCCGACTGAATCCTGAGGAACTTCTACACTATAAAGCTGATGAGCTTGCAATGCAATATATCCTTTTAGGATTACCTAACCCAATTCTTCGAAGTGTTGATGCTCAAAAGACTGCAAAGGAATGTGGGATCATATTCATCTTCTTATGGAAGGATCTGTACTCAATCAGGAGGATTTGGAATCCAAAATTTACTTGCTTATGACACTTCATGATTGAACACGGAGACACTAGAGTCTTATCATCATCGTTTTCAGACATCATCAATGATTTGGATAAACACAACATCATCATGCCAAGAATTGCAGTGAATACTAAGTTCCTGAGTAGTCTTGGTCCTGAATGGGAGAAGTATGTTATTTTTCTCCGTCAAGCGAAGAATATGCATCATTCTACATATGGATTGTTGTATGATTACTTGAAGCCTCATGAAAAGGAAGTTGATAGGGAAAGGATTCTCCGTGCTCAAATTGCTCACCGACACATCGAAAATCAACAACTTGCCTTATATGCTCAAATCAGTTATTCTCCTCAACCAGCAACTCAACCAACTCCTACAATCACACCATATGATCCTTCACAGCCTCAATCTCAACAAACTCAATTGGTTCCATACAACAACAACAATGCTCAAGCACTTGTCAGTGAAGCTAATGAGAAATCTGATCCGTTCGAAGCACTGCAACAAGGATTTGCTATGATTGCTAATGCCTTTAGCCGTTATACCAACAAATCAACAACGTATTCGTTCCTCATCTAAAGGAATCAAAATTGTTTGTGAACAATGGGCAGAGTTGAAGTTGAGAATCGTGGTTATGGTCGTCAGATGAAGGTGGTCAAGGGTTTATGCTGTGGGTAGGAATAACAATCGAGCTCAAGGGTAATTGGAGCAATGCTCAAAATGGGTTGAATGGTCTTGATGCTACAACTGCAATGAGAAGGGACACGCTGTCATGCTTAAGCCGAGGACGAGGTGCTTATCACAAAGAGGCTCTTCTTTTGGCTCTTAAGGATGAAGCTGGTGGAACTCTCACAGGACAAAATGACGTTATGGAAAATGCAGACTCAGATGATGATATGGAGGATTTGCAGGCCAATTCAGCTGTTATGTTGATGGCTAATATGCATGAGTTACACATGAGTGACACAGGCCCAGTATGCGACAGCGATGGCTTGTCTCCAGGTACCCGAACAAACCATATTCATCTCTGATCCACATATCTCCTTAACATTTGAATCCAGCAAGGCTGAGAATGTTCAAATAGGTGATCCACATCTCATTCCGGCGATTTTCAATTAGACCCGTGGTTATATTTGTGATCAAGATGACCAAATGGTTTCCCTTGATAATCAAATTGACTCGATGGTTATATGAGGATCTAAGTAATGATCATGTTGTGACTCACGTTGAACATGCCGAACTTTACCTCATCCAAGATTTTTTCTCGTTTAATACAAGACCAACAAACCATAGTGGAAGAATGTCATGCAATTAATCAGGATTTGAAAGTAAAAATGCCTTTACATTAACCAAGGATTTTGAATGTTTACGAAACGTAACTTTTCAAAACTCAGAAAAACGTGAAAAGGTTTTTGGGCTTAGCCTTTGCTAAATCTCATCAAAATGAAAAATATTTAGAGAAGATGCGGCGTGATCTAGCCGCTAAGGTGATACGCTTACACACCGCGTTCGGGGTCAAAGGAACTTCCTTTTCGTCGAGCAAGTTTTTCAACACCCTAGGCAGTGAACCTAATCGTTGTAGTGTAGTATTAGGGTAAGCCACGGGAATTGATATCGTTCTCTAGGGGAATAGGAATGCTAGTGAGAAGTTACTACGCTAAGGTTGGGGTTGAGGAAGATTATTTTTTATCTTTTATGTTTTTTTAGAAAAGGAAAAGTACGAATCTCGGGGTTTGGATTTGGGGGTTGGTATTTCTACCGATTACTCTACTATTATCTAATTATCTAAACTAAGGTGGTGGTAGTCTATGTCTAATTATTGTGTGCTCGTATGATAGTTTAAAGATGTGTTTACTTAGGTTTTACTACTCCTTAATTATCTCCTATTGGTGGTTGAATTGTCACGTCCTTATTCTTAGTTGCGTTGTGTCTCTAAAGTTGTAGGGTATGCGTTTCTCCCTAACTCTTTGAAGTTACCAAAGGGTCTCGTCTACAAAACCCACTAGGGATGATAAACTCTAACTCTAAGGCCTCTTTGGATAGTTTAGCTTACAACAACTCATAGTGCTATAACCTAAGGTTCACAAAGATTAATCAAGCATTAAGTACACAACGAATGACCTATCGCATTACTAGATCATTAATCAACTAAGATAAGAAACAACCAATCAATATTCAATAATTAAGTTTCATATTCCCTAAGCAAACACACAAGTAAATTAGCCGGACATGGAGAACATGCAAGCATACACACAAATAATTGAAGACATAATTAAATTAATGAAGTAAACAACTTATCTTGGTGTAAGATAGGGTTTAAAACCCTAAAATACGACCTTAACAGTTTTGGTTTTACTCCAAAAGTTTACCCAAAAGACTACTCTCTAAAACTGAAAAATTCGGATTCTATATATAAGATTACATGTGCGGCGTCTTATGATTTGTGACGCCGTCGTGTCGCCGTCATTAGGGTTTCGTCTTGGCCCAGTTAATCTTGCGACGGCGTCACCTTATGCTTGTGACGCCGTCCTCTTTAGCTTCTGACGTCGTCTGGATTGAATCTAGGCGTCGAGTTGCGACGGCCTACTCTTTTAAACCGACGCCGTCACTTGAAAATAGCAATTTCTCTTCTGAGCCGTCACAACTTCCTCCGACGGCGTCGCAGATTAAGCAGTGACGCCGTCCCTATCAACGAGTGTCTCGATTCTTGACTTTGGCCATTTTCTTCATATATCCGCCTTTTAGTCCAAATAAATGCCATACAGCAGTTTGCCTTCAAGAGACCTAAAAAGTGAAAAGGAGCGATATTAAGCAATAACGGATACAAAAGTGATCAAATAAGGGCTTAAATGACCCCTCAAAAAGTACATTTTTAAATCTTATCAAATATTCCTACACTTGGTATTTGCTTGTCCTCAAGCAAATGTGCTTTTAGCCAATTAATTTATAAGTTAGGGGTCATGAAGCATTGGTTTAAAACAGGCCACAACACATATAAGCCCCGAGAAACTAACAAGCGAAAATTACATACTAGCACCTCACATGGGGTGTTTGGATACTCACATCTCTCGGTGTATATGAAATATAACAAGTTGGAAATGGAAGATAAACACTCATTAACCGTCCTAGTATATAGATTACCATAGGCTTGAGAATAGATCAAACCTCCATCGCTTTGGCGTAAGCACCTAGGAAAGACTATCAAAGAGGTCTTTAAGGGGTTGTAACGTTAGGCTTACGGTAGGGAAACAAAGGGTTTGGTGGGATAGGCTTTTTAGTGGTGGCAAGTCAAAAATCTCTATGTTACATGCATACGAAGAATGGCGTTGCTAAGCCAAGACTCGACACTCTAAACTCTAGATAACTGAATAAACATACATAAATTTAAAGATAGATGTAGGATGGTAGCCCGTATATTTTTTTTTGAACACTCTATTTTTTTCTTTTCTCTTTTTTTTTTTTTTTTTTTCATACACTTTTACTCTACCATCCTCTACGATAACATCAAAATGATAGGGGTTTATAGTACATCCCTACACTTGAGTTTTTATTACTCTAACACTAATTTGACCGAATTGAAAAGATCAAAACACTTGGAGTACGTTATTATAAAATAAAGGGAAAGCGTTCCCTTTTAGTCATTTAAAACTTTAACTTTTCCCATGAGTCCCAATCGTCCCAAAGCTGTATACAAAGGATATGACTCGACTTAGCAACTCATGCAAGCAACTAGATAATTGAACTAAGGGTTTAGGGTGATAACAATAATGCACTAAAAGTGAGTGCATATAGGGTAGGCTAAAGGCGATTTGGGTGTACATTTGGGGGTGGGGTGTAAACAATGCTCTTCATTGATATTCGGAAAAACCAAAACATCACGAGAACTGCGAAAAGGATAGGCTTAGAGGGGTTAACTAGGGGTATCGTGTACTAAAGATGAGTACAACGCAAAGGTGTGGGGAATTACTCAACCAATGTGGAAGAAGTAATTATATTACGGGTATCAAACAAGGGTTATCCTAATGCCTCTTATCATTTAGTTATTCCTAACTACACAAGTGTAGTCTTACTAGCGATCTCGGAATGCATCACAAAACAAGTTCTAGAATATAATATACTACCGGTTCACACTCTAAGCATTAAAGATGAATGCTTTAATTCCTACTAAATCTAAGGCGATCCTCACATTTTGGGTGGAATTTAAGTGGTAAAGGGTTTTGTGCTAGTCATATAACTTCCTATCCGTGAGGCGCTTTTGTTAAGACTAATGGCCTCCTATATATATTATGAAAATTTTAAATTTGGTGCCAAAATTACCTTACCCGACATTTTCTCATTGTTTATTACGAAAATGCAATTGGACAAAGCAAATAATCAAGGATAAGCATAGTTTCAAAGTTCCGTTTTATTTTCCCTCCCTACACTTAAGCGAACATTGTCCCCAATGTTCCCCTAAAGTATCAAAGTTATGATAAAAGAAGGTAATTAAAAGCGAAAGAAACTAGTACTCCCCTGATTAGCTCGGTAGGATCCGTGTGTGAAGTAGTGGTTAAATCCTTTCCAGAAGAATGTATCGTGAAAAACTCCTCCAACTTTATGTATCTTCTTCTTGATAACAAAAAACGCACACTTGAAGAAAACAAACGAACCTTCCAGCGTAAAATCGTGGTAATAATATATATATATAAGACTCGATTTAAACTAGGATATAATGCTTGTGGAATGGATGTTTACATAATTTCTAAGAAAATTAAGACCTGGAAATTTCCAAAAATTTTAAGTAGCTCAGAAAATGAGAAAAGTGATCGATGTTTTTATTCCTTCCGGCGAGTCAGAGTTCGCAATCTGGCGAGTCAGTTATCGACAAAAGCGGTATCACGATTTTCTGGAAAAAATTCTGAAAATTTATATCTTTAGAATCTGGAAAATTTACGCAAAACATCCATTATTACTCGATACAAGCATTTGACTCGAACAAACACGCAAATATATCTTTTAAATTAATTGTTATTCTCATGTTCAAGTTTCTTATGAAAAAGTGTGTAATCCTCCCTACACTTATCCTTTATGTAAAATACCTTTATATGCAATTAAGGCGAGGTTAAAAACAAAATAAAGCATTTTTACAAATTTAAACATGAGAATAAACAATCAATAAAGATATATGACACTAACAAGCAAACAATTAAGCATGGGTTGCCTCCCACGGCGCTTTTCTTTATTTAAGAGTCTTGTAGCTAGACTCGTAGTCGTGTCCCTACGTGGTCTCGTTTTGCATTCTCAATGAGAATTCTATCATGTTGACAAAATTTTTATCGACTCTATACCTAGGCCTAGGGTCAAAGCAATCCCTATAATAAAATCCTTCTTTTCCCATGAATTTATGGCCTTTTTCAACATCGTCTTTGCTTTTGTCCTCAAAAGCTCTAATGTGTCTAAGTTCAGGGGATGAATGGCCATATTCATTAAAATCTTCCAAGGCATCCTATAAGTAATCTCATACGTTCCCTTACGTAAATCTAACCGTTCCATCATACTTGTTATGGCTCATTTTATATTTCAACAAGCGGTTTTCCTAGCACTACTTGAGATAAGCTATAGTCAATAATGCATCCTACATCTTCTAGGACCACGAAATCAACTAGGTAGGTGAAATTTCCTACGAAGACATGTACATCCCAAGCTCTTCCCACGAAGTTACAAACTCCACCCGGATACTTAGGGGTCTCTCCTAATATTAAGTTAAAGCTCATTCATAATGTCATTGTGAACATAATGGATGACATCACATTGATGGGAAGTCCGGTATCTATGTAGCTTTTGTTAAATATTCCTATATCCGATCATACAAGGGATTTTTAGGTTCCAAGGTTCCTCTCTCCTAATATTTGGGCAAATCCTAATGATTGGTGATCGTGGATTATCAATTATATATTGATGGTATGCAATCTCTTCCTTAGTGGGGTAAAGATTGAAATAAGCACTATCTTCTTCGTCAATCCTATTCAACTCGCTAAGTCTTTGATTTCATCAATGATTTGGTTCTTGAAGAGGTTGAAGGGTGATGGTGGTGGTTGACTTGGATTTGGTGAGCACAACTTACCAGGGGTAGTGAGATCTTCCCAATTTGAAATAGATCCTTGGGAAGATGAAAAAAACCTTTACTAGCTTGTTTCTTAAAGAGAATTGGAAAAGCTTAGCAGAATGCGTGGTCTCCAGTATTAGCATCGGAGTCAATAGAATCGAAAATTTTAAGGAAGTCCTTAAGATGCTGATTAGGATCTTCAGAGCGAAGTCCATGGAATGCACATCCATTTTGCACCAACCGGATGGTGTCGGATCGCAAGGCGTAATTTGGGCTTGTCGGGAAGCTCAATGGTGTTCTATAGCCTAGGTGGCTAGGTCTCGAGTATTCACCAAAATTACGGTGGTCTCTTGGCGGGACAATGATTTGAGGGTTTCACCTTCCATGATGAAAAGTGATGAGATTCTGAACAAAGGTTACGAAGAAGGGGATAGACTAAAGGAAGCTAAAAATGAGAAAAAAATTTCCTTGATAGGAATCAAGCAAAGAAACCTAAACGAGGTGGACTACTAACTAGCTATTCTATTCCCGCATGCAAAACTGATAATTACACTTGCAGTGGCGTTGAGGTCAAAGGACTTCCTTTTCGTCGAACAGTTTTTCAACACCTAGGCGATGAACCTAATCGTTGTATTGTAGTATTAGGGTAAGCCACGTGAATTGATATCGTTCTCTAGGGGAATAGGAATGCTAGTGAAAGTTACTACGCTAAGGTTGGGGTTGAGGAAGATTATTTTTATCTTTTTATGTTTTTTTAGAAAAGGAAAAGTACAAATCTCGGGGTTTGGATTTGGGGGTTGGTATTTCTACCGATACTCTACTATTATCTAATTATCTAAACTAAGGTGGTGGTAGTCTATGTCTAATTATTGTGTGCTCGTATGATAGTTTAAGATGTGTTTACTTAGGTTTTACTACTCCTTAATTATCTCCTATTGGTGGTTTGAATTGTCACGTCCTTATTCCTAGTTCGTTGTGTGTCTAAGTTGTAGGGTATGCGTTTCTCCTACTCTTTGAAGTTACCAAAGGGTCTCGTCTACAAAATCCACTAGGGATGATAAACTCTAACTCTAAGGCCTCTTTGGATAGTTTAGCTTACAACAACTCATAGTGCTATAACCTAAGGTTCACAAAGATTAATCAAGCATTAAGTACACAACGAATGACCTATCGCATTACTAGATCATTAATCAACTAAGATAAGAAACAACCAATCAATATTCAATAATTAAGTTTCATATTCCCTAAGCAAACACACAAGTAAATTAGCCGGACATGGAGAACATGCAAGCATACACACAAATAATTGAAGACATAATTAAATTAATGAAGTGAACAACTTATCTTGGTGTAAGATAGGGTTTAAAACCCTAAAAATATGACCTTGGTTTGGTTTAGGTTTTACTCAAAGTTTACCAAAAGACTACTCTCTAAAAGCTGAAAAATTCGGTTCTATATAAGATTACATGTCTTGTGGTAAGCCTATGATTTGTGGCGCCGTCATTAAAGGTTCGTCTTGGCCAAGTTAATCTTTGGAACGGCGTCACCTTATACTTGTAGCGCCTTGCGTCCTCTTCTTTCGGCGTCGTGCGGATTGAATCTAGAAGCGTCGATTTGCGACGACCTACTCTTTAAAACCCGGCGCCCGTCCTCCAAAAACTAGCAATTTCTCGCCGTAGTCACAACTTCCTCAGAGCGGTGATATGATTAGCGATGACGCCGTCCCTTGTAATTTATAGAAGCGAGTGTCTCGATTCTTGACTTTGGCCATTTTCTTCATATATCGGCGCCTTTTTAGATCCAAATAAGTGCCATTACAAGATTTGAATTGTTTCAAAAGACCTAAAAGTGAAAGCGATTTTAAGCAATACTTTGGATACAAATCTTATCAAATAAAAAATATTTAGACCCCTCAGGTACATTTTCTCCCTTATCAAGAATGCTTTGTTGTGCGAAATAGAACAAGCTGAAACATGAACATAAAAAGCAAATTAACGCTCTCACCTTGGAAAATCAAAAAGCTAAGGTTGAGTTGTTAACTTGTCAAAAACAGTTCTCTGCATACAAAAAGCATTCAACGAAACGAATAGATGATGATCTTGAAGAAATCATCAGCTTGCAAATCAAACTTAAAGAGTTTAAAACTGCTGTTTACAAACATGGTGAGTCGGTCACAGCTATTGAAAAGTTTACTTTAAAACCTAATCCAAATGGATATGGACGAATCTTGCGATTACAAACCTAAGCTTTCAACAAAGCATTCAAACCAAATCACGAAGTTTCGGTCACGAGAATATAAAATTGATAATTACATTATGAGTGTTGTTGAATATCATCGTCAAGAGGAATTAGATCACGAGGAAGGCGAGTCGATCAAAATTAAAAAATGTTGTTTACAACAAACCTTTTAATTATTCAAAAGCGGTCACTTTCGTCACACCAACGGATTCTTCTAACACACCAAGGATTATCATAAAACGTCTGAGTCTTCTAATGTTAATCCCAAGCGGATTATGCACAAACTTATGGTCCTTTACCTTCCATCGGTGAAGTAAACTCAAAACACGAAAATCGCAAAATTCTTGATATTTTGACATTTTCATGGTGACCTCAAAACTTTATACAACATGAGATAGAATATCATTACGAAATCAAAGTTCAACACTTTCAATAAGCCTCTGGCGAGAACAAAGAGACATTTTTGAGAAAAATCTTTTACCAAATGTTAAAAATTTGAAAAGTTGTGCATTGTCTTGGGAAAGGGACTTTCATAAGGAACTTGGATTGATGAAGGTCGTTTTCAAGAAAATAGAAACATCTATTTCTAATACTAAACGTAAAAAGAAAATGTTGAGAAAAGATGTTGATCGACTCTTGGAAGATGTCATCTGTCTTTGATGTCCATAATGTTGTGCTATTGAATTCTTTGTCATATACATTTGATTATATCTCTGCTGATCTTTGTTGATACGTGGTAAATGTTGAGAACAGCGATAATGTGCTTGGTCGAGTCCTTAAAAGTTGAAAATAAGCGATTGTCAAACGAACTTTCAAATGCAATACGTCGTCTTAATTGGTGTCAAAAAGATATTCACGATCAACAACTTGCTTTTCAACACAAAATGCCGGTTAAGATTCGCGTGACAAAACTTCGATCCAAAATTGAGCAAGCTGGATGATCAAAACTTGTCTTTTAAGTGTCAAATCTCAAAATATGAACAAGAACTTGTAAAAGTTAAAAAGGAATATGGTGTCATATTTGATTTACTCAAAAAGACTCGTGATGAAGCATCAAATGAACTTGATCATTATCTTGCACACACTAAAGAAGTTATGCATTTTCTTTGGAAATGTTCGGTGCGAAAATCAAGATCGATTCACACTATCTTCAAGTTAAGAGAAATGTTAGGAAAGTATGAACAACTTCCAGCCTACCATTGATTAAGAGATTAGCCCGGTAACACTTAGTACTCGTGAACCTAGAATCCCTCTTGCCAAATCACAAGTTGCTAGCGTGCTTCCTTCTCTTGAAACAGGAATAGTTGCGTTTTCCAAAGTCCGCACTTCACAGCATAAGAGCACTACATCGAAGAATAGGAAGTTGCGACCTAAGAAAAGATCAATAAGGAATGCTAAAGTAGAAGAACACCCTAGGACTATGAATAAGACTCCCGTTGCTTCCACTATAGATATTGCGTCTGGCAAATGTAATAGAAATAGTGATGTAGCGAATGCTAAACCGTTAAGTACTTTTGATATTGATCGATGCACCTTGTGTTATTTGTCGTAAGTAAGTATGAATCGATTGTCATGATAAATGTGTTGCTAAAGCTATCATCTCTCGTTTAAGGAATCTAAGCTAAGAGGAATACCTCTAGGCCCACTAATCTTTCTAAGTCATTGCTTGGTAGACCGCCTCTTTAGATTCTAAGAAATGCATTCTTTGTCCCTGTAGCTCCAGTATCACCTCCTAGGAATGTAGTACCACCTAGTGCATTCACTAAGACTAAAGCAAATACTAGTTGGAGATGGAGAAATGGATATATATAACACACTAGGATTTAAATGGATACCTAAAGCTATTGATGTGTGTATATCTACTATAAGCTGCTTTCGGAACCCTCTAACATTTCGGGTTCCACATCTACTTCTATTCCATCGTGTCATCATGCATTATTGTAATGCGGGTGATCTGATCATTCTCTGGATTGTTGATAGCGGATGTTCCCGACACATGACAGGCAATCTTAAGCTGTTATCAAACTTTATTGCAAAGTTCATTGGCCTTGTCGGGTTCGGGAATGATCACCGCGACTATCATGGGCTCAGGAGACTATATCAATGGGAACATCGAAATAAGCAAGGTTTATTATGTGGAAGGCCTCGGTCACAATCTGTTTTCGATGGAGTCAAGTTCGTGATGGAGATTTGGAGGTTGCTTTGGGGAGAAAACTTGTTTCATTAAGTGATCTACAAGGAAACGACCTTATGTCTGGCTCGCGTAGTTCAAGTCTGTACACTATCTCTATGCAAGACATGGTTGCTTCATCTCCCATCTGCTTACTTTTAAAGGCAACATCAACAAAATCCTGGCTATAGCACCGTCGTCTCTCACATCTAAACTTTCAAACCATCACCAACCTTACTCGACACAAACTAGTTGAAGGACTCCCACGATTTCGGTATTCTAAAGATCACCTTTGCTCAGCTTGTGAACAAGGGAAAAGCACTCGTGCTCATTTTCCTTCAAAGGTGGAACCGACTCTCAGCATGTGCTTCATCTTCTTCACATGGATTTGTGTGGCCCGATCTTGGCGTGCAAGCGATCAATGGCAAACGCTACATCTTAGTAATTGTTGATGACTATTCACGCTGGACTTGGGTCTACTTTCTTGGAAGCAAAGATCAAGCTCCACAAATGATCATCACCTTTCTCACGAAAATACAGGTTCAGCTCCGAAACACCGTCGACAAATCGAAACAGACAAAGGAACCCGAATTTGTTAACCAAAACCTTCGTGAATTTTATGAGAAAGTGGGAATTCAGCATCAAACATCTATTGCTCGTACACGAACAAAGCGGAGTTGTTGAAAGACGAAACCGAGCGTTAGTGGAAGCTGCAAGAACAATGTTAATCAATGCTAAACTTCCAGTTACTTATGGGCGAAGTAGCGTATCTACTTGCATGCTATACTCAAAACCGTTCTATGATTACAAAAGCCACAACAAAACACCTTCGAGCTTGTCCATAGCGAGAAAAGCGAATCTAAAACACTTTCATGTATTTGGATCTCTTTGCTATAATGATCGTGATGACTTTGGAAAGCTCAAAGCCAAAGCTGACATTGGAGTCTTTATTGGATCTTGTGATAATTCTAAAGGTTTCGAATCGGAATCGTCGAACAATGGAGGTTATGGAAACGATTCATGCTCATTTTGATGAACTTACGGAAATGGCTTACGAGTATAACGGCTTGGAACCGGTCACAACCGCTTAAACTTCCCCAAACCCCATCATCGGTGAACAAAGCCCTCGCTTACTCGTCAACAAATGGAAGGTTATTTGCTCCACGTTTTCGTGGCGATATTGATGAACGTGCTCCAGGTGTATCCGCTGTTTCGGTGCTCAACGATAATACTCCTATACGATACACCTACAACAACTCTCTGTTGAAGAAGCACCACCAATTGACTCCAACACAAGAGTTGAACAAACCGCTTCCAACAATGATGAACCGGTGATGATGTTCGAATGAAGTACCCCCACCTGCAGATTTTGATCCAAATGCGTTCTTTAACCCATTTGCTAATGAGACTGCTGCACAAGATGTCGCGGAATCTTCAACAAGCCATTTGAATCCTCAAAATCAGCACAATGTATACCAACATCAACCCTCCACACATAGATGGACAAAAGACCATCCTCAGGAAAATATTATTGGCAACCCGAATCAACCAGTCGTTCTGAGACAACGTCTTCACTCAAATGGTGAACATTGCATTTATGCACTCACTGTCTGCCAATCTGAACCTAAAAACATCAAAGGCGCAATGACAAAAGACAACTGGATTGAATCCATGCAAGAAGAACTCAACCAATTCAAGCGTCTTGAAGTATGGGAGGCTGGTTGAAAGACCAACGAGGGTCTTCGTCATTGGTCTCAAATGGATTTGGAAAAACAAATTGGATCTTTGAAGGAACGTTATCGAAACAAGTCGCGTCTAGTTGCTAAGGGTTATCGTCGGGGAAGAGGGTATTGACTTTGAAGAATCTTTTGCTCGGTTGCTCGTCTTGAGGTACGTTGGATATTTCTAGCGTTCGTGGCTCATATGAATATGACGGTCTTTCAGATGGATGTCAAAACTGCGTTTCTCAATGGACAACTAAAAGAAACGGTTTATGTCGACCAACCGAAGGATTAGTTGATCCAGAGTTCGAACCATGTCTACAAACTGAACAAAGCTCTGTATGGTCTCAAACAAGCTCCTCGGGCATGGTGCGATAAGCTATCATCTTTCCTCATTGCCAATAATTTCACCAAAGGTTCGGTTGACCCACCTCTTTTTATACAATATCACGGGGCACATATCTTAATTGTTCAAATTTACGTGGATGACATCATTTTGGGTCTACACATAAAAAGTTTTCAATCGCTTTTGCAAAACTAATGAAGAAATTTTTTGAAATGTCCATGATGGGTGAACTTACGTTCTTTCTAGGACTACAAGTTCATCAATCACCCCATGGTATTTTCTTGAGTCGGTCCAAATATGCCCTTGAATTGTTAAACAAATTTGGAATGAAAACCTGTGACACTTATGCCACACCAATGGCTCATACCAAGAAGCTAGACACTGATTTACATGGGAAATTGGTGGACCCTACAAAATACCGTAGTATTATTGGGTCTCTCATGTATCTAACAGCTAGCAGGACTGATATTGTCTTTGCCGTATATCTTTGCTCTCGTTATCGATCACGACCAACTTGAAACCCACCTCTCTGAGGCTAAACGAATCCTCCGATACATCAAGGGAACCATTAATTTGGGATCCGGTATCCAGAAGGATTACGGTTTTGAACTAATCGCTTTTGAGGCGCTGACCACGCGGGATGCTTAGATTCACGGAAAAGCACTTCAGGGCTTTACAATTTCTTGGTGATAAGCGGGTGTCTTGGCAATCGAAGAAGCGAGGATTGTACATCGTTGTCCTCAACGGCGAGAATATGTAGCCATGTTTGTGTGTTGTGCTCAAGTCATTTGGATGAGAACACAACTCAAAGACTATGGTTACGTATTTACAAGAATCGATGTATTGCGACAATCGGAGTGCCATTGCAATCTCGTGCAACTTAGTTCACACTTTCGAAATCAAAGCACATCGATCTTGATATCATTTCATCAAGGATCCGCGTGGAGCAGAGTCTTGTTGAATTATATTTTGTGGAGTGCGAATACCAATTGGCAAACCTTCTCACCAAAGCCTTGCCTCCCGCTAGGTTTAATGAGTTGGTCCACCGGATTGGTATGAGGTGTTTGACTCAAGAGGAATGGATGACCTCCTAAAAGCAGTCTTAAAAACCATCAAACACCAAAACCTCTTTTGTAAATAATTTTTTTTTCAAAAACAAAATACAAAAATATAAAACCCGATAAAACAACAAAAATATTCTTCTAATCTATTTTTCTTTCAACATGGCAAGTACATTTCTTTCGTCAACACTTTAATCTTTCAAAATTCATATTTTTCGATCAAGTGTTGAGGGGAAGAAAATAAATAATTAAGCTTTCAAAACATCCGTGTACTTGCATGTTACTCTATTCTGGTTGTCTCTTGTATCAATGGTGGTAAACTTTTACGGTTAAGTGACACTCCTCGGACTAAAATTATAACCTTTCATTATTTAATTAAGTCGAGGGGAAGTGTCGTCAAGTTTCTTTCTTAAAATCTTTGTTTGGTAACCAAAATGGAAGTTAAATGGCTTTGGATGAAAAGGAAAGGTGGAGGGACCAAAAGCTGTCAAAAGCTTTAAAGTTATTTTAAATAAAACACCCCACCTAACTCTTTCACTTCACATTTATTACTCTCATCTAACTAATCCTAAGCACAAAATTCGTTCAAGAAATCTGTGTTTTAGATCATCAAAGTGTAAGTGTTTTCATGATCTTAACGTTAATACAAGCAAAGGTTTTGAATTTGATGCAAATCCAACTGCTAAAACGTTAGATATGTCTGATTATGTGTTCTACGCATATAAATTATGAACACACAATCATTGGTGTGTGTTGTGGTTGAAAAAGAATGTGTCAAAGCGTGTCTTTAACAACAATGATACTATTTCACCCTCAAATTCCACCAGAAACAAATTGATGGTTTTGAAAATTAGGGTTCTTAAGTCGATTTGGGTATTTTAAATGTGAATGGTTTTGGTCAAATAGATTGTTGTGTGATGTTTATATCATGTTGAATTAATGTTATCCGGGCCCTATAACAACCCAGAAACACTAATTAAGTCAGAATTAGAAATTAGGGTTTAATGTTCTTGAGTTTGGGTATTTTTGATTCACCACGAATTGAGTGTTAAAACTTAGTTATTAGACTCTCATAACATCTAAGACCTACCAGAAAACGTTTGGTGCATAACCTATGGCTAGAAATCATATCGCGTAATTCTTAAACTCTAGGGTTTTGACCTACTGCGTATGACTACAATAAAATGTTTAACAAGATTTCATGCCATAATCTGTTTTAGAATGAATATATGTGTTAAGATTGATGATATGATGATTTTATTTCAGGCTTGCTACTCGTAAAATTCAGAATCAAGGTCTTTGTTACTCTACGCATAAGGATCACCTTACGGCGTGAAGTTATCGCGTAAGAGAAATCCTACGCGTAACTATGCAGCGTAATGTTCTACAATGGGACTCTGGCGTATCTGTGAAGGATATCGCGTAGCGATGACCTCGCATAGGGTCTACTCTTACGAGTAAGCCTTCGGCGTAAGGTTTTATACGCCTACAGCGTAAGCTCGCATAAGGTCCCCTTTTTCCTACTGCGTAACATTTCTTACAGCGTAAGTTAGGATCCTCGCATAAGCTTTAGTCTACCGCATATATCACTCCTGTTTACACGTAACTTTGCCAAATCTCTTGCCTAAGCCTTGATTGACCTTCATTATGAATTGTTACATGTACAAACTTGTTAATAAACAAATCATATCATCACGAAACCAATAATGTCACTAATAAACTTAAACGTTTGATATGTTGTGAACTATAAGTGATAACATAAACTTTAAAACTTAAAGTTAACTAACTCACGAAACTTATCACAACGTCATTGGACTATTGAACAAACAAGTGACTTTGGACTCGTAACAATCATTAACATGGTACATTCAATAATTAGACAATAAAACCTTCTGTTGACTAACATTATGTCTTTCGATATGTTGGTTCTTTTTGGCTAATGTTATTTAGGATCACGACATGGTTGCTCAAATGAATGTGGATGCACCAGAAGTTCTCACTATTGCTGATATCTTCCCTAATGGCTATCCAAGAAAGATTGTAAAGAAAAATATCGAGGGAGTTGACTTTGAAATCCTCACATGCTCAGAATCTTCTTGCTTGATCGCTGTGGATATTCTTAGGAATCATCCGTACAAGAACATGCTTTCACACTCTGCTACCTGATCCGGGAGATCTACATACAACAATTCTGGAATTCAATGCTGTCACACCCCCAAATTACGTGTTTTGCAGCGGAATGGAATACCTTGGGGAGGACTGTCATAGCATCAAAGTTACAGTTATATCGAACGACCTAAAGTGTCGTTTAGAAAATATCGTTTGATTAAGTAAAATAATCAGAGTTTACAAAATGTAGGTCCCAAATGAAAATCAATGTATGCGGAAATAGGTTTGATACAAGCCCAACGATGTTTTTAAAGTGTATAAATCCCATGTGAGAGCGCGTCGTCACCCGACTCTATGATATGTCCAAATGCATGCCATGAAGTGAATGCCTTAGATACACGAGATAAAACATGCTAAAAAGTGTCAACACAAAGGTTGGTGAGTTCATAGAGTTTGGTTAACAAGTAAAGCCTTAAAAGAGTGTTTATGTAACAAAGGCAAAGTTTTTGGTCATATAGAATAGTTCGCAAAGCAAAGGCATCGTAAATCCACTCGGTTCAAGTCCGCCCATACAAAACTTGCAACCTGTGTGTTTACAACCCACTACTAAAAATAGTATGTCAATCATGTATGCATGTATCATAGTAGTTAAAAGTATAAATGTCACCACAAGGGTCTTCCAACAACTTGTGTTGGGATGTTCCTCAAACGCTCACGTTGAGGCTACGTATCCATATAAATGGCCTTCCAACATATAAATGTTGGGATGTTCCTCAACGGCCTTACGTTGGGGACTGTATCAAATTAATGGCCTTCCAACATATAAATCTGGGATGTTCCTCCAACGACGCACGTTGGCGTATCAAATTAATGGCCTTCCAACATATAAATGTTGGGATGTTTGTTTAAGTCTAGTCAATACACACACCAAGTCTAGAGTATAAGTAATGTTGTTTGGCAAAGGAGTTTAAATGTTTGGATAAATAAGCATATATCTCGCCCCAAATAGTTTATAGGAATTTAAATGAGTATAAGCGGGGTATGAACTCACAATAGTATGTAAAAGTTTAGAGTACTTGTGAAAGTAAATGAAAATAGTTTGAGCATGTATCTCCCCCAAAAGTAATTCAAAACGTATAAAAGTAGGGGCTATGAAACTCACAGTAATATGTCAAAGTTTAGAATATTTGTGATAGTGAAAGTAAGTAGTTGAGCATGTATCTCCCCCAAAGAGTTTGTAAGACAAATCCGTAATAGAAAGTGGGGCTACGAACTCACCTGGTGTGATTGATATGCTAACAAAATGAAGTGCAAGAAAATGAGGCTCGGAAACTATCCGCGACCTAAAATGAATGATATGATACTCAATGAGTTATGATGTAATGTTATGCATGCATTTCGTATGTTATTTATACCACTTGTGAATTTTGAAAAAATAATACTCTTCATCGAAAAATACACTTTTGACGTCTTGACCATTCTTAAAATCACTTTACAAGTATTTACGTCAAAATGTCATCCTACAATAGTTTCGTAGTGATTTATAGTGAAATTTTAACTTTTCGTCGTAAAATAATGTCGTTGGAAATTTCATGAAATTAACCAAAATGGCTTTGGAAAACTAGTCGTAAAATGGTGTACGTCGAACGTTAGGAAACGAACTCGACGGTTATGGAAAGTTTGTATCAAAATCTAGAAGTTTTAGTTCAGGAGTTTTCGTCATAGAGGTCTCGAACATAAAGATAATAAAGGTTAAAGATGGTGATTTTGTCAAAAAATGTGGTTTAAAAATGAGTTTCGGCAAAGTTTAAGCATCCGTAAATAATTTATTACAACTCCGCTATACAAACGGTTGGTCGTTTTAAAAAATATGCTTGGTGATCTCGATTTTATTAGAAGACATTTCGTTCCAAAAAGTTCTACATCATAGATAAAAAAACAGCCTTCAACATGGTCGATTTAGTTACCGTAACACTTGTCTCGTAAAATAATATAGTTTTTCTGAAAATAATAGTTACGGCAATTTTATGAAAACGTATATATCTTAGTCGTTTCAAATCCGTTTTCTCGATTATTATACGTCCTTAGCTTCGTATCAAAGTATAATAATATATTTTTGATAAGTCGAAATAATTTGTGAAGCTTAGGACTCGTTTTTGACTCGTTACAAACAATAATACCTTGCTGAAATTTCAGAAACTATATATTTCGTCGTCAAACTTGAAAAATTCATAACTTCTTCGTTATAACTTCGTTTTAATCCGTTCAAGCGGCCACGGATTCGTTTTAAAGTATATTTTCTAAATATCTAGGCCAAAAATTCGTGCCTACTGTCGGATTTTCCAGAAAAACAAAATAAGAACAGAACACTTTTTATACTTGTCGAAAATAGTTTTTCTCGTACTAAACCTATTCCAATCCCTTCAAATCAACTCCAAAGCTATACTAATCCTACCATACACCTTCTTAGGGTGTCATGGGTTCCTAGACATCATCAAGACCAATATATAACAAGGGAATAATTATAGGATGACTTTTATATATTAAACTCTAAAAACAATGTTAAAAATGGTATAAACATCCATAAGTCTTGCATGCTTGCTAAGAAAAAGATGAAATACATATGAAATGAACATGAAAGATGTAGAATGAAAGTAATATGCTTACAAGCTACTATGATGAGGTGATTAGAACAAGGATTAACCTAAACACCATAGGTTTTTATTTCAAAACCTTTAATAAGAGTATGACTAGATTGTAAAACACTTGACAATGGAAAAACTTGAAGATCTCTTCTAGCACATATGCTTGGCCGGTTATAGAAGGAAGAAACAAAGAGAGAAAACACTTGACAAGAACTTGAATTATTGTGGAATGAATGAAATGTGAAGTGAAAGTATTACTTGGAGTAAAGATATATACAATCAAAAGAAAATGTGTACCAAACATTTAATGCTTACCCTCCCCACATGGCCGGTTTTGGGGGGGGGATGCATCTCAAAAATATATATATATATATTTTTTTTTCTATAATATATATATATATATATATAAATGTGTATGAAAATGAAAGTAAGTAAAGGATAACTTGTAACTTTGTATATACATTAGTGTATTTAAGGTAGTTTTAGCTAAAAGTAATTTTTAATAAATTGAAGTAAAGTATAATGAGATCATTAAAATTGTAAAAATGCATTTCTTGTAAAATTTGAGTGATATAATACTTATCGTGTAGTTTTTAGGAAAAGTGTCGTAATAATATAAATTTAACGATTTATATACAAAATAAATTTTAAAGCACTAGGTAAACTCAAAATATAGTTTTTATAAACTAAATGTAAGTATAAAAATATATCGGATCATTTTTAGAAATATGTAGCAGTTAAATGTTCAAAATACTAACTCACGCGATAACGTTTATTTAATATAAAATTTACGCGTTTAATGTGAAATGAAAAGTCATGAATGAACTAACATGATGCAAATGATGCTAATGAAATGTAGACTAAACTTAGTCCATATGAAATGTTCGTGATGATATGATCATGAATTTGCCGCTAAACCTTTAAGGTTACGCGAATTTGGAACACGCAAACCTAGTTTACGATAAATGATGAAATTGTGAAACGTGAATTGTTTTGAGAAATGACCAAAAATTGAGAATTGTGACATTCTTCCCATGTCAGAGGAATCACGTCCTCGTGATTCAATCGATGATACTATGGTTCGAACCTCGACAAGAGTTCTAAAAGTTTATGCTCGTGTATGGTCTAAATGATTATGTCAATGCTCATGCATATGAGTTACTCGTCCCACAAGATACGTTCCTGTGCTATCGTGAGCAATTCCCATCCTAAATACATGCTTTCTTATGATTAGGCTCGATGAGACAAGCTTTCCCATTCTCAAGCAAAATTTTTAAAAGACTTTTTGGTAACCGATTTTTACTTAATCCCACAACTCATCAAACAAGAACTGTCATACGATTAGGCTAAATCGGTTTAGGTAACGACTTGTTTCTAGCTCGATCTTTGCAACTCATCAAACAAGAACTGTCCCTCGGATCAAACTGGAAACAAGTGGTTTGAAGAAAATCTTTTGAAAATTTGGCTTGATTACGGAATTGCTTACACATATGAGACTACTACTCCTTTCATTGCATGATTCTTCCTGAATTAGACATAGGTGATCAGGCTATGTATAATTTAGGAGTAACTATGCAATGCTTGGACTAATCGACTCATATGATGTTTGGTGTTGAGTCATAAGTCCGCATGTATAAAGAATGTGCACTTATAATGATATGATGAGATGCTATGATGATGTGGTTATAGTCTAGGGTCAATGATGCAACCTAGTTCTCTATACCCGATGCTCTGATACCAATCTGTCACACCCCCAAATTACGTGTTTTGTAGCGGAATGGAATACCTTGGGGAGGAATGTCATAGCATCAAAGTTACAGTTATATCGAACGACCTAAAGTGTCGTTTAGAAAATACATCGTTTGATTAAGTAAAATAATCAGAGTTTACAAAATGTAGGTCCCAAATGAAAATCAATGTATGCGGAAATAGGTTTGATACAAGCCAAACGATGTTTTTAAAGTGTATAAATCCCATGTGAGACGCGTCGTCACCACGACTCTATGATATGTCCAAATGCATGCCATGAAGTGAATGCCTTAGATACCTGAGATAAAACATGCTAAAAAGTGTCAACACAAAGGTTGGTGAGTTCATAGAGTTTGGTTAACAAGTAAAGCCTTAAAAGAGTGTTTATGTAACAAAGGCAAAGTTTTTGGTCATATAGAATAGTTCGCAAAGCAAAGGCATCGTAAATCCACTCAGTTCCAAGTCCCGCCCATACAAAACTTGCAACCTGTGTGTTTACAACCCATGCTAAAATAGTATGTCAATGTATGCATGTATCATAGTAGTTAAAAGTATAAATGTCACCACAAGGGTCTTCCAACAACTCGTGTTGGGATGTTCCTCCAACGCTCACGTTGTGCTGTATCCATAAAAATGGCCTTCCAACATATAAATGCTGGGATGTTCCTCCAACGACGCCCGTTGGGCTGTATCCAAATTAATGGCCTTCAACATATAAATCTGGGATGTTCCTCCAACGACGCACGTTGGAACGTATCAAATTAATGGCCTTCCAACATATAAATGTTGGGATGTTTGTTTAAGTCTAGTCAATACACACACCAAGTCTAGAGTATAAGTAATGTTGTTTGGCAAAAGAGTTTAAATGTTTGGATAAATAAGCATATATCTCGCCCAAATAGTTTATAGGAATTTAAATGAGTAAAAGCGGGTATGAACTCACAATAGTATGTAAAAGTTTAGAGTACTTGTGAAAGTAAATGAAAATAGTTTGAGCATGTATCTCCCCAAAAAGTAATTGAAAATGTATAAAAGTAGGGGCTATTGAAACTCACATAATATGTCAAAGTTTAGAATATTTGTGATAGTGAAAGTAAGTAGTTGAGCATGTATCTCCCCAAAGAGTTTGTAAGACAAATACGTAATAGAAAGTGGGGCTACTGAACTCACCCGGTGTGATTGATATGCTCACAAAATGAAGTGCAAGAAAATGAGGCTCGGAAACTATCCGCGACCTAAAATGAATGATATGATACTCAATGAGTTATGATGTAATGTTATGCATGCATTTCGTATGTTATTTATACCACTTGTGAATTTTGAAAAAATAATACTCTTCGTCGAAAAATACACTTTTGACGTCTTGACCATTCTTAAAATCACTTTACAAGTATTTACGTCAAAATGTCATCCTACAATAGTTTCGTAGTGATTTATAGTGAAATTTTAACTTTTCGCCGTAAAATAATGTCGTCGGAAATTTCATGAAATTAACAAAAATGGCTTTGGAAAACTAGTCGTAAAATAGTGTACGTCGAACGTTAGAGAACGAACTCGACGGTTTTGGAAAGTTTGTATCAAAATCTAGAAGTTTTAGTTCATGAGTTTTCGTCATAGAGGTCTCAAACATAAAGATAATAAAGGTTAAAGATGGTGATTTTGTCCAAAATGTGGTGTAAAAATGAGTTTCGGCAAAGTTTAAGCATCCGTAAATAATTTATTACAACTCCGCTATACAAACGGTTGGTCGTTTTAGAAAATATGCTTGGTGATCTCGATTTTATTAGAAGACATTTCGTTCCAAAAAGTTCTACATCATAGTTAAAAACAGCCTTCAACATGGTCGTTTTAGTTACCGTAACACTTGTCTCGTAAAAATAATATAGTTTTTCTGAAAATAATAGTTACGGCAATTTTATGAAAACGTGTATATCTTAGTCGTTTCAAATCCGTTTTCTACGTATTATACGTCCTTAGCTTCGTATCAAAGTATAATAATATATTTTTGATAAGTCGAAATAATTTATAAAGATTAGGACTCGATTTTGACTCATACAAAACAATAATACCTTGCTGAAATTTCAGAAACTATATATTTCGTCGTCAAACTTGAAAAATTCATAACTTCTTCGTTATAACTCCGTTTTAATCCGTTCAAGCTGCCACGGATTCGTTTTAAAGTATATTTTCTAAATATCTAGGCCAAAAATTCGTGCCTACTGTCGGATTTTCCAGAAAAACAAAATAAGGAACAGAACACTTTTAATACTTGTCGAAAATAGTTTTTCTCGTACTAAACCTATTCCAATCCCTTCAAATCAACTCCAAAGCTATACTAATCCTA
Organism: Chrysanthemum makinoi; assembly: GCA_910596185.1. Taxonomy (NCBI): domain Eukaryota; kingdom Viridiplantae; phylum Streptophyta; class Magnoliopsida; order Asterales; family Asteraceae; genus Chrysanthemum; species Chrysanthemum makinoi. The sequence goes on from OU343220.1 coordinate 266,460,876, forward strand.
CCATACACCTTCTTAGGGTGTCATGGGTTCCTAGACATCATCAAGACCAATATATAACAAGGGAATAATTATAGGATGACCTTTATATATATGAAACTCTAAAATCAATGTAAAAATGGTATAAACATCCATAAGTCTTGCATGCTTGCTAAGAAAAAGATGAAATACATATGAAATGAACATGAAAGATGTAGAATGAAAGTAATATGCTTACAAGCTACTATGATGAGGTGATTAGAACAAGGATTAACCTAAACACCATAGGTTTTTATTTCAAAACCTTTAATAAGAGTATGACTAGATTGTAAAACACTTGACAATGGAAAAACTTGAAGATCTCTTCTAGCACATATGCTTGGCCGGTTATAGAAGGAAGAAACAAAGAGAGAAAACACTTGACAAGAACTTGAATTATTGTGGAATGAATGAAATGTGAAGTGAAAGTATTACTTGGAGTAAAGATATATACAATCAAAAGAAAATGTGTACCAAACATTTAATGCTTACCCTCCCCACATGGCCGGTTTTGGGGGGGGGATGCATCTCAAAAATATATATATATATATTTTTTTTTCTATAATATATATATATATATAAATGTGTATGAAAATGAAAGTAAGTAAAGGATAACTTGTAACTTTGTATATACATTAGTGTATTTAAGGTAGTTTTAGCTAAAAGTAATTTTTAATAAATTGAAGTAAAGTATAATGAGATCATTAAAATTGTAAAAATGCATTTCTTGTAAAATTTGAGTGATATAATACTTATCGTGTAGTTTTTAGGAAAAGTGTCGTAATAATATAAATTTAACGATTTATATACAAAATAAATTTTAAAGCACTAGGTAAACTCAAAATATAGTTTTTATAAACTAAATGTAAGTATAAAAATATATCGGGATCATTTTTAGAAGTAACGGATTAAATGTTCAAAATAATAACTCACGCGATAACGTTTATTTAATATAAAATTTACGCGTTTAATGTGAAATGAAAAGTCATGAATGAACTAACATGATGCAAATGATGCTAATGAAATGTAGACTAAACTTAGTCCATATGAAATGTTCGTGATGATATGATCATGAATTTGCCGCTAAACCTTTAAGGTTACGCCGAATCGGAACACGCAAACCTAGTTTACGATAAATGATGAAATTGTGAAACGTGAATTGTTTTGAGAAATGACCAAAAATTGAGAATTGTGACAAATGCAAAGGATCAAAGGTCAAAGTGCGGTGATGGACGTTAAATCACAAACAAGTCACCATCACACAAGCGCATCTACGGCCGTTTCTTCTAATTCCCGACATCGAGCCAACCGACTTCTATGCCACACCCATCAAGAGACAGCTCTGAATTCTGATTGATATTGGCTATGATGAAGCTTGAAAATAATCACTAAGCACTCTCATGTGGAGCTTAAGAACATTCCTCAACCGTGGAGAACCCTCACATCATCATTACCAAGTCAGGTCTCTGGTAAGCCGGTGGCTATGAGCATCCCAAGCTCATAGAGCTGCAAATATTTTGGTCATTAATCAACAAGAAGGACATCGAAATTGAAGCACTGCTATGGGAAGACATGATGTCATTTCACAAGAAACTTGGCTCAAAGATTCCTATGTCGATACACCTAAATTGTTGATCCAGAGAGCACTTGGACTTCATCTCGATATTCCACAGAGGCTCAATGACCCGCACAATCACGATATGTTGATCGAGCCTACCCTATCAATCAAGGAATCGTCAACAAAGAAACAGGGTGCTTTGTGCTACACGATCACCTTCCACCAATGAAATCAAAAAGCTTGAAACATACAAAAGGTATCGAGTAGCGAGCGAAGGCAAAGTTGGTCATCTCGATGAAAAGCCTTCGAACTCCTACTGAGAACCAGAAGAGGAAGTGCTGGAAGTGCAGTAAGTACAGAGAGTCAAAGGAAGGTCCCAAAGAGGAAACCTACTCCAAAGAAGAAAGTTCCTCTCGAAGTCGCTCCTATTCCTACACCAAACCACAAAGAAAGCTACCGGATCTAAAGCTCGAAGATACACAATCGCACGAGGAGGTCCACTACTCAAACCGCAGGATGACACTCCATCAGTACAAAAACCTCCTAGTCCAATAGCTGAACATGGCAAAGGGAAGACTCCTGTACTTGTGCCATATGATGAAAGCTCGAAAGTGATGAAGAGCAACCGATAAATCATACAGAAGAAGTTCAAATTCTGACTTCAACATCGCTGCACAAAAATTTGCTCAAGAACAAATGGTAGCCCCAGGGTCAAGTGGTGGAGCTCAACCTTCACCAGTCCCGATGCGTTAATCGACCCGATAATGGATCTGGTGCCACCACTTTGGTACAACAACAAACACGTGTTGAAGACACTCTTGAGTATGATTTCGAAAAACCAGAATCTGAGAAGTTAGAGAAGGTAAAAGATGATGAAGAAGCTGCAGCCAAAGCCAAAGCTGATGATCAAGCTAAGTCTGGAAATGAAGAAGTTGTTGAGTATGATAAGTTTCTTCCAGATTGTCCTACAAGATCAAAGGAAGAAACCTCTGAGCCACCAAAGGACCCGGAGTCTCCTCACATCTCATCATCATCGGATTCATCTTCTCATTCTTCACCACCACCATCAAAGAAATCAACCAAATCATCATCCAGATCAGTAAAGAAGCCACCTCGATCTTGGATTTCTCATACTCATAAAAGAATTGTGAATGCGGTCAAACAGGTTAGAAAGAAAGACATGCTTTACAAAAGCTAAATTTTATTGCTTAACATCCTTCATGATGAGAACGACAAGATGCAAGTTGAAAGGGAGTATGTACAGAAGCTTATGAAGGATGATCTTCAAGGAAGCATGGACGAGATGATAAAAGGATATTCTCACAAGTTCCTAATGGAGGTCGTTCCGAAACTGACAAAGGAGATGTATACTGCATAACGTATCCACATCTTTTACACTTAGCCAAGCAAGCCATGAAATCAACTCCGATGAATTTGAGTATCAATCCAGCTTGAAACTACAGTCTTCTCAGATGATGAATTGGTAAACCGGTCAGCGCAAATGTCAAACGCGCTGCAACGCTTTGCCTCCCATGAAGCTTAACTGTTTGAAGCATTGCTGGAATACCAACTCAAGTCATCATTCAGAGAAGAGGCTATAAGGCCTAAGCATTCAAGAGATGATGAAGACAAAGATCAAGATAAGGATCAGGAGCATAAACGCACAAAGAAGTATGGTGAATCATCTTCAATTCCAAGACTCAATGCCGCTTCCACCACAAAGGACTCCACCAACAAAGATCTCCTCCCGCTCTTCTCAGATAAACCTCAAGATTCCGAGACACCTCCCCGCACTCAAAAACCGATCATTTTGAGTATACAGGGGGTGACGATGAAGAATACCATGAGCCCCAACAACAACCCGCCTCTCCCGGCAAAGTACGTAAACCAAACCCTCATCTAGGCCTAAGAAACAAGAAGAAGGCGAAGGCGACATTCTATCCTGGCTAGATGAAGACACCACAAAGGAATTTGAATGGTTTTCTACACTTGTTAATTCCACTCCCTACCCAGCTGAAGGTCAAGAGGTTACTGCACGTAGTACATTGGAGCATGTGAAATTTCTACAAGAAAAATTCCGTGTGAAGAAGATGACGAAATCCGAGTTGAAGCGAATCAAGAATGAAGCATTTCAACTTCTAAAAGACAGCTCGAAAAGTGCCATCGAGGTCGAATATCACCTTGATAATATTGCACGTGCCATGTCTAACAACATGGATTGGCTCAACCCAGAAGCAAACATCGAGTTCACTCAACGGGACAATCCTCCATACTACACAGATTGGTCTAAACCTCTCCTACAATTGGCCAACCCGATCGCCTAGGATTCCATTAAGGTATTTCTTCAACAAAGACTTGGAATTTCTTCTTCACGGTGGCGATGGTTCAAGGAAATACGCTACATCCTTGACACTTCCATTCCCAAAGACCCTAATACTCAAACCGCATAGCTATCGAGGAAAGAGCTAATCACTTGTTCTCCAACAAAGTGGAAGCATACGACCGAGATGCAATGTATGGGATTCATCATTGGCTGGAACGCCGAAGAATCTACTACGTAAGCCGCCAGTCCGTAAGTCTCAACATGCAGTGTTCGCATTAAAAACATCGCTTCCATCAAACACGTTCATTTTTCGTCCAAATGGGACTACACGTATCTCAAGAATATTGTGGTCAAGAGACAGGACGAAAGGGATTATGCATTCTCTGAAGCTGACTTTGAGAATTTGTCTATCAACGACATCAAGGACATGTACCTTGCCAAAGTATGTGGGTCGTATGAGACAATTCTCCACTGAAGTACAACGCGTGAATCCATCAAGTCATGCTCATCTTCATCGGACGCATAGTTATCAAAGAACGTGTAGAAGATCTCCGTTGGCAGTTGAATGTTATCGGAACTTGTCAACTTCACTCCACCGCAGCCTTGATCTTCCGACATCAACTAGCTCTCACAACTTACACTCATCGAAACCATTCGGCTACCGCAGTGAACTTAAAATAAATTGCTTGATGGCGTGCAGAGATCTTCATAAGTTTGGAGATCACACTTTGAAGATGGTTATGGACGGATTGGCTTACCGGTTGATGGATATACACCAAAAGATCGGGTCTCCTAAGCGATGGAATTCTCGTGATCGAAGAGATGTGAAGAGGATCATCACGATGATTGATGAACGGTTGTATAGAAGGGATCGCCGTAAGATTGGAAATCTATGTTGGTGGTCGACCCAGGAGAAACATCATCGGCTTTCAACGCCCGATTCATACTCCGGCGACATCTCGGACTACCGTACCCTTGAACTGCTTCTATCATTATAAATTTGGATGTATGATTTATTATGTCATTGGCTTGTGCACATATTACGATGTACAACCCGCACTTGTAAATAAAGGACGGTACGCTTCAGTGCCACAATCCTTATAAAAGGAGCGAAAGCTTCTTACTTTTGAGTAAAACCTATCAAACCTTTCACTTTTCAAGGTTTTGCTCAAAAGAACAAGTACTTTCCTTATGATTTTCAAAACCTCAACCGTTTATATCACTCGTTGAGGGGAGTACTTGACTTAAAACTTTGTTCACAAATTGTTCACAAGTGGTCATTCTTCCCGCAACACTCGAAATGGTCATATTTATTCTCAACTTTTCAAAAATAACATTTTATATGCCATTTTTTAGGGGGAGAAAAATACGTGATAAGAAATATGTTGTGTTTTGCTACATGAACTCTCGTGTGAAAATACTTTAACCCAAGAATTGACGAGATCTTAACTGTCAGTAACTCGAAAAGACCTGTCCGGGATGAGTAATAATTTCAAGCTAGTTCGCTAGTGATGTAAACGTGTCTCGCAAAGGACTTGTCCGAGTAGAATGTACCATTCGAGAAACTCTTGGTAGACATGAACCTTGACGGGTTTGACAACCTTTCGGGGTTGTCCACACCTTCAAGATAGTTATTAGAGTTAGTTGTCACCTAAAAGCTGATAATGCAACTCTTTAACTATGCCACGTAACCGTGTCTCGCGGGGGAATGTCTATCTTGAGTTGGTCAATTCAAAAATATGCGCGCTCTTTCCTCATTGTGCATTTAACCGTTAAAACTCTTAAGCACATGTGGAGGGTGAGTATTTATGTAAAATTCATCTCAACAAAGGGTTCAAAATGTTTTCATTTATAAACACTGTGCGAGATTTTTCAAGTTAATGGTTTTATGGCAACATAGGTTAGTCATGGAGTTATAAGGTGACTAAGGTTAGGAATAACCGTCCTATGATCCGCCAGAGCCGGAGGGATCTACCCAAGGACACCACAAATAGTTAGAATTTAGAAGTCCTTAGGTATGATTGTAAAAAGGAGAAAATGAGAATCGGAGAAAGAAGGAGTTGAAGAATTAAAAAGAAATGCAAAGAAAATGGTGAAAAGAAATAGCCCTCCAGATTATTCAACTTAGGGCCCACCGGGTTCAATTCATATACTACTGGTTGTCACTAGATGACACCGGTATTGAAGATTAAAAGTCGCCATGGACCCGATGGACGCATGCACTAAAACTTCTTAGCCACTCAAGTTTCTCTCAACAGAAGCTTGTTTCATTCTCATAGGGAACCCTACGTAAACTATCGGCTTTCTCTTAGAGATTGCCGGTATTGAAGAAGGAGACCCTCTCCCTAGTCTCCGCTCAGAAAACCAAAATGCACTATTGAGTCTAGAGCCACGAGATTCATCAAAAGATCTCTTAGGTACACTTGACATTTCATCACTTGACATTCAACAATAAGAATTTCGGTGGTACATTATCGAGTCCTTCACAGATCTTAGCAATCTGTCGAGAACATTTATGAGAGGTTTACAACTGTGATCCTCAGTGATTGAATGGAAACACTCCTGCGTGGTCAACATCAAATGACCGACAGCAGGTCGCTTTGGCAACTCCCCGTGGATTGCGCTTAGTGGTCTCAAACGGTCTACGGTCATGAGGTGATGCTTCGGTGTACCTCAGCGACTCATCTGAATCGTAGGTTTACTTGACATCGTGTTATCTCACTTGTGGGACTCCGATTCAGGAACGGCCTTTGTGAGAGTTAGAGTTGTGTTTTCACACTATGCTATTAACGCTCTCGAAGTTCAAACTTGTAAGTGCCGGAATCCGATTATTACTAACCGTTTTTTATGTTTTCTTCTTATGGAAGCACTGGAGCGGAATGATCATGCAGATTCTACTCATGCTCACGCCAACATCATCACTAATGTAAGTTCTATCCAAAAGCAACACAACAGTCAGAATGATTCTTCGCCAAACCAAAGAATCTATAATGTTAAAGACTTAAAGAACTTCATCACATCAATTCCAACGTCAAAAGAGCGTGTGAGCATGTTGAAGAATGACGGAGACACCGGCAAGCGCACTGAGGCACTTGATGCAGATAACAACATACTATCACTTTCATCACAAAGAACAATGACCAAAGAACAAAGTTAAAGATGACATCAAAGCATAACTGTTCAACGAAAACTATCTCTCTACACTGGGGAGATTGTTTGAATCAAGACAATTCTTCTCACAAGAAAGAAGAATGTCAGAAGACGTCAAAGCTACTATTACATCAACGCCTTCACCATTTTTCATCACCAACACTTGAGGGGGAGATTGTTGGAATCACTCCTAAACCTTTATTCAAGTGTTAGTTACTCATATGTAATAGGTAGCTTATTATGGCCTTTATGTTTGTTTAAGGTCTAGCTTATGTAGAAGGCCCATAAGCTTAGGCCCATGTCCAATAAGGAAAAAGGAAGGAGTGGGAGTGTTGCCCTAGCTCCTTGCCTATAAATACTTTTGTATAACCTTCATTTGAAGGTTGGTTGTTCAAGTTATTCTCTTCACATACATCTACGCATAACCGTCTTTCATTCATACGTGTGTGTGTGTGTTTGGTTTACTTGTTCAATTGCCTTTATCTCTTTCATTAAAGCTTGTGTTGTAAATCTAGTGACCTAATATTGTTTGTGTTTATCGATTTCTTGTGGTTCGAATCACTTTGTGTATGCTGTTTTTTAAAAAATTTGTGCACGGAATTTTTTTTTCCTATTGGTTTGATAACAGCTTTATACAGTCCTTTATGTATCCTAATGGTTAAAAAGTCAGGTCTTTACAATGTGTTATATTTATGTCTTGTGTCATTAAGTGATACAAACAGCACTTTTTATAACTTTTTAACCATCCGTGAATCTGGTCAAACTGTATGGTCAAATGGGTATTTGAAGTTTTTCTGGGTTTCAAGCTGAAATTTTCTTGCATGCGAGTTGAGATAATGTTCAGATTCAAAGAACTTGATGCGAGTTGATAATAGATGCGTGTTGCAGCTTGCTTTTGAGCGAGTTGTTAAAAGTATCTAATGCGAGTTGCTACAATATGCGAGTTGCTAACCAAAACAGATGAGAGTTGTGTACTCGCATAACTGTATGCGAGTTGTCTAATCGTTTTTTTGAAAGCGAGTTGATATTAGATGCGACTTGTCAAAACCATGAAAGCGAGTTGTTGACCTTTTGACCACTACAACCAATACCAATTACCAAAACTCATATGCGAAACCTCAGGTTATCAATAACCATCATCACCCATCGAAGTCCAAATGAAAAAGAAAAAAAAAAAAAAACGTGACTCAAGAAGAACATCACATCAGTTCCATCAGCCCTATCCTAATCTCTTCAACAAACATCTATCAAATATCAAAATGAAATTAATGCGAATCTCAGTTTTGATTCAAGTTTTTTTTGTAATCTTTTAAAGATTATTTCAACTGAATCAATATCATCATCGACCTCTTTGTGATATTATTCGAAGTCAAAGAAAGAGTATAACAACTATGTCAACTCGTTTCTTTATTTCGTTCATTGAACTAAAGCAAAACGAAAAATCACAACAAAACCTACCTGAGACCCATCGGATCTTGATGATAACATCTTGATTCGTATTAAAACCATACAAGGAAACCTAACAAGGGCATTTGTTGTTGTTATTTATTCGGTTATGATTTTGTTGTGGTGAGATGCGTTTGATTCATGAGATGAGAATCTGAGATGATTTTTGTGTGGATGATAGAATCGGTTTTGTTGAAGAGCATGTGGGTGAAAGAGGCGCATTATCAGTAATGTGTTTTAGGGTTACTTTGATATGAAATGACCTAAAGATTAGGATGATTTATATATATAACCGGTTATTATAAGGCTTGCGGTTTTGGATATGTGATTTCATTTTCAATCGAGCTTGTTAATTCATGGGCTGTGTATCTCGATTTTTAATTGGGCAATATTAATTCATGTGATGATGGATGGATAATATGAGTGGGCCGTTTAATTGAAAACATAACATGACATCCGAATGTTTTTTTTTGGATATAAAAACATTGGATAAACATTTTTGATAATAGTTTGGTTAAGAGTGGTATATTTTGGTATGGTATATTTTCACGGGAGGATACATAATTCACGGCTTGAACGATAATTGAAAAAATGACTACGGGGTTTTTGTACGGTGTTATTGACGAGAAATTGAAGTGACTTTTCACGGGTGAACTTCTTTATATTTGAGACGTTGGTTGGTTGGATGCATGTCTCAAGATAACTTGTTGGGGTATTACTGTCACTTTATGTGATTTTGAATTGACAATCTGGTTATAACTGATGTAAGGAGTTACGTCGTCGTGCTCACAGTGTATAACTATCATCTTAAGGAAGTTGTAGTACTTAGTCTCACATGGCGTTGCGGATTGTTCAAAAATATAGAACAAGCAGTAAGTCACTAAGCTGGAATGTCTCCTTTCTTTTTACGTTAGTCGTATCGGGTTATCTCCTTATGTGGTCATTACTATTAGCCGATGAATCAATGGAGGTTCAATTTCAGCAATTCCCATGAGATATTCGACGCCACATAATGTCAATGATACTTCACAGTCTAAGCAAAATCTTTCAAGAATATTCAACGTCTGTTATGATTTTTCAAGATGTTTGCTTATGACAAGAACTTCTCGTGCAAATGGTCGTACACGTTATGATGCTTCCAAAAGTTCGAAACCATCATGGGGAGAAACATGTACTTTGATGTTTTACGTTAACCTCCGGGGAAAAGGAGTTTATACTACTTGACTTAGTATGGTTTGTGAAGTTGTCTACATTCGGGTATAGAATTGTTGATGTTGAAGGTGATTTGTTGATGAACCGCTGCATGTTCCCCTAAAACAGATACTCACCGAAACCAAAGTTATCATAACACATTCAAGCTGACATTGTTTACGGTTTTGTCTTGATTTTGTAAAATCCTGCGAAAGAATCTATTTCTCGGTTTAAATCATAGACTTGCAAAATCCCGTGACAATGGATACATCCGGGTAATTGTAAAGTGCATTTCCGGATCTATCTTACGGTTAATTCTTGGTTTTGTAAAATCCCGCGAAAGAAACTATTTCTCGGTTTAAACCATAAAGTTGTAAAATCCCGTAATGTTGGAACCATCCTGGAGAAAGGAAAGTGTATTTCGGGGTCTTATCTGATGCTGGTGCTACGGTTTCTACTTCGAAGAAGGGATAAAGGGGTGTACTTCATGAATTGAATGTGTGTTTGGATATTAGTCATGGCAGTTTGGCTATTACATGGTTTTACGGGGTTATGTGCTTTTAACCATGGTCGGGATGAAACCATTATCATAGTTCACTTAAAATGTCAAAGGAGGCTAGATTTGAGCTTTTAACAAAGAAGATGTGACAACGGAGTTAATTCACTATTGTTTATTTGAGGTTGAAGTGAAATATCACGGGCAAGTGTACTTAGTATCCTAAGGTATCGGGATGGTTGGATGAAGATTCTTCATGATCCTTGTTCGAGCTTATTATTAAAAAAGAAGACTTGGAAATCTAGTTATTGTTGGGTGTCTTTTACCTTTTCTTTTACCACTTGGGGGAATTGGGCTCATACCACCACAAAATAACTATCTTTTTAAGGAGTTACGTTGTAGTGCTCAGTGTCACATTCAATTGTGGATTTTCAAGAGGTAATGTACGTC
>OU343220.1:266471604-266550654 GCA_910596185.1 Chrysanthemum makinoi
CGCCTATGAATATTCTGGAGGCCTAACTTGGGCCTTCGAACAGAAGGGCTTCGACACGTGTCGAAGGAGTATCCTTCGAGCTGATCGGAGGGTACATCATCACTATATCTATTTGATGTGTGCTCGTATGATAATTAAAAATGTGTTTACCTAGATACAATTACTCCCTAGTTATCTTTTATTGGTTGGTTGAATTGTCACACCTTATCTTAACGCGTTGTATTCCTAAGGTCGTAGGGTATGTGTAGTCCCTAGTTCTTTCAGGTTATCTCTCTAATACAACCTACGGAATCGGCAAGCGTTGGCTATTTCATCCATATACCAAATCATCATAAAGCATACTCAAGCAATAAATACAACGAATGATGCCTAGTTGCACTCCTAATCCAATTTACAATTAAGATAAGAAACAACCTAATAATAATCAATAACTAGGTTTCATAGATCTAAGCAAACACATAAGAAATTTAGCTACACATGGCAAACAAGCAAGCATACACAAAATCAATCGAATAAGGGATATACATAATGTTATTTTGGATTAAAAGACTTATCTCGATGTGTAAAATAGGGTATGGGACCCTAAATACTCCAAGCATACCACAACTTTAGGGTTTTTTTTTCTCCAAAAGTCTACCTCTTTAAATGCAGAAAAAATGAATTCTATATATAGATTTATAAGTGCGACGGCGTTACCTTTTTCACGGGACGCCGTCAGCTCGCCATCATTAGGGTTTCGTCTGGGCCAAGTCATCGATGGGACGGCTTCACCTTAGAGTTGTGACGTCGTCAGTCTTCAGTCGGGTCGTCGTCTTGATTCTAGATCTGGGCCGTCTGAGTTGAAAACTCTGAGTGACGCCCTTCTTCTTTATAGCGTGACGCTGTCAGGTTATGTGAAATTAAGCAGTAACGGATATAAAAGGAAAGAAATTAAACAGTAACGGATATAAAAGTGGTCGATTTAGGGCTTAAATGCCCCCCTAAAAGCATACGTTTTAAATCCTTATCAATTGCCTTTAGGAGCTATTTTGGTTAATCGTGACTTATCTTGGTGTCGTTTATTTGCTTTTATGATTTATTTTGGTATTGAATGAGTTATGATATGAGTTATGGCCTGATGCAGGTTTTACTGACCATGTTTTAATATTTATAAAGTCTTGTTATACCTATGGTCTACCCTAATGCACTAACGGGCAGTGTACCCGGTCGTGTGTAGTGTAGTATTTGGTAAAACCGAGGTCGTCCCAAGAGCTATGTGTGTTGGATTATTACTAAGTCTAGGTGTCACAGTTTTTAATTAGATTATGATAAGGAATTAATTAACTACGAAAGCAGATAAAAGCCAAAGGATTAATCAATAGAGGAGAGTGGTGCTAACCTAGTTATTCCTTCTAGCTAGTAATGTCTACATCCACTTACTTCCAATTACTTTAGGTGGGGTCAAAGTCGAGAGGACAACATTTGGTCAATTCGCCCTAACCTATCAGCAAAGATGCCACCACAGGAGAAGTCAGGTGTCCCCTCATAAGTCCTGTTGTTCCTGGTCCCCTAAGTCAAGTCATTAAGTACCGCTACATGCTAGATTTATAATAGTGAGTGCCCGAGCGTTAGCAACTTAAACACTCACCCCCTATTTCTTAAGTTCATCCAAACGGTAGGTGATCAGTTGGTCAATTCGCACAAGTAGAAAGGGTCGTCAATTGGTCATATCTTACCCTTCCCATCTCAGTCCGCTCACCTAGGGTCAGTTGGTCATATCTCCTAGGCAATTGGCCTCTACCGCCATTCAAAACTACCGAAACAAGGGTAGCTAACAATAAATTATGCATGCATACACTTAGAAATAATTATGCGAAAGTCATGTAAACCCAAATAAAACAATTAAGGAATCATAACTAGGCCAGCACCAAGAGGTGCTTAGCTGCTCATATTAACCATACAAATCAATTCAATATTCAAAGTTACGAAATACATGAATTGAAAGTAAAGAAAAGATAAAATGCTAATTCTTATCGTAGGGGAGTGATTTCTCCCTTGGAGACAGCTCCGTCTGCTCCTCTAGACCTGCCTTTGGCTTCTTCCCATGTTTTCTAGTTGTTGTGTGTGGAATGGGATGCTTTGAAATGCTGGATATCGTGGGGTATTTATAGGCCAGATCTGGGTTACGGCGTAACTAAAATAAGAGTTACTCTGTAATCTTCAATTCCTTCGTAATTTGGACTAGATCTTCTGGTTATGGCGTAACCTTATGAGTGGTTACTCCGTATCTTCAATATAACAGGGTTACGCCGTAGTTGGTGAAATAGTTACGGCGTAGTTATCAGCGGCGTGGAACCTCATTTGACCTAATATTGTTACGTCGTAGTCTTTGGGGAGAGTTACGCCGTAACCTTCTGATGAGTTGGTTTTCTGAGTCACGCTTTAGTTACGGCGTAATGTGAGAGATGAGTTATGCCGTAACTTCTTCAAAGTCAGCATACTATGATAAATCTTTGATGTTTCTCCAATTTCGCGTCTCTTTAGCTCCAATCTCGTAATTTACATGAAAGTGGAAAACAATGGAAAACAAGCGTAAATCCATATAAATGATATAAATTACAAGCATTATCGGGAGAAATTGACACTTAATATTCAGGAATATTTGATGTAATCAAATATCCCCCCACTTGAACTCTACTTGCCCTAAAGTAGACCTTATTAGAAAGATTCCTAAAAAGATATCTCCCAAAACCTGGAAAAAATAAGTTTACAAATCCCTTATGCTAGAATAAAACAAAGCCGAACACCTCACGAAATGGGAACAAAACACTCAAATCTCTCAACTATTTTAAGTTTCAATTTCGGGGTGATCACTCAATCGCACAGTCATAGCATGTATTCTATCATAAGCTTGGCGGTTACACAAATCTCCACCACTAGAGGTAAGGGCTAAACAATTCTCGAAGGCAATATGGGTAGACACGACAAAGGTTAAGGGGTGACTCGTCATTACTAACATGTCACGGCGAAGTGGACAAAATCAATGATATATGACCAAAGAAACCTAATCATGAAATACAAGGTAGATGTGTCATTAGAGGACGTCCTGATGGGCACACTACCTTTTCTCTAACTGTTGGCATAATTACCAACTCCAATCTTCGAATGTGACCGAGGTGGCCTCCTCGATACTAAATCTATAAAGCTCATAACATAGTGCTTATAACATTGCACTTTACAATAACTAAATAACAAAAAAAAAATTTAATCAACATAACAATAATAACTAAACATAATATCCCCCCACTTGAGATGAACAATGGGAATTCGGGGGGTCTTCAATGATCTTCAGGAATATGTCATCGATGAAAGCGTGATTTCCGAACCTTTCCACTTAAACCTTGAACTTAGGCAAATGATGACTTCCCAATCACAAATAAATACTACAGGGTAGGCTAAGGTGTATAGGTGTATCGAAACAATATATAGGGTTAACAAAATGAAAGGAATGGCTCGGATGGGTGTATCTAGGGGTATCGTGCACTAAAGGTGAGTGCAAGAAAAGGGTTTCACATGGGGGTCTAGAAGTCGAGGTGACTAATCGATAGACACACAATGGTAGGCTATTTGGGTGATAATCCTATAATATTGCCTTCTAAAACTGAAAAGTCCACATACATCGAGCTAACTCAACATACCTCGTCTATGGTCTCGAAATGATGCAAAGGCCAAGTTCTAAAGTATACAAGCTACCGCCACACTCATAATTTGGTGGATTTGGGGTAAAATATTGGAAACGGATAAGGCTAATCTCACCATATAATATCAAGGGTTGTATGTGCTCAGCTAAGGTCTAATCTAGTTAGGTTAAGAAAAACATGTCAAAATTTTAAAAATGGCATAGTTTTTCAAAATCAACTAGAAAAACGAGGGCAAAATAATGTTCAACAGATAATTCTACTCCCGTCCCCCCACTTGAATTGTACAAAGTCCCTTTTGTACTAAGCATTAAATAAAGGTGAAGAAAAAGTAAATTAGAGCGAGAACTTCCCTGAAATTTTCTCCACAAAGAAAGAAGGCACACGAAAAAGAGACGTGCCTTCGTATAAGCATCATGAACAAACTTCAATCCCTGAAATCACTCTACCGACAAGCATAATTCTAAAAAGAAAAAATGAAAAATGAAAAACAAACCTAACTCACTTTCGTAGGAATCACGGTTGCATTTAGCATATGCAACAAGCCTTTTAAACCACTTGGTGTCCCAAGTAGACGAGTGAAGTCTCGTGAGGGTTTACAGGGAACACACCTACATAGTTCATTTAAAATACTAATACAAGGTTATTGCGTTTTAAAATGGAAGAAGTAAAGAAGATGAAGGTTACGTCGTAACTCTTTGAGGGACTTACGCCGTAACTGGCAAAACCTTACATAAGCTGCAAAGCGAGTGGTTACGGCGTAACCACTGAGATGGTATTACGCCGTAATTGGTAATGCGTCTAGAATACTGCTGCAAAAGGTTGGTTATGGCGTAATCACATAGATGAGTTACGCCGTAACTATGGTCAGATCAACAAACTGCAGCAGTAATTACTTCCTCATTTCTTGCAAAATGGTTAGAAAACACAAAACCCTACAGAAATGGAAATAAAACAAAAGAAAGGGATAATTCGGGTTGTCACCTGAAAGAGCACTTTTCTTTATTTACGAGTCTTTAAGTTAGACTCAATGCCGCGGGGTTACCAGTGCTTGTTGGTCATTTCATGGATATGGCAATCTCCATGTTGGAGCTATCTTACCAAATTCTCATCCCGTTTGTAGTCATCCCCTAACTCTAAACAGCCCGAGTAAAAACTCTTGATTTTATGGTAAGGGTGGTCAATACCTTTTTCTTTGTCTTCCTCACTGATATTGAGCAGAGGTTGGGCTTGGCTTAACTGCCTCTTTGTCCAATTTTTAAAATTCTTAATCGTTCTCGGCATTTTGAAGATAGTCTTATAATCGCTTATATTTAACCATACTAACCCTTCTTTTTCATTTTTATCTAACCTTGACATTTCCTGAAAAGGTTTTCCTAAAATTACTCCCATAAGTTCATCTTCCACAAATTCGCTTACGTCGTCCAAAACCATAAAGTCCACCAAAAATGAATAAGTTCCAACGAAGACATGGATGTTAGTTGCAAACCCAAGAAAGTTATTCCCCTTATATTCTAATTCTTTGTTCATAACTTGGTTGTAGCACTCTTTTGACATGATGTTGACTAGAGAAGTTGTGTCAATAAATGGGTGGAAATCGATGAACCCGATTTTGCATGAGATCTTCAGATAATCAGGGTTTCTATGATGTATGCGGGTTCCTACCTCATGAAATCTAGGTTGATTGACTTGAAAAAAAAGCCTTTACAGAGTTGTCTTGCCAATGGGCCATTTCGACGTCACTTGAGAAGTCATCAGTATTGATTCCTAAATTATCCTCTTCCTCGAAGTTGATGAAAACATCAAAATCTCTCCCCGAATCAATCTCACCAGGATCTGGGGGTCACTAAGAAATTCTTCTAGAGCGTCACCAAAATTGCCTACTAGGTCAACCGCACATACCTTTTGAGGAATAGACAGGAGTTCATTTGGTCTGAACATTGCAATTTCTCCATTAGCTTCAAGAGTTAGTTTTCCAGCAAAGACATCCACCTTTGTATGGGCAGTGGCAAGCATAGGTCTGCCTAAAATGATAGGTATTCTGTTGTCTTCCAGAATATCAAGAATCACAAAATCTACCGGGAAAAAGAATTTCTTAATCTTCACCAGCACATTTTCAACGATGCCTAACGGTGACTGCATGGATCGATCAGCCATTTCAATTTTCATTATGGTGGCTTCAAGTCACCAATCCCCATACGCAAGAACATCGAACGAGTCATTATCCTAATACTCGCTCCAAGATCAGCTAGGGCATTACACATATCGAGACTCCCAATCAAGCATGGGAGGGTGAAACATCCTGGATCTTTTTCCTTTTGTGGCAGCTCGTTTCTCAAAACCGCTGAACATATTTCGTTGAGTTGAATTGTCTCATCATTTTTTAATTCTTGCTGAATATCATCATGATTAGTTTCAATGGAATTATTAATAGGGGAGTTTACTAGAAAAGCTTGGTCCAGAAGTGATTGTCTTTCCATGCTGATTCGTCGCTTAACTTTTTCCGAAAAGGTCGTCGGTTCTTCAAGGATATATTCCACCGTGTTGACAACTTCCTCTTCCCGAGCTGCTAGGTAATCAGTGATTGCTTGCGAACATGAGCTAACACTCTTTTCCAATCTATTAATCCTATCTTCGTGAATTTTGAGAGAAGAGACTGTATTATCCACGAATGTCTTCATCTTTTTTTCAATCCTTTCGTCTCGTTCCCTTGATTCCTTGATGTGGTCAAGAATCTTCTTTTCAAGATTGCTCCCGGTTTTGGTCCCAAACACACTCTTAACCCTCTCAATCCTACATGCTTCAGCTTCTTTTTCTAACCTTCTTTTTTTGAAAATTTCTCCATAATTGTATTCTTGCTTTCTTAACGTCTTCATTACTTTATGATCAACATTGTCTCTTGGTCCGTACCCTGTATCCATATGCCATTTGTAGCAATGTTCAGAAATCCGTTGAATACATTCCAAGGCTTGGTCAGGAGTCATGCTAGGAATAGGTCTCGGGGAATCGAGTAATTCTCGTGTTAGCGCATTAATTCCCCGGTAGAAGACGTAGACGATCTGATGTTTGTTCAAATCATGGGTTGGACATCGATAAAGCATCTCATTAAATCTTTCCCATGCCTGGTAAAGCGTTTCTTCTCCAACTTGAACGAACTGATAGATTTTACCAAGAAGTTTGGCCATTTTTTAAGGAGGGCAAAATTGCTGGACGAACTCTTTTCTTATTTTATCCCAAGCTCCTTTACATTCGTTAGGGAGTTTGTTAAACCATCTTTTCACAGTGGCAGTAAGAGTCATAGGAAAAATCCTTGCGGTGACCGAATAGCTCGGGGTACCTCTGACGTTGAAAAGAGAGGATAAGTAGAGTACTTCTTCTACGTGATTCTGAACGTCCTCATCTTCATCTCCAAAAAACTTAAGTTCGTGTAAGTCTCGAATAAATTGATCTGGAATAGAGTATTTTTCAGTACTAGAATCCTGAGCGAAGGTTCGTTGGCAGTTCTCATTTGGTCGCTCCAAATACTGCCCCATAGTTAAGTTATCTATATTTTTTTCATCGATAACTTTTGGTTCTCCGTCAGACTGGTCTGATTCATAAAATGAGAAGATGTTGTGAATAGGAACCGGAGAGTAAACTTTCTTTGTCCGAAATTGCTTCTCCGGATTATCGAATGGGGTGGCCAAAAAAGGCCTTGAGCTACGAGTCTTGTATCCTGACATTTAAGAGAAGAAAGAAAATTAAAAACAGACTTAATATGAAATCCAAAAATAGCTCTCCGGCAGCGGCGCCAAAAATTTGATGCAGGTTTTACTGGCCATGTTTTAATATTTATTAAGTCTCATTATACCTATGGTCTACCCTAATGCACTAACGGGCAGTGTACCCGGTCGTGTGTAGTGTAGTATTTGGTAAAAATGAGGTCGTCCCAAGAGCTATGTGTGTTGGATTATTACTAAGTCAAGGTGTCACAGTTTTTAATAAGATTATGATAAGGAATTAATTAACTATGAAAGCAGATAAAAGCAGATAAAAGCAGATAAAAGGCAAAGGATTAATCAATAGAGGAGAGTGGTGCTAACCTAGTTCTTCCTCCTAGCTAGTAATGTCTACGTCTACTTACTTCCAATTACTTTAGGTGGGGTCAAAGTCGAGAGGACAGCATTTGGTCAATTCGCCCTAACCTATCAGCAAAGATGCCACCACATGAGAAGTCAGGTGTCCCCTCATAAGTCTTGTTGTTCCTGATCCCCTAAGCCAAGTCATTAAGTACCGCTACATGCTAGATTTATAATAGTGAGTGCCCAGGCATTAGCAACTTAAACACTCACCCCCTAATTCTTAAGTTCATCCAACGGTAGGGTTATCAGTTGGTCAAATCGCACAAATAGAAAGGTCTCAGTTGGTCATATCTTACCCTTCCCGTCTCAGTCCGCTCGCCTAGGGTCAGTTGGTCATATCTCCTAGGCAATTGGCCTCTACCGCCATTCAAAACTACCGAAACAAGGGTAGCTACCAATAAAATAGGCATGCATACATTTAGAAATAATTATGCGGAAATAATGTAAATGCAAACAAAACAATTAAGGAATCATAACTAGGCCAGCACCAAGAGGGGCTTAGCCGCTCATATTAACCATACAAATCAATTTAATATTCAAAGTTACAAAATACATGAATCAAAAGTAAAGAAAAGATAAAATGCTAATGCTTATCGTACGGGAGTGATTTCTCCCTTGGAGACAGCTCCGTATGCTCCTCTAGCCTGCCTTTGGCTTCTTCCCATGTTCTATGGTTGTTTTATGTGGAATGGGATGCTTTGAAATGCTGGAAATCGTGGGGTATTTATAGGCCAGATCTGGGTTACGGCGTAACTAAAATAAGAGTTATGCCGTAATCTTCAATTCCTTCGTAATTTGCACTAGATCTTCTGGTTACGGTGTAACATTATGAGTGGTTACGCCGTATCTTTAATATAACAGGGTTACGCCGTAGTTGGTGAAATAGTTACGGCGTAGTTATCAGCGGCGTGGAACCTCATTTGACCTAATATAGTTACGTCATAGTCCTTGGGGAGAGTTACGCCGTAACCTTCTGATGAGTTGGTTTTGTGAGCCACGCTTTAGTTATGGGCTAATGTGAGATATGAGTTACGCCGTAACTTCTTCAAAGTCAGCATACTATGATAAATCTTTGATATTTCTCTAATTCCGCGTCTCTTTAGCTCCAATGCTCCTAATTTACCAGAAAGTGGAAAACAATGGAAAACAAGCGTAAATCCATTAAAATGATATAAATTACAAGCATTATCGGGGGAAATTGACACTTAATATTCAAGACTATTTGTTGTTATCATGGCCCGTAATGTTAAGCACTACTTGAGTCGGCACAGTAAAATCTTAAAACAAGAGAAAAAGTAACTTTTAACTCGTTAGGCGAGAATATGATGTGTTAATATTCAAAACTGTTGGGTTCAGTAAATATCCAAACACCTTAAGTCTCGGATTTAAATAGAAAATACCCTAAGTGTTTAATCCCTTAAACACTAACAAGTCACTGAGCGCATAGTCACTCAGTGAGCTGTCTTTAGGATACTCAGTAAGAGACAAAGAAGAAGTCTCTCCACTCAGTAAGGCGGAAGTTAAGGGGTGAAGACTGAGTCAAGAAGAAGATAGTGGATTCAGTGAGTGATGACAATAACTCACTGAATCCTGAACCTCCTCACCAACTACTAACACTGAAGACAAACTCAAAAAGAAGACTGAAGGCTGAGAAGACTAAAGAATGGGCGGGACAAAACGGTTAAGCTTGAAGCGAATAAGACGGAGTGCTTATCCTCAAGAAGTCAACTTTCCCTGAAAGGCTCAGCATCAGTGCTGACAAGTAGAAAGTGGCTTTGTCCCTTACCAAATATAGTCTTTGTAAACAGAGACAAAATACATCAGTATTTTGTCTTCAATAACCTGTCAGTTTGTCCTCTAGGATAGAGTTAAAAACCATACTTGTATAAATAGCATAAGAGTTGGAGTGAAATATTCAAGCTTGTGGATTAATTGTAAAACACACTCATAAGCCATCTTTCACTTCTCCAAATACAACTTTGTCCCTGAGATAGCTTAGTGGTTCCTTTGTAGTTGTGTTCAGACTTAGCCTGAGCTTAGTGAGGAGATACCATACTTTGTCATTTCAATCCCAAGTACTATTCCACAAGTACTTGGGTAATGTATTCTTTTTTATTTGTTTCTAATAAAGAATATTAAGTTGAAAATTAATCAATGTGTTTTTATTTACATTACTTTCAGTCGTTGTTCACAATTTGTTCATTTAATGCTTTAACTATTTTTATACGATTGTGAAAAGGGAACAACAAATGGTATCAGAGCAGGCTGATTATAAAACCTTTTTTTAGCCGCTCAAAATGTTTTTAAATCAAGATCCTAATTGCTGAAATTGATGTGCCCCAACTTGTCGACAAAAAAGGTGGAGCTTATTCAGCTGTTGCCCCTCGACTCGAAGTTGGTAAATTTAACAAATGGAAAAAGCGAATGCTTTGCCATTTGACTGGGATGGAACCTTACTACATTAAGTGTATTAATGAAGGTCCATTTATCCCAAAGACTGCTGAAGGTTTGCCTAAACCTGAAGCTCAGTGGACTCAGGACGAGAGGAGAGTGGTCAAACAGGACAAAATGCTCAAAAGCATCATCATATCATGTCTTCCTGATGATGTTATGGAGTCTGTTATAGGTTTTAGTACAGCTAAACAAACCTGGGATGACCTGGTCCACAGTCATGAAGGTCCCTCAGATACCAAGGAGAACAGGATCATGGACCTAAAACTTGAGTATAACACCTTCAGGGCTAAGGACTCAGAAACTATGTCTCAAACTTATACCCGGTACAAAACTTTGCTAAATGAACTGTCAAATGATGGTGTTAAGTTGTCCAAACATGAAATCAATGTTGGTGTTGTCAATAGTCTCCCTGAGAAGTGGTTGAATTTTTCTCAGGGACTTAGGAATGCTAATCATATCCAGAATCTTGAATTTCCTGAAATATATGGGAAATTTGTTTATGAGGAAAACCTCATCAACAGACGATACCCTGACTTAAAGAAGTCTCAGGAAGTCAAGAAGTCCCTGACCACCACTTCAACACCAATTTTACTGCTTTTTATTCTAACAACGTGGTTCAGGATTTTCAGGAAATTTAGATGATGAGCCTGATGAGAGATCTAGGGAGGAGTACCTAAATGACCTGAACATCGAATTTCAGGAAAGGGCACTCCTTGCTAACTCTAGAAGGTTTATAAAAAGAAACAAAGGTTTTTCTAATGCTAAAGCTAATGAGGACACGTAGCGCTTTAAGTGTCACAAAAGAGGTTATTTTTCCAAAGACTGTTTTTCGAAAACAATTTCTGAACCCTCTTACAAACCATCAGGGTCAAATCAGTCCTCTCGCTTTAGCAAATTTCAACCTAAAATCTATCAGTCTCATCAGAACTTTCAAAACAAATCTGATCAAAATAAAATTGTTGATTTTGAAGCTAAGTACAGGAAAGCCAAAGCTAAGGTAGCACTGCTTGAGGCCACACCCTCAGAAACAACAAACACTATTAAATATGTGGAGGGTAAAAACAAGGGTCTTGTTGCTGAAGTCTTCGACTGGGATGAAGAGCCAGTCTCCTTAGACGATGAAATGGTGCAAGTCAGTGCACTGATGGCTCTCTCAGAAGAGGACAAGCTAGTTGTTGGGAAGAATCATGCCAGGAATGGAGAATGGGTCAACATCACAATGAAGAAGGTAAATATTTTACTTTTTATGGATGATGACTCTGATTGGCAGTCTTTTATGAACTATATCAATGTTGACCTTAAGTTTGTAGAAGAGCAACGATTAAATATTTTTTCAAAATACAACAAGTTAAGTTTTGAATTAAACAAGTGTAAGGATGAACTTCTTCTTTTAAAACAAGCTAAGCTTAAGGCTGTCATACTGCAAATTTAAAACACTGAACTAGTTAAAAGGAATCAAGCTCTTCAAGAAGAACTTAAAAAGGAAAAAGATATCATTGAAAGTTGGACTGCCAAGAATTCTAGAGTCTTTGATGATGTAGGTGCCCCCAGTAGCAAGAAGATAATCATAGGTGAAGATCATCTCCTTGATTCTCATAACAAAGACCAAGGTCCAAAACCATTTGTGTCTGGTGGCATGATTACCAATATGTTGTCATTAGTGATTGGGTTGAACGGGTTAATCCTTAGAGTACGCTTCCAAATTTAGATTCTGGAAGAATACTAGAGCCTGAAAGCCAAGCTCTAAAGAGCATGCTTGGACTCCCTGATGTGCCCAGTAGTACTGAACACATCTCTAAATCTGAAGCAGAATCTCAAGCACCGCTTCCACCCCTGAAACCTCTTCAGGGTGCTGCACCAAGCTCTGAGCTTACTCCATTACAATTCAACCCTAATTCACCAAAAGAAAGGTCTGGACTTGGTAGAACCATCCTAAAAAGACCAACAAAACCAACCCAAGATGACTCTATTCCCACTGAGACCTCCACATCTTCAGTTCCTACTGAAGCAGACCAAATCCAGCAACTGACTGAACTAGTGAGGAAGTTAACTGACAAGATGGAATCCATCGAAAAAGCTCCTGATTCAATCAAGGAAATTAAGTCAGCCTCCTCTAGTTCATCAAAGTCAAAACCCAACACCAAACCCAGGCAGAAGTGTGATCTATGCCATTATACCAGTCATACCACTGATAATTGCTACAGAACCCTTTTTTGTATGATCTGCAAAAAGGATGATCACAGAACTTCTGATCACTTACTGTATGTAAGTTCATTCAGTGTAGCAAGACACACTAAAGCTGGTCATCAAAATGCTTCAACCTCCAAACAAGCTCACAAGAATAGAGCAAAGCCCTTTCCTCCTTGTCCACACTATGGCTTCAATGATCATCATTCTGATGATTGTCTCATGAACACATGCTGTGATATTTGCGGAAATCCAGCTCATGAGACATCCCAACATGACAGTGTCATCCAAGCAAGGAGAAGTTCAAAGCAACCCCGAATAACTGAGTCATCCTCAGTCACCAAATGCAAAACCTGTGGTAGCACAATGCACTCAACCACTGACCATGAGTCTATTTCCATATTCAAGACCCAAGCCTACTAGCATGTGGGTTAGCAAGAGAAACTAATTTCAGTTTACTATTTGCGCAGAGACACGCTAGGGAGCCTATTTGGCATCTAGATAGTGGATGCTCAAGAAGCATGACTGGCGTTAAGGAGTATCTGCACAAGTATGTAAAGGAACCAGGACCCAAGGTAGTATTTGGTGATAACTCATCATGTCCCACTGAAGGTTATGGTTTAGTATATTGCAATGAAATAGTTTTCTCTAGAATAGCTTATGTAAACGGTCTAAAATACAATCTCATCAGTGTCAGTCAATTATGTGATGCTAAGTACATTGTGCAATTCAATGACAAACAAGGCACCATTTTCAATGCCAACAAAGAAGTTGTTTTGATAGCTCCTAGGAGAGATGATGTTTATGTCTTAGACATGTCAACACTCTCTCAAGATGGAACCTGTCTCTTTGCCAAAGCCACCGAAACTGTCAACTAGCTGTGGCACAAGAGACTCTCTTACTTAAATTTCAAAAACATCAACAACTTGGCAAAACAAAACAAAGTCTTTGGCTTACCATCCCTGGCTTTTGCAAAAGATAAAACATGCTCATCCTGTGATAAAGGAGAACACCACAGAGCATCATTCAAAACAAAACAAAATTTCTCCATCAAGAGCTGCCTTCATCTCCTGCACATGGATCTCTTTGGACCAGTCAGTCCTAGATCAATCCAGCATGAGAAGTATACACTTGTCATTGTTGATGAGGTTTCAAGATACACTTGGTTATACTTTCTTTCTAAAAAGAGTCAGGAAGCTGATACAATAATGTCTTTCATCAGGAAAATTGAAAACCAAAATGACATTACTGTTAAACAAATCAGAACTGACAATGGTACTGAGTTCAGAAATCAAGAGATTGAGAATTTCTGTGATGAAAATGGAATCTCCCAAAACTTTTCATCTCCTTACACCCCTGAACAAAATGGGGTAGCTGAAAGGAAAAACAGAACTCTCATTGAGGCTGCCAGAACTATGTTAAATGGCTCAGCACTCTCAAAGCATTTCTGGACTGAAGCAGTCAAAACAACCTGTTATACTCAAAACAGGTCAATCATTTTCAAAAGACATATCAAAACCCCATATGAGATCTTCAAAGGTAGACTTACTGATATCAGCTACTTTCATGAGTTTGGGTGTCCTGTGTTCATTCACAATCACAAGGATCACTTAGGAAAGTTTGATGCAAAAGCTGATGATGGGTATTTCCTAGGTTACTCACTGATCTTTAAAGCCTTTAGGGTGTTTAACACCAGAAGACAACAAGTTGAGGAAACCTTTCATCTCACATTTGATGAAAGTTCAGAAAGCATCAGATTTACCAATACCTCAGTGCAGGAAATAGGAATTGATGACTGATTCGCTTCCGAACGGTCAAGTTTAATCACACAAGCTGACCACTTGTGAATGGTCAACCGTAATAAACTTAAAACAGCTCAGAGAGCAAATGCAATTAAGATTAGAGGAATATAGTGGATTCCTGGGTCGTTAAGTCCCACGGAGGATGAATGGTGTTTAACACAGACAGATGTCGAATAATCACTAAGTATAGTGATCAGTAAGGATTTTTATTTAATTATACCTAAAGAGAAAGTTTATAAATTACAGGGGCTTAAATGCAAATTAAAGAAAATTAAAAAGCTAAAATATATTAAATAAACGCTATCACTATTTTTACAATGATGTTTTTCTTGATTTATAAAACAAAATAACTTAAATAAACTATTTTAACTCAAACGTAAACCTAAATTATCTAAAAACGTGACCTAAAATGAAAAAGTGCGTTGTATGTAAAAATTACGCGAGTGCCAAAGTAAAACGTAAAATTTGTGAAATAAAAGTCCTACAAGTGTAAAAACAATTTTCTTACGTACTATATGACAAAAGAAAATTTTAGAAAAAGAATTATATTTTTTTGACTTTTATATTTTTTATTATGAATTAAATAATAATTTAGACTAAATAAATCATTAAAAATACTAAAACTATTTAGAAAAATCTGAAACTTTTTTATAAATTACTTTATACTAATACAAAGTTAAAAAATATACAAAAGTTGAAAAAGCTAGATTAAATAAGCTGAAAATAAGCTAATAAGCTCGTATAAGCTTAAAATGAAAACAAGGGTTATATATTAAAGTGTGCAAAGTTAAACCAGAAAAAGACCCAAGGGCAACTGGTATACAGGTACACACTATCGTTCTTCAAGGGCGGGAGGTCTCAGGTTCGAGCCTGCCTCCCACATTTTTGCTAAATATTTTTTTTTTCGATTTTTCTTTTACAAACTTATTAAGCACAAGAAAATAAGCAATTTTCAAAACTATAACTTTTTACAAAAACTACCAATAAGCCCAGTTTGAGCTTATTTATCTCAACAGTAGGCAATAAAAGGAATAAGCACAAAGATTTAAGCTAATAAGCTAGAAATAAGCAAAAGGAAACTGAGAATAAGCTAAACTACTGTAAATAAGCTTATATAACAACTGAGAATGCAAATAACTTAAAAATAAGCACTGATCAATTAGCAAATAAGCACAAGATACACTGTTGCACAGGATACTTATTGGTTCACTAGGCACTTTATGGCTTAATTTTAAGCACTGAGATAAGCTAGAAAATGAAAACAAATACTGCAACTAACAAGTTGACCAATTAAGCTTTCCAAAAAGCTAAATTACACAGTTTGGCTTACACTAATAAGCTTGTGAGAAGCTTATAAAATTTTGAAAAACTATGAGGATGACTCGGTATACTGAGTCAAATGGGACAAACTAAATAGCACTTGCAGGCCTATCAAATAAGCTAGAAAGTTGAATTTTAAGCTTGGACTTTTAAGATGGCTTGGTTAGCTACCCAAAGAACCAAGAATCACAAGCTATGATTAACTAATGAGCTTTTTGAAAGCTTGTGAAAATGGGATTAAAGCGTAATGCACAGGCATTATTTTGAAATAGGGTCTTAAATAAGCTAAGGTTTAAGCTACTAAATAAGCTATCTGAAAATTATAAAAATTACTAAGATAGAGATGAGCAGCTAGATTTTTATATCCCAAAGGCTCAAATCATGAAACTCAATATTTAATCCTAGATAAAATAATCTATTTTATTCAAAAATGACCAAATGGAAAATTTTGACTTTTATAAAAACTAACTAAGTTGACTATTATGAACTTGTAATCAAATCTAATGACTGATTATGTTGTATTAAGTTATAATAAGATTATAATAAGCTAAATTACCAAGTTTTAAGCTATTATGATGAGTTTTACCTATTAAATCTTAACAGTTATGAAATGGTGTGAGATTAAAAGGTATTTTGACTATTGAACAAACAAGCAATGGTTATTATAGTTTCTTTTAGCTATTATGACCTAATGAGACATGCACCAAATAAGAACAACAGCTAGAACAACCTATAACACAGTGAGACAAGCAAATCCAAACACACTTTCAAAAGACTGTTTTGATGATTTTCAAAGCAAAACTCTGATCTAGACCATGCTATTGATTTAAGACTTTATAATTTCATATAATGGGACTAAATGAACATTAAACAACAACAATAATAACATAAAACCAAGAAATTACACTTATGCTAATTTAACTGCTTAAAATAAGATTTTTGCTAACTACAAATTTAAAAGAACAAGTGACTATTTTTATTGATTAATTTCACTTAACTATAACTAATGAACAATAAGACACAGAGATTACAGCTACTAAATAACTAAAACAGTTAAATGTCAAAATGAACAAAAAGGCTTACAACTTAGATTCCAAGTGAAGACTGAGAACCAAAGATCAAGATCACTTCCTATAGCTTCCCAAGAAGCACTAAACCAAAGGGCAATCCAAAATCTACCCTGCTCCAGCTTTGATCACCATTTCCATGGATTTTTGAATTTCTCACTATTTTATTTGTATTTTTGGTGATTTTCTCTTTTTGATTCTAAACTGATTTTTAAAGTCTCTAAAAGCTTTAATAAGCTTTCTAGGAGCTTATGTGAGCCTATTCAGTCCTTAATAACATCTAACAACAACATTGACAGATTTTGAGAATTTGAACTTGAAAATGCATAAACTGAAAACCGAACTTGAAACTTGAAATTGATGTTAATAAAAGTTTTATTACACACTAGTTACTTGAAATACAGAGCTTAAAAGCTTAAACAAACACTGAAATTTGAAACTTAATTAAAGACGACATAAGCTAAATTACAATTATTCTAGATAGATTACTCCTCTGCTTCTCCTCTTTCTTTATAGCATTGAGATACTCCCCACATGCTTCTGATCATATCCCATCAACAGTCTTGGCCATTGATTCAGTCAAACTCATCTCATCCGTTTAAACTGTTTTTGGCGCCAAAAGTCCAATAGGCTGCTTGGGGCAGTTTTAATCTAATTAAGGAAATTTGGAGTATAGTAGAGGTGTAAGGGAAAATTCAGATAGTAGGTATAGGGCTGGGGATGATTTGGAAAGCAAAAACCAGTTTTGTGTGTGTAACGCTAAAAGGTTCATGGTGGGGATGAATTAATTGGTTGTGGGCTGGTGTATAGGTGGAAACGGGATGGTGATGAGTGTTTTTAGATAGCTGGGGTGAGGTGGAAAGGGTGGTGATACCACCGGTTTTGATTTACAGTGCGAGGAAGAAGGAGATAAACAGTGGTGGTGGTATTTGGCGGGGTTTGACCTGGTTTGACCCGTGGATATAATAAGTGGGGGTTCACAATGGGGGGTCACAGGTGTTGGCTGGGGTTCTTTTGGGTTTTGGCAGGGGTAATAATACATAAAGGGTCCATTTGGTAGTTTAATAATACAAGGACTAACTTTGCAATTCGGCCAAAGTTAAGGGACCAAACCTGTAAATATTCCAAAGTTAACACAAGGACCATTATTGCCATTCTTAAATAGTACAAGGACCATAGTTGATTATTTTCTATTTTTAAAAATCCAAGGACCATTTATGTCACTTTTCAAAATTGAAGGACCAAAGTTGTAATTTTCTCAAAACTTATCATAAGGACCAATTTTGCCATTTATGAATAGTACAAGGGTGTAGTTTGAATAATTTTCATTTTTAAACACCCAGGGACTGATTTTGACACTTTTGTAAAGTTGAGGGACCAAAGTTGTAAATTGTGATTTTTAAACTTCAAAGGACAATTTCTTACAACTTGTGAATCCCAAGGACCTTTTATGACTTTTTACAAGTTTTGGAATGACCAGGGACTAGTTTTGACAACTTTTGAAACTTGGGGGACTAAAACTGCCAATTATACAAACTTAATACGTTTTTCACCAGATTTTGATATTTTTGCATTTAAAACACATAAAACACTTGTTTGTGATATTTTCTTCATTTTGATACATTTCTGAGTGTTTTTAGATGTTTTGGCATTCTAAACAGTACAAAAATGATGAGTATTTAGACACTCATCAATCCCCCACACTAAGATATTGCTAGTCCCTAGCAATGTTTTAGAACTTTAATGGATTTCATCTCTTTACCAAAAGCCATTACTTCTGGAGTAGCCAATTGTTTAAGTTCAAGTAAGAACCTTGGCACAATGATAACCAAATGATTTTGAGCAAATCACCAGCTTTCAACGGTTTTGATTTGTCTTTACCAGAAGCCGTTTGCTTCTGGACTAGCCAACTCTTAGATAAAATATCTTTGGTGAGTCGATTACCAATTATGGTTTTCCAACTGCCTTTACCACAAGCCATAAACTTGCGGGCTAGCCAACTCTTTACTAATTAAAGATATGGTGAGCTGAACACCATACAATTTTGGGCAAATTGCAAGCCATCAACGGATTTGATAAATCTTTACCAAGAGCCGTTTGCTCCTGGATTAGCCAATCCTTATGTGGGTTAGACATGGCGGATTGATTACCATTTGCTGAGTAAGTGAAAAACACTTACTCCAAAAAAAATTTTGGCCAAAAACGGGGGAATTGGGTGAAATAATTACATGATAAAATTCGTGAGAATTCCCCCCACACTTAGAAATGAATATTGCCCTCAATATTCAAAGTACCGGAGGTTATGCCGAAACATAGAACATAAAAGGGAAATACTACGGCCATTATTTTATTTTTGATATCTACACATTTTTTAATACAACAATGCGGCAACTCCCCACACTAGGGTGGTACTCATGGGTGAAAACCCATGTGGTGCTACTGTTTTTGATTACCGAGTCACTAGCTTGACTCGATCCCCGCATTCATTGGTTCATGGGGAAAGTTTGTAGATCCGGGACAATCACAGATGGAATGTCCTCTCCAAAGTAGTGCTTTAATCGATGACCATTTACTTTAAAATTTGGACCATCGGGCTGAGATAACTCAATGGTGCCATAAGGATAAACCTTAGCAATAGTAAATGGACCAGACCAACGGGACTTAAGCTTTCCCGAGAAAATCTTCAATCTTGAATTGAAAAGAAGGACTCGATCACCGACGTTGAAAACGCGGTTCTTGATTTTGGAGTCATGAATCTTCTTTGTCTTTTGTTTGTAGATCAAAGAGTTCTCGTATGCTTGATCACGGAGTTCATTTAGTTCATTCATTTGAACTTTTCTGTGATCACCGGCTGTCTGAATATCGAAATTTGCATGTTTTAAGGCCCAGTAAGCCTTGTGCTCAAGCTCAATCGGAAGATGACATGCCTTTCCGTACACTAGCTTGTTTTGAGTACACCCGATGGGTGTTTTGTAAGCTGTACGGAAGGCCCAGAGTGCGTCATCCAGTTTATCCGACCAGATGCACGATTTTTCCGCTACTGTCCTTTCTAGAATTCTTATAATACCACGGTTGGAAACTTCCACTTGCCCACTTGTTTGGGGTGGTATGCGCGATACAAAGACGGTGGGTTACACCATACTTTTGCATGACACGATCAAATTGGTCATTGCAGAAATGTGTACCACGATCACTGATTATAGCTCGTGGAGTTCCAAACCTGGCAAAAAGAGATTTTAAGAATTTTACAACAACTCGGGCATCATTGGTAGGTAAAGCTTTCGCTTCAACCCATTTTGACAAATAGTCAACACCCACGAGTCTGTATTTGTTTCCTCGAGATGATGGAAATGGCCCCATAAAATCAATACCCCATATGTCAAAGATCTCACAAACTTGAATGGCGTTTTGCGGCATTTCATTTCTTTGAGATATATTTCCGTGACGTTGACAAGCGTCACAGGTTTTGACAAAATCGTGGGCATCCTTATAAATCGTGGGCCAATAAAACCCGGAATCAAACACCTTTTTGGCGGTGTAGTTTGGACTATGATGGCCCCCGGTGGGTCCAGCATGGCAAGCTTTGAGAATGTCAAGAGCTTCTTGTCCATAAACACACCGTCGGATGACTTGATCCGCACAGATTTTGAATAAGTAGGGGTCGTCCCAGAAGTAATGTTTAACATCCTTGAAGAATTTGTTCTTCTGTTGGGTCGACATCCCTTTCACTATGAAGTTACCCGCATGGTAATTTGCGAAGTCAGCAAACCATGGGGTGGTAGAGTTTCCACGAAAAGAAACCGCATTTAGTGTCTCGAGAGGAAATGTTTCATTTATTTCCTTTTTCTCGAAAACATCTTGATGAGGGTTTTCTAGACGGAACAGATGATCAGCAGCCAGGTTCTCAGCTCCTTTTTTATCACGTATAATGATATCAAATTCTTGCAGGAGGAGAACCCAATGGAGCAATCTCGGCTTTGCATCTTGTTTTGCAAAGAGATATTTGAGAGCCGAGTGATCCGTATACACCACGCATTTGGTTAAGATTAAGTACGGCCGAAATTTCTCAAACGCATACACCACGGCTAATAGCTCTTTTTCTGTGGTGGTGTAATGAGTTTGAGCTTCAGTCATAGTTTTGCTTGCGTAGTGGATAGGCTGAAAATGCTTGCTTCTACGTTGCCCTAAGACTGCACCGATAGCAAAATCACTTGCATCGCACATTAGCTCAAAAGGTAAATCCCCAGTCGGAGCAACGAGAATGGATGATTCAGTAAGCTTTTTCTTTAATGTTTCAAAAGCTTTGATGCACTCGGGTGAGAAGATAAAAGGAGCATCTTTTTCAAGAAGATGGGTCATAGGCCGGGCGATTTTAGAGAAATCTTGTATGAATCTGCGATAAAAACCGGCATGACCTAAAAAACTCCTAATACCTTTGACGGTAGTAGGATGAGGTAGTTTAGCAATAACATCAATTTTTGCTTTATCAACCTCAATCCCATTTTTGGAAATCTTATGGCCAAGGACTATGCCTTCTTTGACCATAAACTGGCTCTTCTCCCAATTTAAGCAAAGATTGGTGTCTTCACACCTTTGAAGCATTTTTTCTAAATGGGAGAGACATGTTTGAAACGAGTCCCCAATGACCGAGAAATCATCCATAAACACCTCCATTGTTTCCCCGATCATGTCGTGGAAAATGGCCATCATACATCGTTGGAACGTGCCAGGAGCGTTACGTAAGCCAAAAGGCATACGTCTGTAGGCAAAAGTTCTATATGGGCAGGTGAATGTGGTTTTATCTTGATCCATAAAGGGTAGAGGAAAATGGTCTTTACGGGTAGCGTCATTCAACTTACGATAGTCAATGCAAACACGCCATCCTGTAACCAATCGAGTTGGAATTAACTCGTTATCTTCATTTGTGACAACAGTAATGCCACCCTTTTTAGGAACACAATGAATTGGGCTAACCCAAGGACTATCTGAGATTGGGTAAATCAATCCTGCATCAAGAAGTTTGATAACCTCCTGTTTGATAACATCATGGATTTTTGGATTCACCCTTCTCTGATGTTGAACTGCTGGTTTGAAGTCATCCTCCATCAAGATTTTATGAGTACAAAACTCAGGGTTGATACCCTTAATGTCGGAGAGTTTCCAAGCAATTGCTTGCTTGTGTGACTTCAAGACCTTTATGAGAGCAGTCTTTTCATCTTTACTCAAATCTCGAGCAATAATGACGGGTAATTTATCATCACCCTCAAGAAATGCATACTCGAGATGAGGTGGTAAGTCTTTGAGTTCGACTTCAGGAAATTCTTCAGTTTTCTCAACTGACTTGACTTCCTTGTTATGAAGCTCAACGGGAGGGAGTGGAGGAGAAGTGTCCTGATTTAACAACTTCTCAGAAAGAAGAATATCTCCCTCCAGGTTAATCTCATTGTTAGTAACCTCATCTGGAATTGAATCACTAGTGTGAGGGGTTGATGATGGATCATCATTAAGCAACTTCTCAATGAGAAGTATGTCCCCCTCAATGTCAATTGGAGCGTGATCAATTTCCCATGGAACAGAATCACTAGCCAAGAATGCTTCAATCTCTTCTAAGATGAAGTCACTTTCCTCAAACGGAGTGATAGAAGGAGTAGAATTGGCTATGATAGGTTGAGAAGATGTGGTGGGATCCCCACTCACAGAATTATGAGAATAACCAAGAATTTCTTGAGAGTACTCTTCAGAAGCAACATCAATGATATCTATTCGGTTAACCGACTCAGAATCATAGTTTGCAGAGTACCTCGAAGTTTGATCAAGGTTAAAGGTGACAGCTTCATTACCCACACGTAGTGTGATTTCTTGCTCAAATACATCAATGAGAGCACGGCCCGTTCTCAAGAATCCTCGTCCAACAATGAGAGGAACCCGTGGATCAGCATCGAAATCAACAACTACAAAGTCAGCTGGAAAATGGAACTTCCCTACTTTCACAAACACGTCCTCGGCAATGCCAAGAGGACGGGATATTGTACGATCTGCAAGCTCGAGAGTCATGCATGTAGGAGTAAGTTCCGGAAGAGAAAGTTTCTTCCATACTGAATAAGGCATCAGGTTGATGCTTGCACCAAGATCTGCTAAGGCAAAGCATTCAACCATTCCTGGAAATACACAAGGTAAGAGAAATTTTCCAGGATCTCCAAGCATTTCTGGAAGCTTCTTCAAGATAACTACTGAGCAGTTCTCGTTCAAAGGAGTTTTAGCCATTTCAAACAGCTTTTCCTTGTTGCTTAACATGTGTTTGAGAGTTGATGCAAACTTGGGCATCAGCATGATAGCATCCACAAAGCTTATGTCAAAATGTAGTTCTTGGAAAATTTGAAAAAATTTGTCCATTTGATGACTGGCTTTTTCGCGGAGCTTTTGCTCATTCAAACGTGATGGGTAAGGAATAGAAGATTTGGATTTGGTATTTTCAACGGGAGCTACTGGAGGTTCAAAAACAACTCCTGGATTGGATTTGGGTTTCTGGACAACTTGAGGATGGACATCATTGGTACCTCCGTTATTAGTAGGAAGTTCCTTGTCCTTTGTAGCCTCAGGTTCACTTTCCACTACCTTCGGGAGAGAAGAAGAAGAAGAGGTAGTAGGAATAGCGGGTCCATTGTATGAAACACCACTTTTGGTTGTGATCGCCTTTGCATCGCCCCTCGGGTTAACGATCGTGTTGCTCGGAAGTTTTCCAGAGCCCGAGGGTTGATCATTTAAAGACTTCTTAAGATCGGCAATCTGACTAACCAACAACCTGTTCATTTCATCTTGGGATTTCATGAATTGCTTCAATAACTCATTAGATGATGGTACTGGAGGTAATGGAGGGAAATTTTGAGGTCGGATGTTTTGATTATGACCTTGTTGTTGAAAATTCCCTTGGTTAGGATTTACATTTCCCTGAAATTGATTCCCTCGATTGAAATTGTTTTGATTAAGGTTTCCTTGATGTTGGAAACCTTGATTTGGTCCGGAATAGAAATTACCTTGGTTTTGATAACCTTGGTTCATTCTAGGTTGGTTCTGATTCCGGTTTTGTATGTTAGGATTCTGGCTAAAACCGGGTGGTGCCTGATAAGTGTTAGCACAGTAGTTTGGTTCATTTTGAGGATGGTATTGATTACTTCCCTGATTTGAAGTACCGGCTATAGCATTAGCTTCAAACGGACTACCATCGGTGGCAGTACAGTTGTAGTATGCATGAGGACCACCACAAGTAACACAAACTTCAACTTTCTTCACTTCACCATGTGATGGTGTCTGTGTGAAAGTGACTTTCTTTTGGTTAGCAAGAACCAAAGCCTGAACAATATCCGTGAGTTTGTCAATCTTAGCATCGGTGCTAGATGTACTCACGGGAGATGAAGTAGAAGGTCCAGCATTAGACTGAGATTGATATGTCTTTGTGCGGAAAGGGCGGACCTGGGACTTGTTTTCAATTATTTGCAAGGCTTCTTTTGTGGTCTTGCTCAGGAAATTACCTCCCGCGGAGGCATTTAAAGAGTCTTGATTAGTCTGGTTCAGACCATTATAGAAAGTATCCATTTGCATTAACTCGGTAAAACCATGATGCGGACACTTGCGAAGCAACTCTTTGTAACGATCCCATGCCTCCCCGAATGATTCATCAAATCTTTGAGAGAATTTCATTATCTCATTCTTAAGACTTGTAGTTCGGGATGGGGGATAGAATTCGTTAACAAATTTGGTGACTAAATCTTCCCATGTCTCAATGGAACGAGGGGGTTGTTTCTCAAGCCAATTCCGGGCTTGTCCCTCTAGAGAAAATGGGAACAGAAGAAGCTTAATTGCTTCATGTGGGACATTCTTGTATTTGATGGTAGATGCAATCTTGTTAAACCATCGAATGTGTGCATGAGGATCATCCCGCTCAAAACCATAAAATTGGCTTTGGGTTACAAGATTAAGCAACCCGGTTTTGAGCTCAAAGGTATCAGCCACGATGGCTGGGACAACAATGGCATCTCCGTAACCCTCGATGGGTGCTTGGAGAAGCTCATTCATCGGCTTATCTTCTGCCATTTCGACAGGGGGTGGTGGTACTAGACGTTCCTCAGTCACGGCTGAAGGAGCAGAACGTCCTCTACGCCTACGAGGAATATTTGCAAGCTCAGAAAGTGGACTTGTAGAGCTGGAAGAACGAGTGCGCATGCACTAAGTTTAAAAATCAATTTTCAAAACAAATGCGAGGCAAAACGACAAGTGAACTTAACCAATAATCACAAATGAAATGGCTTCTTTGAAAAAGGTACACCAAATCACAAGGACACAAAGGCAAGTTTTAAATCTGATGTTCGGGAACTTATTATGGTCACACCCCCAGTTGGTAGGTGTACTGCCTTGATTTGCGGTGGTTGATTTTTATGTATTTAAGTACCACTGAAAAGACGTAGGTATAGATTTGTGCAAGGGTTAAAAACTTTTGGACAATATTTTTGGTATCGTCTCGTTTAACCAAATCGTATCTCTTCAAGAATCACCTTAAAGAAAATACAAGATAGAAAACGTTCCGATTGTTTTGTTGTTTTATATTGTTTTTGGTGTTGTTAACACTTTAGGAAAAGTGTTAATGAACTTTTTGATAATTTGATAACTTTACAAAAAAAAAAAACTGTTTACAAACGGTGGTATATGTGCAAGTACGGGTCTGGAAATGCTTAAAACACGCTTACAGCCTCCCCGGCAGCGGCGCCAAAATTTGATTCGCTTCCGAACGGTCAAGTTTAATCACACAAGCTGACCACTTGTGAATGGTCAACCGTAATAAACTTAAAACAGCTCAGAGAGCAAATGCAATTAAGATCAGAGGAATATAGTGGATTCCTGGGTCGTTAAGTCCCACGGAGGATGAATGGTGTTTAACACAGACAGATGTCGAATAATCACTAAGGATAGTGATCAGTAAGGATTTTGAGTTAATTATACCTAAAGAGAAAGTTTATAAATTACAGGGGCTTAAATGCAAATTAAAGAAAATTAAAAAGCTAAATTATATTAAATAAATGCTATCACTATTTTTACAACGATGTTTTTCTTGATTTATAAAACAAAATAACTTAAATAAACTATTTTAACTCAAACGTAAACCTAAATTATCTAAAAACGTGACCTAAAATGAAAACGTGCGTTGTATGTAAAAATTACGCGAGTGCGCAAGTAAAAACGTAAAATTTTTGAAATAAAAGTCCTACAAGTGTAAAAACAATTTTCTTACGTACTATATGACAAAAGAAAATTTTAGAAAAAAGAATTATATTTTTTTGACTTTTATATTTTTTATTATGAATTAAATACTAATTTAGACTAAATAAATCATTAAAAATACTAAAACTATTTAGAAAAATCTGAAACTTTTTTATAAATTACTTTATACTAATACAAAGTTAAGAAAAATACAAAAGTTGAAAAAGCTAGATTAAATAAGCTGAAAATAAGCTAATAAGCTCGTATAAGCTTAAAATGAAAACAAGGGTTATATATTAAAGTGTGCAAAGTTAAACCAGAAAAAGACCCAAGGGCAACTGGTATACAGGTACACACTATCGTTCTTCAAGGGCGGGAGGTCTCAGGTTCGAGCCTGCCTCCCACATTTTTGCTAAATATTTTTTTTTTCGATTTTTCTTTTACAAACTTATTAAGCACAAGGAAATAAGCAATTTTCAAAACTATAACTTTTTACAAAAACTACCAATAAGCCCAGTTTGAGCTTATTTATCTCAACAGTAGGCAATAAAAGGAATAAGCAAAAGGAAACTGAGAATAAGCTAAACTACTGTAAATAAGCTTATATAACAACTGAGAATGCAAATAACTTAAAAATAAGCACTGATCAATTAGCAAATAAGCACAAGATACACTGTTGCACAGGATACTTATTGGTTCACTAGGCACTTTATGGCTTAATTTTAAGCACTGAGATAAGCTAGAAAATGAAAACAAATACTGCAACTAACAAGTTGACCAATTAAGCTTTCCAAAAAGCTAAATTACACAGTTTGGCTTACACTAATAAGCTTGTGAGAAGCTTATAAAAATTTTGAAAAACTACTGAGGATGACTCAGTGTATACTGAGTCAAATGGGACAAACTAAAAAGCACTTGCAGGCCTATCAAATAAGCTAGAAAGTTGAATTTTAAGCTTGGACCTTTAAGATGGCTTGGTTAGCTACCCAAAGAACCAAGAATCACAAGCTATGATTAACTAATGAGCTTTTTGCAAGCTTGTGAAAATGGGCTTAAAACTGTGCACAGGGCATTATTTTGAAATAGGGTCTTAAATAAGCTAAGGTTTAAGCTACTAAATAAGCTATCTGAAAATTATAAAAATTACTAAGATAGAGATGAGCAGCTAGATTTTTATATCCCAAAGGCTCAAATCATGAAACTCAATATTTAATCCTAGATAAAATAATCTATTTTATTCAAAAATGACCAAATGGAAAATTTTGACTTTTATAAAAACTAAGTTGAGTATTATGAACTTGTAATCAAATCTAATGACTGATTATGTTGTATTAAGTTATAATAAGATTATAATAAGCTAAATTACCAAGTTTTAAGCTATTATGATGAGTTTTACCTATTAAATCTTAACAATTATGAAATGGTGTGAGATTAAAAGGTATTTTGACTATTGAACAAACAAGCAATGGTTATTATAGTTTCTTTTAGCTATTATGACCTAATGAGACATGCACCAAATAAGAACAACAGCTAGAACAACCTATAACACAGTGAGACAAGCAAATCCAAACACACTTTCAAAAGACTGTTTTGATGATTTTCAAAGCAAAACTCTGATCTAGACCATGCTATTGATTTAAGACTTTATAATTTCATATAATGGGACTAAATGAACATTAAACAACAACAATAATAACATAAAACCAGGAAATTACACTTATGCTAATTTAACTGCTTAAAATAAGATTTTTGCTAACTACAAATTTAAAAGAACAAGTGACTATTTTTATTGATTAATTTCACTTAACTATAACTAATGAACAATAAGACACAGAGATTACAACTACTAAATAACTAAAACAGTTAAATGTCAAAATGAACAAAAAGGCTTACAACTTAGATTCCAAGTGAAGACTGAGAACCAAAGATCAAGATCACTTCCTATAGCTTCCCAAGAAGCACTAAACCAAAGGGAAATCCAAAATCTACCCTGCTCCAGCTTTGATCACCATTTCCATGGATTTTTTAATTTCTCACTATTTTATTTGTATTTTTGGTGATTTTCTCTTTTTGATTCTAAACTGATTTTTAAAGTCTCTAAAAGCTTTAATAAGCTTTCTAGGAGCTTATGTGAGCCTATTCAGTCCTTAATAACATCTAACAACAACATTGACAGATTTTGAGAATTTGAACTTGAAAATGCATAAACTGAAAACAGAACTTGAAACTTGAAATTGATGTTAATAAAAGTTTTATTGCACACTAGTAACTTGAAATACAGAGCTTAAAAGCTTAAACAAACACTGAAATTTGAAACTTAATTAATGACGACATAAGCTAAATTACAATTATTCTAGATAGATTACTCCTATGCTTCTCCTCTTTCTTTATAGCATTGAGATACTCCCCACATGCTTCTGATCATATCCCATCAACAATCTTGGCCATTGATTCAGTCAAACTCATCTCATCCGTTTAAACTGTTTTTGGCGCCAAAAGTCCAATAGGCTGCTTGGGGCAGTTTTAATCTAATTAAGGAAATTTGGAGTATAGTAGAGGTGTAAGTGACAATTCAGATAGTAGGTATGGGGCTGGGGATGATTTGGAAAGCAAAAACCAGTTTTGTGTGTGTAACAGTAAAAGGTTCATGGTGGGGATGCATTAATTGGTTGTGGGCTGGTGTATAGGTGGAAAGGGGATGGTGATGAGTGTTTTTAGATAGCTGGGGTGAGGTGGAAAGGGTGGTGATACCACCTGGTTTTGATTTACAGGCGAGGAAGAAGGAGATGAACAGTGGTGGTGTTATTTGGCGGGGTTTGACCTGGTTTGACCCGTGGATATAATAAGTGGGGGTTCACAATGGGAGGTCACAGGTGTTGGCTGGGGGTTCTTTTGGGTTTTGGCAGGGGTAATAATACATAAAGGGTCCATTTGGTAGTTTAATAATACAAGGACTAACTTTGCAATTCGGCCAAAGTTAAGGGACCAAACCTGTAAATATTCCAAAGTTAACACAAGGACCATTATTGCCATTCTTAAATAGTACAAGGACCATAGTTGATTATTTTCTATTTTTAAAAATCCAAGGACCATTTATGTCACTTTTCAAAATTGAAGGACCAAAGTTGTAATTTTCTCAAAACTTATCATAAGGACCAATTTTGCCATTTATGAATAGTACAAGGGTGTAGTTTGAATAATTTTCATTTTTAAACACCCAGGGACTGATTTTGACACTTTTGTAAAGTTGAGGGACCAAAGTTGTAAATTGTGATTTTTAAACTTCAAAGGACAATTTCTTACAACTTGTGAATCCCAAGGACCTTTTATGACTTTTTATAAGTTTTGGAATGACCAGGGACTAGGTTTGACAACTTTTGAAACTTGGGGGACTAAAACTGCCAATTATGCAAACTTAATACGTTTTTCACCAGATTTTGATATTTTTGCATTTAAAACACATAAAACACTTGTTTGTGATATTTTTATCATTTTGATACATTTCTGAGTGTTTTCAGATGTTTTGGCATTCTAAACAGTACAAAAATGATGAGTATTTAGACACTCATCAATGACTCAACAAGATATCCTCCTAATGAGTTCAACACTGAAATCAATTCCTCATATCAAGCTGATGCTGACATCTCATACTATGTCTTATCCCACAACCTTCCACAACTAACTATCTGTGAAGTCATTGATAATCAATCAGTCCCTACTGGGATAGGTAATACTGAACCAAATGTTCAGGAACCTGTGATTTAAGAAACCCAACCAGAACAATACATCTCAACAGAGGATCTAAATGATTCTGTGGCTCCATCATGTGAACTCACTCCTGATTTTCCAGTGATCTCCTCAAGCTCAGATCCTACACCACAAAGTAAGTGGAAAAGATCTCAGGACATTGACCTTGTAAACATCATTGGTGAACCCACTGAAGGCATGCTTACTAGAAGCATGGCTGCTAAGTTAACAACAGCTTCAGCCAATGAATGTCTATATGCTGATTTTCTATCAGAAATAGAACCCAAAAGTGTCACAGAAGCTCTAAAATATCCAAGCTGGGTTTAGGCTATGCAAGAAGAACTTCAATAGTTTGATAAAAAGAAGGTCATGACCTTGATCAAATGTCCTCAGGATGTCATTGTCATAGGAATGAAGTGGGTTTTCAGAAACAAAACTGATGAAAACGGCATTGTCATTAAAAACAAAGCCAGACTTGTAACCAAAGGTTACAATCAACAAGAAGGCATTGACTATGATGAGACATTTGCTCCTGTTGCAAGAATGGAAGCCATCAGAATCTTCCTTGCATTTGCAACTTACATGAACTTCAAAGTTTACCAAATGGATGTAAAAAGTGCATTCCTAAATGGTAAACTCAAGGAAGATGTGTATGTTCAGCAACCTCCTGACTTTGAGAGTAGTGAATTCCCTGACTATGTCTGCAAGCTTAACAAAGCCCTATATGGACTTAAACAAGGTCCCAGAGCATGGTATGAAACTCTCTCAGCCTTCCTGATTCAAAACAAGTTTGTTAGAGGAAAGATAGACAACACATTGTTTATCTACATGACAAAGCAATATGTGATACTGGTCCAAGTATATGTTGATGACATCATCTTTGGCTCAACAAATTATACTCTTAGCAAACAGTTTGAAAAACTCATGACTAAGAAGTTTGAAATGAGCATGATGGGTGAACTCACATACTTCTTTGGACTACAAATCAGGAAAACTAATAAAGGAATCTCCATCAGTCAAGAGAAGTATACCAGAAATCTCTTGAAGAAATACGAGATATCTGACTGTGCCTCAGTAAAGACACCAATGATCCCTCCTAACAACCTTGGACCTGATCTCACTGGCAAATCAGTCAATCAAACTCATTTTAGGGGGATTGTAGGTTCACTGATGTATATAACTGCTTCCAGACCAGACATACAATTCTTAGTCTGTCTAATAGCAAGATATCAGTCCAATCCCAAAGAATCCCATCTTACTGCAGCCAAAAGAATCCTCAGATACCTGAAGGGAACTCCAAGCCTTGGACTTTACTGTCCAAAGTGCTCAGGGTTAGACCTCAAAGGTTATTCTGACTCTGATTATGCAGGCTGCAACATGGACAAAAAAAGTACCTCAAGATCCTGTCAATTTCTTGGAGGAAAGCTGGTTTGTTGGAGTGCTAAAAAGCAACAATCAGTGGCTATGTCTTCTGCTGAAGCTGAGTATGTGGCAGCTGTAGGATGTTGTGCCAATGTATTATGGATGAAAATTCAACTCAGTGACTATGACATCACTTACAAAATGGTACCCATCTTTTGTGACAACACCAGTGCCATTGGAATCTCCAACAACCCTGTCCTTAACCAAAGAACCAAACACATTGATATCAGATATCATTTCATAAGGGACCTGATTCCTCCCGAACCACCCATCTTTTATTTCTCCGTCACACTCGTCAACCGCTTGCGAACGGTCAACCGCGACAGATGATAAAAGGGCGACAGCCCGGGAGAGAAATGCAAGTTTACCAAGGATTAAAAATATCCTTAGATCGTTTATGTCCTGGTGAGGCGTGATAATCCACATACAATGACTTGTGAATGCTGAAATGATATAGAATGTACAAAAACAGGAATCTGATTGACTAACACTAGAAATGTGAATAGTAATAGCTCTGTCACAGCTATGTCAAAAAAAAAAGTACAATCAGAAACCTAAAAATCTAAAAGATATATAAACGTACGTTTAACTAAAACGTAAACGTATAAAAACAAAACGATTATAACTACAGTAGGGATTTGCATGTCTTAGCGACTTAAATGCAAATTAAAGGAAATAAAAGATAAAAAATATTAAATAAACGCTATCACTATTTTTACAATGATGAACGTTTAAAACCTAAAACTTAAAACTA
Organism: Chrysanthemum makinoi; assembly: GCA_910596185.1. NCBI lineage: Eukaryota > Viridiplantae > Streptophyta > Magnoliopsida > Asterales > Asteraceae > Chrysanthemum > Chrysanthemum makinoi. Next base: position 266,503,408 of record OU343220.1, read on the forward strand.
CGTTTAAAATAAAATTACGTAAACGTACAAAATAAAATGTGAGTTTTAAAGAAATAAAAGGCCTACAAATATAAAAATGACATTTTTACAATCCTAATAATAAAAGAAAATTATTAGAAAATAAAAATAAATTTTTACACTATTAAATTAATTAATATAAATAAAAAATGAATTAAATGTATTAATAATGAATTAAATAATAAGAAAATCTAAAATTAACTTAAATAAATGAAATAAAGAATTTGAAAAATCTAAAATATCATAAAATGAATTTTAAAACTGAAAATGTATTTTTTACATAATTATTCTATTTATTATTAATTATTTACTATTATACTACACTTAAATACTAGAAAATATAAAAATAACCTGGAAAATTAAAATTTAAACTTAGAAAAATCTAAAATATTATAAAACTAATTTTAAAATAGAAAATATATTTATTATACAATTATACTAATTATTAATAATTATTAACTATTAAAAAGTATTAAAAACTAATATTATTTATTAAAAATACTAAACAGTAAAAGAAAAATCTCAAACTTTTTACAAAATTCTAAAATAAATAAAAGAAGCTAGGAAAAGTATAAAAATGGAAGCTTATGTACAGAAATAAGCTAATGGGCAAAAGCTCCAAATGGAAGCTATTACTTAAGCTTGAAAAGGACTTCTTTTTGGCTTTTCTGTTTTCTGGACTTATAAAGTACTAATATTATACATATGTGATGAAAAATAAGCTATACAAACCAAGAAATAAGCATAGCATGAGCTTATGAGCCCAACAGTTAAGCTTTTGGCTTGACTGTTGGAGCTTAAGCTCATGATAAGCTCAAAATAAGCTATACAGATAAAACAAAAGGTGAACTAAGGTATACATCAGTCCAATGCAACAATATAAACAAGAAAAATGGACTGCTAAAGTGTGAGCTTATGGTTTAGACAATCAAGCTACAAGCTTGACTTGGATGGAATTGAGGCCTCAAAGGACCTGTAATAAGCTCCACACTTGATAACAAAAGTAAAATAATATGTATACAAGCTATATGGACAACTTATGAACAAGAATATGCACAGGCAATCACCTATAAGCTTGCAATAAGCTAATAAGCAAATCCAAAACCACAGTACTGCAGAAGCAGTACTTTCACTAAATGGGACAAAAAGAAAACTCATTGCAGCCCTAGAGAATAAGCTACAAACTGAAAATTAAGCACATAATCAACAAGTTGGGTTGCTAGGCTTCCAAAAAAGCCAAGCCACACAGGCTAGTGATCACTATTGAGCTTATGAGAGCTTGAAGGAAATGGTGTAAATGGACTGCATAAGCAGTCCATTGTTGTGAATGGGCAAACATCAAGCTTATTTATGACTTATCCAATAAACTCTAATAAGCTCAACTCAAACTGAGACATTGAGATGGACTGCTTAGCTTCTCACAAAACCAAGAATCACAATCTCAAGCTCATTAAGGAGCTTATAAGAACTTATTTACCAAGCCCCACTCAACTGTTTGCTTCAGTTGAGTGGACAAAATGGGACAATATAGATGGATAGATTAAGCTAATCAAATAAGCTAAAAATGGACAAATAAGCATACACATTACAACTAAGCTACACAGGCTACACAAATAAGCCAAGTACACCAGCTAGGGTCTAATCCATGAGCTTATGCAAGCTCATGGTTTTGACAGCAAAACCATGGTGCAGGGCATGCAAACAGACAGAGTACTGAAAATAAGCTAATGAACAAGCTATCTAAAAGCTGAGAAAATGTAAACTATTATTTTTATAATTTACTTAAGCAGCTAAATATTTATATTCCAAAAGGATTAAAGCTAAAACTCAAAACTGAATCCTACACAAAATTATACTTTTTATTCAAAAACGACTATTTGAAAATTTTGACTTTTAACAAGAACTGAAAAGTTTGACTAAAATGAATTTAAAACTTAATCTACTGATTATATATGATATATTAAGACACAAGAACATGAAATAAAGCTAACTTAACAACTTATGCATCATTGTGATGAGATTTGTATTGCAAAATCCTAACAGTTATGAGTATAAGAGAGTTAAAAGCTAAATTTGACTTTTATACAAACAAGGACTTAATATTATGATTTGACTGAGCTATTAGGTACTATTATGATATAAAACAACAACACATAACAACAAACAAACCCTGGACTGCTGCTATATCAGCAAATCCAAACAGTCCTATAAAAGAGATAACATTGGACTTTTCATAACAACCAACTGTATAAACATGATTTATCATATCCAGAGGATTTAGTGTGTCAAACCAAATCTTTTTCAACCTAAACAAATAGTCACAAGAGTCTAGGTCTAGGATTTTCAAAAGCAAATATTTTGGCAGTTAAAATGTAATTTCAAGCCACAATGAATTCCAAAACATAAACACCTAATATTAAGCTATAATATCACTATATAACAACAATTAAACACAGAAATATAAAAATCATAGCATCTAAAACAGTAAAACAGTAAGATTCAAAAATTGGTAAAAATTGAACTTACAAGTGATCAAGTTAAGACTGAATACTAAGGGTAAGAAACCACTCCTAGCTTGTTGTCAGCAAGCTAGGAACCAGAAAACCATCCAGCTTAGCCTTTTCCCCCCAGCACTTCTTATTGGACCACAAGGTAATTTTCATTGGATTTTCTTGATTTTCTGAATTTAAAAGACTAAAACTTGTTTAAATGAATCTAAAAACTGAATGAGCTTTTGTCAAGAGCTTATGGAGCTTAAAGAATCCACAAAACAACTAGTAAACAAGAATTTGAATAACATGGAAATTTAAAGGAAATAAGTAAAAACATGAAACTGAGATGAAACTGAAATTAAACTGAAATAAAGGTTTCATTACACTAATTTAAGATAAAATACAACATTTGCAAGATTAAAAGACATTTAAACTAAGAAAAGCAGTAAAAACTAAAACTACTTGACTAAGGCTTAAGGCCAAAAGTGGGTATTCCTCTGCTCCTCTTCTTTCTTTTATACCCAATCACCTTCTCTCTCACTTCTGATGAAATCCCACCAATCCTAGCCATTGGATGGCTTGAAAATAATCTCAACCGTTTAAATGGTGTTTTGGCGCCAAATTTCTCTTTTGTCCATGTGGGGTTGAGTGAGAGGTTAGGGAAGCAATAAATGATGTTTGGATGTTTGTTAAGGTGGAGGGGACATGGGAGAGTGGATTTGAGGAGGGGGATGGGGTTTCCTGGTTTGCAGGCAAGGCAGGTAGGAGATGAGACTTTTTGGCGGGTTGAGACTTTTGACCAGAGATGTATTAATAATAGGGGGGTTCACAATTGATTTTTGACAGGGGTCCAAGGTGTGTGAAAGGTCCAAAATGGGTTTAAAGGTTTTAAACTTCAAGGACTATAGTTGTATAATCTGAAACTTGAGGGGCCTAAACTGCCAACATCTCAAAGTTCCTTTAAGGGACCAAAACTGCCATAACATAATTACACAAGGACCAAAGTTGTATATTTATTGTATTTTTAAACTTTAAGGACTTTAAATGTAATTTTTGGATTTTGAGGGACTAAAAGTGTAATTTCCCAAAAGTTTATCAAAATGTTCCAAATTTTCAATCATGCATAGTACAAGGGTATTATTTGTAAAATTCCAAGTTTAGAATACCCAGGGACCATTTTTGCCAATTTTGTAACTTGAGGGGTAAAAATTGCCATTTTGTGTAAACTTTTATCCAGGGATGTTTTGTGAACATTTTTGATTTCCCAAGGACTTAAGTTGACTTTTCATTCATTTAAAACATTTAGGGACTAGTTTTGACAATTTGAGTAACTCCAGGGACTGAAAACGACAATTGTTGTGAAATTGATCAATTTTCACTTGTTTTTCAATCTTTTGTACCTGAATCACATAAAAACACATTTTTATGAATTTGTATCATTTTGAAAGTCATTTGTGTGTTTTTGGTTGTTTTGTGGGTTTAAACAGTATAAAATATATGTGTATTCAGACACATATCAGGACCACATAATGAAAGGAAACATAGAACTTCATTTCATGCCTAATGAATATCAACTTGCTGATATCTTCACCAAACCCTTAGATGAACCTACCTTCAGGAGACTGAAAGCTGAATTGGGAATGCTTGACATTGAAAGTCAGCAACCTGAAAATCAATCCCAATCTCAGTGAGTTCTCTCTGAAATGGTCCATGCTCCCTGAACAAAACCCCAATGCAACCTTCTCACTGAATGAGTAAGACTCATTTAGGGACCTTGACTTTGGTTATTGAGCATTGAATGAATAACTAAATGCACCACGTATCAGTTACTTAAATGTCCTAGGTTGGTAAACATACCAATTTAATATACGAATATATGTCTCTTTATCCTACTGTCATCCAAGTCAAGGGTCCCTCAAACCTTACCTCATCCCACTTGGCATTAAATGCCTCCTCTCACAAGAAATATCCTAAGGATATTTTATTACAGCAAAATGCGCTTTAGCTGTGCACTCCAACTGTTCCCTTGAAAATCGGGAAATTACTGCGGGTAGTGGAGTGGTGGCATTAAATGTGGTAAATGAAACGTTTTTAAAAACCAACTTTAAAAATCCTTATTTATGCAAAATATACCCCTCTCACCACTCTATAAATACCCCCTTCAAAACATCAAAAAAAACACACACGCAAATTATTTATGTAACAAAACGCTGTCAAAATTCTTTCTCAAACCCAGAAAAACTTGTGTGTTCTTCAAATCTTAAACTGGTTTTTAAAAAAATCTTCTATGTAAACCATTTACAAAAGATTTTTTCACCATACTCTAAAGTTTTTCAACCTTTTGATTGTTCTTGTCAAATATTTTTCAAAAACCCTAAAAATCTTTCAATGGAAATGGCAAGAACTCAAAGCCTTCATTTTGCACCTCATTGGGGTAGGGGATCTTGAAAACGTGGAATTCAAAATTAATAATGTTATAGGCAATTTCGAATACCCCCCTGATGTCCCAGCCTATAAGGGAATCATGAAATTCTTATTCAACTACCCACTAAAACAGGCCTTTACTCAGTCCCCTTCTATATTGTACCAAAACCTCCTCAGGGAGTTTTGGGCAACAGCTGTGGCCTATTACAGGACACCCTCAACTGATGAGACAGACCTTAGACCACTCAGGGAGTATCTCATCAAGTTCAGTCTTTTTAACGGGGAAAAGTCAGTTACCCTGGCCTATAAAACATTTTGTACATCAACAGGGCTCGACTATAATACTCGTAACTATGTTGCTCATCCTGAACCTTCAACAGTTAAGGATGGGTTAAAACAAATTGTTTTAGATGCAAAGTTTTTGGACAGAACCGTAGTCACCAAGAAATCTTTTCCCGCGGCTTGGAAGAACCTGTTCACATTTGTGATTCAGGTTCTCGGCGGGAACCACTCATCCGCTGAACAAGTTAACTTTATTCAGTTGATGATGGTATATTGCTTGATGACAGGGACTGCTATCGACATAGGGGAGATCATTTACAGTGATCTCGTAACCAAGCTACTGAGTAAAACTAGGACAAAATACGTTTCGTACCCTAGGTTTGTCTCATGCGCATTACAAGTGTTACTGGGTTGCAATTATCCTCAGGAATATAAATACTGTGCTTTACTTGGCATCCTGAGTCAATCAAATTTTCAAAAAGACCCATCCCAAGTCACTGAAATCGAATTGACGGCCCATATGGTTGCTATAAACAACCAGAGGGACTCAATGTCTCCAAACCCTGCTCCCAAAAAGAGAAAGGAGAAGTCTCAGACTGGGACTAAAACCAACCCTAAGTCTCAGGGCCCTGAGGCTTCAGGAACACAGCCTAAAAGGTAAAGAAAGCCCAAGACTGATCTGCCACCCAAAGGAGACCAAACATCATCCACCACGATGACAACGAAGGACACTGATACATCACAGTCAGTGCCCTGGGTCTCAAAGACTACTCCCCAAGATCCAGAGGGAAACATACAACCCGCTGGTAGGGGAGCGCCTTCCACTCAGCCTGATGAGGACATTCGCCAATCACAGCTTTTATTTGAGGGCAAAATGAATGATGTGGAATCCGTTAGGACTCCATGGGATCGTTTTGAGCCTTAGGGTTTAACAATAACAATGATTATACGCAGCGGAACATAGAACAAATATCATTATTATTGACACAAGGTTTTCATTCACCATCACCTCCAATTATATTAATAACGTGTTATCTAATCTATAACAAGGATCAAAGACTTGATCTTGGAGGTTAACTAACACTAACTAACCCTAGACGTTTATAGGAAAACGTCTAGATAACTATACTACTAACTAAACTGCTTACCTAGGCGTTTACAAGACTATACGCCTAGGACACACACACACACACCTTTAGTCGACTACATTATGGAAGACTTGTATAAAACCTACACCCCATGTCCTCTTTATATACTAGAGGATTAGGGTTTACAAATCTCTACAAAGGACTAATAAATAAAACTTCTTTTGCAAGCAAGTCCCTCTATCTTTTTGTAGATTTCCTTCTTGTCACTTTAAGCCTTTGATGTTTCATTCTTTATTGTTTTGTATCATCAAATCAATAAACCCAACAATCTTCCCCTATTTGATGATGACAAAACAAACACGGTTCTTGTACGAACTTCCCTAGACGAAGTAGCAGAAGTTGAGATAATTAAATCTCACCATGAATGAAACATTCTTGTCTTCCTTTGTCTTCCCCTTAATTCATGCCATGCCACTCCAACATCTCTACCCCTTTTTGTTATCGACAAATAGAGAATGTAAGCAATATAAACTTCCCCTTGAGTGGTGCATGAACATCAAATGATTCTTCAATTCTGTAAGCTCCTTGTAATGATCACTTGTGAAGAAAACCAAATATAACGAATTTGATGAAGAAGTAAAATAACCCAAACTTGTGTCTTATGTCTTGTACTATCCACGTGACGTTGAACTTATACTGCTAACCAAAAATATAAGTTGATCGCAATCTCTTGACAAAATCCTCATCTTCAATGAGACACTGAGCACTACAATATAACTCCTTTAGGTGATAGTTAACTAGGTCTTCATCCATCCACCCCTTGACCTACGAAAACTAGATTTTACAAGTCTTCGTCAACATCCTTTAAGCACGAACAAGTTACTTTTAAACGTTTCCGCCATTTAAAAATATAATAAGAACAAGCATCCAAGAAACTCCACTTCATCTTCAAATAAGTGATAAATAATTGTCTTTGTAATCAATTCTTCAATAAAACCAAAAACGAGCCTTTTTTAAAAAAACGTTTAAGAATAAATAACCAAACTCCTTGTGTGTGTGAACCAATCTCGTGTGTGTCGCCAAAAATCCAATAAACTCTGTACCAAATTCATGTACAACTTCCCCTCAAATCCAAAACCATACGAGAATTAAAAATATGTATTATCCGATATCGAGTAATGCTAGGAGTATGAAAATACTTCTCGGACAATAACTTACATCATATACCATGAAACAAGCATGTGATACACAACATATCCAAAAATAAAATCCAATCACTATCATCCAATCACAAACTTAATCAATCTGATCCCATGTGACACAAAACAACTTACCAATCCAAACCTTGAAACCTTTGACTAGTATTATAGTAACCTCCACGCTTCCATGCAAAGTCAGTATCAAATTCTCCTTTTCATGACCAATAAAGTTAAGCTACTGATTTTGGAACCAACGTAGCAGTAGGAACATTTTTAAAGTAAGAGTAGAAAGTAACAAGAAGTAATACGTTATACTCCTTTTAACCAACGTGCACAATCGTTACGCCTCTGTTTTTCGATTCGAACAACTCACTGTTAATTGCTAACCACAAAATCACTATATGTCTTCGCCACATACGAAACAAATTAAGGGTCCAGTTGGAGCACTAGAAACATATGACGAGCAGTGGTATCAAGGAACATAGCAGTGGTTATCATAAACTAGCTAGCCGTGGTAACTTGCATGAAGACAGTGATAATCGCATGCGCAGCAGTGGATTCATCTTAACCTAGCAGTGGAAACGATAACGCTAGCAGGGGTTTCGAGAAGCTTGGCAGTGGTTTCGATCAAAACGTACAACATCGGTAGTCGAGCAGCAGTAACCTTGAGTCGAGATACCAGTAGAAACATGCAACCAATAACAACTCCAACCTTTTTAATATATCTTATTATGCAATCATGAAACCAAATTGAAGATACCACCGACCAGATCAATAAATGTAATACGAAGTGAGTAACATTATGTGGTACAAGGTTTGTCAAAAGCTAAGGAATGAAGAATCAAATCATTGACCCACGATGATCCTTGTATCAACCAATCACTAACTATAAGTCAACAATGTCATGCAACTATGGAGACATTCATATTAGTATCATGAAATCGCAAAAGCAATACTAACTGACCCCAATTAATTCTCACAACATCTTTGCAAATCAGTATGAGAATATTATGTACCCATGATAAATACCAACATGTACTGACCGTCATTAATTACGAAAACCTTATAAAGTATAGCAATTGTAAGAATATAAAACAAATTCACCTTGTATTACTTTTTGTCACCAAAATAATTCTTAACAGCAGCAGACTTCGACACCTTATAACGTTTTACTGGAAGATCAGATCGAAGATCCCTTTGGTGAAAAGTTAGATTGATACATAGAGAACGTCCACCAAACATTTCGTCACGATCCAACGGTTAATAAAAAAGTTATGATCGTTTCAAAACAGTGTTGCAGAAACTTATACGAAAAATTCCAGATTCGAATTTTGTCTTCTTTTCGCCATTCATCGACACATAAAACCTTGTGAATCCCTAGGTAATGAGCTCCCCAAGCTCTGATACCATATCATTATTATTGACACAAGGTTTTCGTTCACCATCACCTCCAATTATATTAATAACGTGTTATCTAAACTATAACAAGGATCAAAGACTTGATCTTGGAGGTTAACTAATACTAACTAACCCTAGACGTTTATAGGAACACGTCTAGATAACTAAACTACTAACTTAACTGCTTACCTAGGCATTTACAAGACTATACGCCTAGGACATACACACCTCTTTAATCGACTACATTATGGAAGACTTGTATAAAACCTACACCCCATGTCCTCTTTATATACTAGAGGATTAGGGTTTACAAATCTCTACAAAGGACTAATAAATAAAACTTCTTTTGCAAGCAAGTCCCTCCATCTTTTTGTAGATTTCCTTCTTGTCACTTTAATCCTTTGATGTTTCATTCTTTATTGTTTTGTATCATTAAATCAATAAACCCAACAAATGATCCCAAAGACTCAGGGGGAAATGAACAACCCACTAATAGGGATATCACTGCCACCACTTCTAAAGATAGCACTGGGAATCACCCACCAGTGCTTGAAGGAGCACAGGGGGACAAATACTCAGAGGGACAAATACCACCTGCTGATATGGAACCCATCACCATTACTGGCTTGTTAACTGTTGCTGAGGTTACTGATATATTATTCTCTGATGAAGAGCTTGCTGACAGTGAGGAAGAAATACTTTCAGCAGGAGAAGAAATGGACGCTGATGTTCAAACTCAAGAACAAGAGCATCAGCCTGATCCTCAAGAGACTGAAGAGTCACCTGCTCAACCTGATGATAATGACTCTGATTCCTCTACTTCATCCTGTCCTGAGGAATTCAAAAAGTTTGACAACATTCTTCCTCTGACTGAAAGACAGCTGGTTATGTGGATTACAAAGGCTTCAAGGAAGTTATATTCTGGTGTTACTGATACTCTATGGGATCAGCATGTTGAAGCAGCTGCAAGTTATGCTGATCTGAAGGCTGAAGTGCTCACTACCAATACCAACACTGACGAGTACAGGGAGCTAATGTATCAGCATCTACACAGACTGGATGAAAACCTGGTTAAATTTCTCAAGTACTTTCAGGAGTCTCACACTAAATTGGATGAAATCAGGGGTTCTGTTAAAGAAGACCCAACGCTTTACTCCAATGTGCTGGAGGCTACTGAGGCTTACATGAAGAATTCCTCCAGCCTCACTGAACTGATCAACATGCTTCAATCTGCAAATGTTCAGGGTCTTCAATCTTCCATTCAGTCTCTTCAATCAACACTGGGTTCACTGAATGCTCATGTTACTGATCTTGCTAAAGCATCATATTTTATGGCCTGGAATCTTGGGCCTAGAATGACTGCACTAGAATTATCTCAGGCTAATCTTGCTAAAAAGGTCACAAGTCTTCAACAAGATACAACTAACATCAAGGCCATGGTCTCAGAGATATATCAAGCCTTTAAAAGTCAAGCAGCTTCTACTCCCTCAGTATCCCAAGCAACTCTTGCTCTCACTAACGTTGCAGTAACAATTGAGGAGGAGAGAGCCTCTAAAGAGACTCCCTCTCACACTTAGGGGGAGCAAGCTCAGCCAATATCAGCAACACCACTCTCATCAATCCCACCATCATCAACAACAGCAACAACCATAGTAACAATGACAGTAGCAACAACAACACCTATCATCACAACAACACCTCCACTGGTAGCATCCTCTTCTTCTGCTCAAAATAAAGGAAAAGCCTTAATGACCACACCTGAGCCTGAGAAGATTCCGTACGTCATCGGCAACAAACAGTACCTGCTTACTCCACAACACCTAACAGCCTTTCTTGAAAAGGAAGACCAACGAAAGAAACTGGCTGAGGAAGAAAGGAAAAGCAAAGAAGCACTGGTACAAGTAGTGGTTGAGGAAGCTGAAAACATTGGAATTGATCCCAAAAAGCTTGAAAATGGACATGCTAGAAAAAAGTTCAAAGATGCTCAGGCTGCTCAAATGGCTGCCATGAGGAAGAAGTTGGATGAAAAGAACAGGAAAGTTGCAGCCATCAGCCAAGAGAGGATTGACCACTACAATTAGTCAATGATAAGAAGAAGGCTACCTGAGAAGATCACTGATGTAAAAATCATCCCCAAGTCCAAACCACTGGCAATGAATGTCTACAGGGGGATGATAAAAGACATTTTGAGGTTCATGATCCCATGAATTTTATTGACTTTGGGATCACTGAACTCGATGAGCTTGGTCCCATCATATCAAAGAAGCAGAATGCAGTGGTCAAGGAGCTGATGAAATCCCTAAGCAAACGGTATGAAAGACTGAGGGAAGCACTAGCACAACTTCGGATTCAGCCAGCTCTAACCGCAGCTCAAGGATCTCAGTCTCAGCCAACCCAAGGTAAAAGGAAAAGGGTTGAATCTGAACCTAAAATCAAAGTACCTTGCCAGGACAGCAACAAGGAGCTACCTGAAGGTGTGAAGTTTGTGAATTGTCTTTGTATTGAAAAGCCTAAAAGAGGACTTTTCTTTATTGATGTCTATGGAAACCCAGCATTCCAAAGGTGGAGTGATATTGATCTTGTAGGGGTAGGTACAATGGCAAGCTACCTACCAGTGGCCTCTCAAATCCAAACTCCATAAAACATCAGGTTCTGCACTGACCAAAATGTCAAGATAAGAGAGCACCCTGACAAAGAAACACTCCTAAAAAAGAAACCAAAACTAGAAGCACTGGGAATCCATCTTGACTGACATCATATGTTTTATCTTTTGTACTATTGATAGGAACCATGTAATCTAATCATAAACAATGTATGTTTTTGTTAAAATACTCAGTATTCCTTATTATGTTCATTAGTACATTCAGTGTAAGAAGAAGCCATTTGCTCACTTACACTGATCAAACACTTAGGCTATTTGTATATCAAAATAGGGGGAGACTGTTGGGTTCAGTAAATATCCAAACCCCTTAAGTATAGGATTTTAATAGAAAATACCCTAAGTGTTTAATCCCTTAAACACCAATAAGTCACTGAGAGCATAATCACTCAGTGTGCTGTCTTCAGGATACTTAGTAAGAGACAAAGAAGAAGTCTCTCCACTCAGTAAAGCGGAACTTAAGGGGTGAAAAATGAGTCAACAAGAAGATAGTGGATTCAGTGAGTGATGACAATAACTCACTGAATCCTGAAACTCCTCACCAACTACTAACACTAAAGATAAACTAAAGAAGAAGACTGAAGGCTGAGAAGACTAAAAATGGGCAAGACAAAACGGTTAAGCTTGGAGCAAATAAGACGAAGTGCTTATCCTCAAGAAGTCACCTTTCCTCAAAAGGCTCAGCATCAGTGCTGACAAGCAGAAAGTGGCTTTGTCCCTTACCAAATATAGTGTTTGTAAACAGAGACAAAATACATCAGTATTTTATTATCTGTAACCTGTCAGTTTTTCCTCTAGGATAAAGTTAAAAACCATACTTGTATAAATAGCATAAGAGTTGGAGTGAAAGATTCAAGCTTGTGGATTAATTGTAAAACACCAACACAAGCCATCTTTTACTCCTCCAAATACAACTCTGTCCCTAAGATAGCTCAGTGGTTCCTTTGTAGTTGTGTTCAGACTTAGCCTGAGCTTAGTGAGGAGATACCATCCTTTTTCATTTCAATCCCAAGTACTATTCCGCAAGTACTTGGGTAATGTATTCTTTTTTATTTGTTTCTAATAGAGAATATTAAGTTGAAAATTAATCATTGTATTTTTATTTACATTACTTTCAGTCATTGTTCACAATCTTTTCATTTAATGCTTTAACTGTTTTTATACGATTGTGAAAAGGGAACAACAAAAACTCGTAGAAAAAGGTAAATAAAAACAATAAAGTTACAAATAAAAATAGTCGGACACTAGTAGTAAAATATACGAGCTCGAGAGAGGTGTATCGGGAAAATTTACAAATACTACGGCTTTGGTCCCTCTTGTTCTAGTGTGACCGGCGCTCCCTCCCTCCTAAATTAATTGTATTTTAGTCCTTCCCTCATAATATAAAAGTCATAACTTACACACACACACCTTTCTCTCTCTCACTACAAACCCTAATTTCCACCTCCCTCTCTCTAAAAACCCTAGCCGCCGCACCTTTAACCGGCCGCCGCCATCCGACCACCACGCGTGGGCATGCACCACCACCACCACTAGAACCGTCATCCTCTCCTCTTTCTTTTGACATAGGGCACGCGCCCTATCATCACATTTTCGTCCCCCAAAACGTGTAAAAACAACTCGTGGTTTGTGTTTTTGTGATACAATCATAGATCGGGAGAGTTAAAGGTAAATGGAACAAGCTATGAGCTTGTTTGAGGTCTTGGAAGCCTCGTACGAGACTTATAGGTCTCGACCCATACGTTTCTTGGTTGGCTTTCGATGAACACACATGTAAAACAAGCTTTAAAACTAATAAAAATGTAATAATAAGTGTGTTGGTATCATGTGTCGTGTCGAGTCTGTCTTTATGCATTTTTATTTATTTTCTTCAGGTTGTGATAATGTTTGAATGATGATATTGGAGGATTGGATGGCATTGGATGTTGTTTGGGTTGCGTTGGGAAGGTGAACGAGCCACAAGGACCACTAAGGTCCGAGTGGTGTCACGTTGTGGGGTTAAACGAGCCACAAGGACCATGGGTCCGTTTGGTTGTGCGTAAGGATGTAGCCGAGACCCACAAGTACCAAAGGGTTCGGGTCTAGTCGTTGTGATATTATGTTTGTTTTCATTGTTGGTTTAGGAGAGACCAGGACCAAGACGGTCCACTCGTGTGGTGTATGGATGAGACGCGAGGAGCCAAAGAGCCTCTAGGGTTCGTTTTGTTCGCATGGTCTTAACCGTGACCGTGTCGAGACCATTAAGTTCGCGACATTGGTTTTGGGTGTGTTTGTTACGTGAATTGGATGTCAGGATTGATATGATATTGTTTGGAGGTTGATTCATACGTTATCGAGCCGTAGGTTTAGGGCCGATAACGAGTGGAGTTGTTTATTGGACTTAATATTACATATGTCAACTTTGCGCAATGTCGGTGTTACCGTGACTTTCTAGTCTCGGTTGACCCCGACAACGCCGTAACATCGACTTTTATTATTTATTGGACAATATGACATCTAAAAGCGTCATGACTCGGACTTGTGAACTCGAGATGGATAATAACTCGAAACATATATTGAAACTTGACGTAATATATATATAAACATGTAAATAAAACAAAAAATATAGAAAATAGTATGTTCTTATATTAAATATTTAATAACAAGACTCGCCTTAAAAATAGAAAGTTTTATAATAAACGAGTTATTAAATGTTTCGAGGGCACGTTTACCGAAATGTGTCATTTATGAGTATTTAATAACCATTATGCGTTATGCATGGGTTGCGGATAACTTGACATTAATAGGTTCAACCCACGTAGATAGCAGACTTATTGGGTTGACAAATCTAATAAGAGCCTGTTATGTGCGTAGGATAAAGGTATTAATAGACGAATTATCCTTATAACTCGCTAGGATGTGACTGGTTTTTGGGATAATAAGTGAAATAAATAAATAGTTGAATTTATCGAATTGATGAATTCGATAAGATCCAACGATTTATTTCGAAACTTATTAGACTATAAAGCTTATCGCTTAGAAGTTACATTGTGTTTTCGTGAGTCACATTGATAGAGATATAGTGTATTCATGGAGTCTTGTCCAGTTGATACCACACACGATGATACCAAACGCTTGTAACTAAATAGAGAAATGAGACATTTTTGGAGATAAGAATTGGAATATATTTGGGGTAGATAATATTGAAATTGGAAAATGTATTAAGAATGGATTTATATTAATAGGTTGTGCCGAGTCAATAGTTGCCGAGCCGAGTTAGCTGTTTATTTGTGTTGCTAGTGATTATTTGTGCTTTGCTTGATCGAGGTGAGTTTCATAACCCCATTTTTATCTATGTTTTAACTAAATTGGGGTGAGAAATCATGCTACTCTTTCTTGGACCTGCTTTAACTCTTTTTTATTTGATTATGTGTTGACTAGTAAGGATATATGTGGTAGATATTGCCTTAGTCTAGGGTAGCAATCCTATGCTATAACTACGTGACCTAGCTAAGAATAGATGTCTACTCCGACCTAATCCAAGGTAGCATTGAGGTCATCTTTGCTATAATTGTGGTACCTGGCTAGAGTCGCTTGGGGCCCTGTTGAGATCTCGATTGTTGATGGAATGTGATTGGAATGTTTATTGTATATCTTCCTTAGTCTCGCATTACAAATAAACTCTTTCAGGTCCACTATTGAATTTGTATTTAAACCTATGAACTTACCAGCGCTAGCTGACCTTTTAGCATGTTTTCTCAGGTAATTAAGCTGATGTTTAGATTGCTTGTTATGTGGAGGCTTGGCAGAGAGGCATGGTTAAAGGATCATAAAAAACTCTGATAATATTATGTGGACCTACTTTATAATCTCTTTTGGGCCTTATTTCTGAATATCTTCGGAATAAATGTAATCAGATAATTAACTATAGGATTGGTTTTGAACTATTTATGATTATCTTGTTTTCCTATACTTGTGTTGTGTACCAATCTAGTAACGCCCCAAAAGCTTGTTTAAGTCTTCCGCTGTACCGAGATTTGGGGGTGTTACAATGGACTTTTTGATCCTTACTCAATCTTTTTATCCTCATTTCCAAGTCTTGGATTATGGCTTGATGGTTCCTTCTTCCTTGATCAATCTAACGTTCCAATTAAACCACATGATTCTTCTTGTCCTCATTCGTTTCCTTTTGACTAGCCATCCATTGTCCCATCATCTTCTATGGTGAAGCTTTATGTATTTTGATATATTATGATGGATGTGGCATTCTATTCTGTGACTGATATCGAGGATAGCGACGGACTAGGTTGTGGTTTGGATAGGAGTAAGAATTTTTGGAATTTTGGTCGTGATATCCTTAGATGTAATTGGCTTCATGAGCTTCACACATCGGCGTTTCATCCTTCATGTGGTAATTTGAAGAGTATTCACCTTCGTTATTCCTACGACCGTTTCACATCTCTTTCAGCTCTCCTCTTATTTTTAGGAATTTGAAATCAGTTTTTGTGTAGCGTAGCTTTCAAGTTTCTCCATTAAAATCGCGTAATTGGAATTGATGTCGATTCCACCGATGGAAACAATGGTTTCTAGTTTTGGGTTATTTTGAGAACTCTTCACGAGATCGAGCTTGATTAGGAATTTTTCCTTGGTATGTGTTAATTCACATACCTTTTACTTATCCAAATCAGACCCAAAAGACCAAAAACTAATCAAAAATGCCATATATATGCTTGTTTTTGTGTTTATGAATTTGCGGGTACCGGATATGGAAAACGGACAAAAAGAAAAGACAAAAGAGACAAAACCGGGCTTTTACCCTGCTCACTTCCCTGCTTTTACCCTCACTTAAGAGCTTCTAGAAAGTCAGACCTGCCATGTCAGAGATTTTGATGACAGGTGGCAACTTTCGGATACCTGATTGGATGATGATGCGTGGAAGTATTATCAAAGGCTGTGAATGATAGATTGGTGACCAAGATTGATCCAAAGGCAGAGAGATAGAGATCTAGATCCTTCCAAGAAACCCTAGCTTCCCTAAGCTCTTGGCTATAAAAGGAGATCCTTGTTCAAAATTTAGGTTGTCTAGTCTAGGGTAGCTCAGTATAGTGTAGTGTTTTTTTAGCTTATTGTATTTCATTTCCAGCTTTATTTACTTTCAAAGTTTTGTAATTTACTTCTTATTTAATAAAATTCTGCCTTCCTTTACATTTCTTGTCTTAATTTACTTTTAATGCTTTAAAATAATGTCTTATGGTTAAATAATCTTGAAAAAACACTTATTTACTATTCTATTAAGCTTATATAAGCTTTATAGCTTCTTGCAAGCTTTTAGATTGTTTATTGATGTTTTAATTTCAAAAAATTCAAAAAAGTCAAAAATAGTCAACAAGTTGCTTTCAAGTTTTTGTCATTTACTTTTATGCTTTCAAGTATTCTCTCATAATGGTGAATAAGATTTCTTAAACTCTTGTTTCTGTTCAATAAGCTCATATAAGCTGCTTTATAGCTTATTGCGAGTATTGGTAGTCTTTGGTTCAAGTTAAAGCCTTTTAAGTTCAAGAAGTCAAAAATAGTCAAAATAAGCTAAAGTGGATGATAAGCTAGCAAGGGAAGAGCTTATAGGGTACTAGCTTGTCATTGACAACCTAGAGCTTGTAGAGTAGCTCCGCGAGCATTTTATGCCCTTGTTGTGCTAGGGCAATTGTAAGTTTCATTTTATTGCATTTTATAGTTCAAAACTGCTTATTAGCTTCTACTTGTGCTTTTCAGCTTTAGTCAAAAAACAAAAAAATATTACCTTTTACTATACCTTATTTATAAGTACTTAATAATAGTTAAAAATTACTTTTTACGTCTTATATAAGTTAGTTATTTATGTGTTCTTTAAAATCTTAGCATAAATTGGTCCTGATCTTCACAAAAATCAAAACAGTCCCATATAAAGGGATGTTTGGCACAATAAGTTTTTAGTAGTTAAAATCATTTTTGGTCATTTAGCTAATTTCTTTAAGTTTTATTTGAGTCCAAACAGTATCTTATAAGTCATTATGAGTGATTTCATAAAGTTTCATAGTTTTTTTTAGTTATTTTCAAAATTTCATATAAACAAAACAGTTTTACAAAGACTGGGATATGACTTACGAGGCTATTTAGTTTTTTTTTAGATAATCAGCTTTGTTTATTTAGTTTTCACCTTATTATACTTATTAGGTTAGCTAATTTAGTTTAATTAGCTTATTTAGGTAAGGTTTAGAGTAGTATTAGCTTATTTTCTCTTTGTCTTAGCTTATAGGTTACAATAAATAGCTTTTCAGTTTTCAACTTTTGCCACTTAAGCCTTTTAGAAAGTTTTTCAAAATTTGCTTCTTTCTCAGCTTATTATAGATTTTCACAAAAGTTGTTTTTACAAAAATCTTTTATTTTAGCTTTTTTTTAAGTTTGTTTAAAAGAAAAATCATAAAAATAAAAATATCAAAAAGGAGAGGTCAGGGGTCGAACCTGAGACTCTCCCTTAACCAAAGCCTCACATAAGTGTACCTGTAACCAAATCGCCCTTGGGTCTTTTGCATCATTCTTTGCACCATTTATTCTCTTATAAACACTTTAGCGTATATAGCTTCTTTGGCTGTTTTGCTTATTCTTGCTTATTTAGAACTGCTTTTTCATACTACTTATTTTTCCTACGTTACTTACAATATAAAGTATTTTTCATAAAAAATTCAGATTTTTCTGATTTAGTTTAGTATTTTTAAATGTTTAATTACATTAAATGTGTTTTTAATTTAGAGAAAATAAAATAAAAGTCAAAAAAATAATTTTCTTTTTTCTAAAATTTTCTTTTATCATTTAGGACTTAGAAATTTTTTTTTTCACTTTTAGGACAAAATTTGCATAATTTAGGTTTTTAAGGTGCGTTTACGTAGCCAGTTTTTAGTTAATTTACCATTTAGGACTATTTGTTTCTTTCTAGTTTGTCTTAATTGCTTTTTAATTGCTTATCTTGTTTATTTTATGCTATATCTTATCTTTTTAATTCCAAAACAACAAAAACCGTTCAAACATTCAAACCACCGTAACCTTTAAATGAAGAATCGATTTTCCATTTCACCCTCGTTGTGAAAACTAGAAGGGGGGTTGAATAGTTTTCCAATTAAAATCTTAGTTTTGTAACTTATTGTAAGATCAATTGATATTGATCAAAGATATGTTAGTGAATAATGAACAATATGCAAGCAATATATTAAGAGTAAATAATGAAAGAAACAATCAAACCACGGCAAGTTGTTTATAGTGGTTCGGTCTACAAGGACTCTTTTTCCTTGCCCTACTCTACTCCCCGAGTCTCCAACTCGAGAGTTTAACTTCACTAGTCAACAAGCTCCTTTCACCGGCGGAGAAACCTTTATACTTCGCTTACACACTATTTCCGACACAAAGCTAGATGTCGAGTTCTTTTACAAGGGTACAACCACTCCCACACACTATGTATTTTAAGGATTAAAATACTAACCACTCACACTGAGAAGTTTAATATGGTATGGTACAACAATGATGTATGAACAAGACTAGATCATACAACAACAAAAAAACAAGACTGCCAACTATTTGTTGAAGCTTGATTATGTCTTGGTCTTCTTTGCTACAAAAGAGGATCACTATAATGATATGAAACTAAATTAGAAATAATAGAGAGAAGAAATGTATGTGATTATGCTAGAAAGGGGTGAGAAAACAACTTGCGTTGGCTTACTATTTATAGCCAAACAATCTGCTGTCACGATGGACCACTGAACCAAAATAATGGTTCCGCCCGTGTAACATTTTGGTGCCGCCGGTCTGACAGCAAGATTACAAAGATCTTACTAAATATGTTAAATGTAAATACATATTTAATGTTTTGTTTTAAGA
This sequence comes from Chrysanthemum makinoi, assembly GCA_910596185.1. Lineage (NCBI taxonomy): Eukaryota > Viridiplantae > Streptophyta > Magnoliopsida > Asterales > Asteraceae > Chrysanthemum > Chrysanthemum makinoi. Next base: position 266,522,855 of record OU343220.1, read on the forward strand.
AACTAAAACATACTTGATCTAAAAATGTTGACATACATTATGGTTTAGAAGGATATCAAAGTTAATTGATAAATGACTATGTTAGGTCACCATAATATAACACAAGTAACAATATGTAAGAAGTAAGATGAAGTAGAGATTGGTTGAACAAAACACAAACACACACGTATGATAATCTGGAAATGTTATGTGTAGGAAATTAAATGAAAAGAACAACCCACCTTCCAAGGAAGGTTTACAAGAGTATTTATAGGGGAAGGGAGCTAGGGCAACATGTCTAGTCCCTTCCTCATTATTGGGCTTGGGCCAAGGCCTATGGGATTTCTACATAAGCCTTGCCATTCATAACTAACATAAAATCATAATTAAGCAACCTATTACATATTGATTACTAACACTTGAAATATAAGTTAGGAGTGATTCCAACAATCTCCCCCTAGGTGTTGGTAATTAATAAATGACTCCAGCAATCTTGAAAAGTTGTTGGTGTTGATGTAACAGTAGTTGCTTTGACGTATTATGACATTCTTCTTTCTTGTGAGAAGAAATGCCTTGATTCCAACACTCTCCCAAGTGTGAGGATCTTGTTTCTTTAGAAGTTTTCAGCTTTGACGTTATGTTGTTAATTCTTTGTTCTGGTGTAGATATGGTGATGTTATGTTGTTGTTGTCTGCATCAGGTCTGCTTCGTTGCTCAGGTGTCTCTACGTCTAACTCCAACATGCTCACACGCTCTTTGACGTTGGATTTCAGTTGTAGTTCTCTTAGTCTTTAATACTTTGTAGATTCTTTGGCTTTGAAGAAGAATCATTCTGACTTTTGTTGTTGCCTTTTTAGAGAACTTCAAGTTGTGTTGTTGTTGGTATGAGCATGTGGAGAATTAGGACGATCATCTCCCAGGAGCATCCATAAGAAGAAAACATAATAATGGGTTAGTGATAAACACCAATCAATCACTGTGGTCAATTCTTAGAGAATTGATCACAACGATTGTTCTTCTGATGAATGTCTTGATTCCATTCACCTTGGTCGGGCGAATCTGCCATCCAAATCCCATAAGGGACAGTTGGCAGTACATTGAACAAGTTCAAGTAATGACCCACATCTTCCGGACTCGATTCCTGAAAGGAATCTCCTTAGCGGGATTTCCAGCACTTACAAGTTTGAACTTTGAGCATGTTAACAGCATAGTGTGAAAACACATCTCTAATTCTAGCCATGGCTGTTCCTGAACTGGAGTCCCTCAAGTAGGATAACACGATGTACCAAAGTACACCTACAATTCAGGTGAGTCGCTGAGGTACACCGAAGCATCACCCCACGACTGTAGATCGTTTGAGACAACACTAAGCGTGACCCACAAGGAGTTACCGAAGTGACCTGGTGTCAGGGCTGTTTGATGTTGACCCTGGCAGGAGTTTCCATTCAATCATTGAGGATCACAGTTGTGAACCCCTCATAAATGTTCTTGACAGATTGCTAAGATCTGTGTAGGACCCTAGAATGGTATCACTTGCGTCCTTAATGTTGAACGACAAGTGATGAAATGTCAAGTGTTTCTAAGAGATCTTTTGATGAATCTCGTGGCTCTAGACTCAGTAGTGCACTTTGGTTTTCCTAAGCGGAGACTAGGGAAAGGGTCTCCTTCTTAAATACCAGCAATCTCTAAGAGAAAGCCGATAGTTTACGTAGGGTTCCCTGTGAGAATGAAACAAGCTTCTGTTGAGAGAAATTTGAGTGACTAAGAAGGTTTAGTGCGTGCGTCACTGGGTCCATGACGACTTTTATCTTCAATACCGGTGTCATCTAGTGACAACCAGTAGCATATGTATTGAACCCGGTGTCTGCCCTAAGTTGAATAATTTTGAGGGCTATTTCTTTTTACCCTTTTCTTTACTTTTCTTTTTAATTCTTCAACTCCTTCTTTCTCCGATTCTCATTTTCTCCTTTTTATAATCATACCTAAGAACTTCTAAATTCTAACTAATGGTGGTGTCCTTGGGTAGATCCCTCCGACTCTGGCGGATCATAGGACGTTTATTCCAAAACTTAGTCACCTTATAACACCATGACTAACCTATGTTGCCATAAAACCATTATCATGAAAAATCTCTCAAATTGTTTATGAGGGAAAACATTTTGTAACACTTCGAGTGTTTTGTATTTTCAGAAAAGTGTTTTGACAGAAATCTGCACAGTGAGGGTAGAGCTAGCACTTTTGAATTGATCGACTCAAGATAGACAATTCCCCGTGAGACACGGTTACGTTGCATAGTTAAAGAGTTGCATTGTCAGCTTTTAGGTGACAACTAGCTCTAATAACTACCTTGAAGGTGTGGACAAACCTTGAAAGGTTGTCAACCCCGTCAAAGTTCATGTCTATCAGGAGTTTCTCGAAAAGGTACAATCTACTCGGATAAGTCTTGGAAGACAAATCTTTTCGATGTATGACAGTTCAGTTCTCGTCAATTCATGGGTTAAGTCTTAGTACAAAGATTCAATCACAATTACCAACATATTTGTATCACATAATTTTTTTCCCCTTCAAAAATGGCATATAAATGTTATTTTTGATGAAATTTTGATATCGAATATGTCCATTTCGAGTTTTGTGGGAAGATTTCCATGAAGAACGTTTTGTGAACAAAGATTTGTTAGCAAATACTCCCCCTCAACAAGTAATATTAACTTTTGAGGTTTTGAAAACATAAGGGGAAGTACTTGTTCTTTTGAGCAAAACTTTGAAAAATGAAAGTTTTGATAAGTTTTACTCAAAAGTAAGAAGCTTTCGCTCCTTTTATAAGGATTGTGGCACTGAAGTGTACCACAGGGTCCTTTCATTACAAGTACGGGTTGTATACTGTTATGTGTGCACAAGCCACAGTCAATTATACAAAACATATCATCCAAATATCAATCAAAGAAACAATTTTAAGGAGTACCAGGCAATCCTTCAATAACACCAGGAGTTCTCTCTTGTCGTTGATAACCCGTAAGAGGGAAACTCTGTCGTCCACCCACAAAACTCTCCAAATTCCGCATCTGATCACGATGAAACAACCTTTCATCAATCCTCTTGATAAACTTCTTCACATCCCTCTTTTCTCTAGAATTCCACCGCTTCTTCGACCCAATTCCTTCATGAATCTCCTTCAACCAATACGCTAACCCATTATGAACTTTCTTAAGAGTATGATCACAGAACTTGTGAAGCTCGTCGCACGCCATTAGACAATTGTGGTGAAGTTCACTGCGGTAAACAACTCCAAACCTTGGTTTCTTCACAATGGTGTACTGAGAGAGTTGGTTGATATCGGGAAAGTGCAGCAGCTGTTTAGTGAGATCGACTTTCTTCTGGTAAGATTCTATAGCAAGTTGAAGATCTGTAACACGTTCTTGGATCACTATGTTTTTTATGAATATCAACAGTGACTTGATGAACTGGAGCTGGATGTTAGTGAAGAAATGTCGCATCCGACCTTGTACCTTAGCCAGATACATATCTTCAATGTCGTTGAGCGAAAGTCTCAGAAAATCAGCTTCAGTAAAATCATATTCCTGCTCGTCTTGGAATTTGACTTGATCTCTTCCAGGAATGAGTAATCTCATTTTGTAGCCAGACTGACATTCATGATAGCAACGATCCGTTTGTCACTATACACCTCTTCGTTTGATTTCAAAACCTGGCAGCTTCTGTAGTATAGTCTTCTTCTTGCCGGCCAATGATGAATGCCATACTGTGCATCGAGATCATAATTTACCACTTTTTCAACAAACATTCTTGTGGCTTCTTCCTTGATGGCAACATTGTTGGAGAAGATTGCTGCTGGAATGTTAAAGGTGAGTGACGTAGCGTATTTCTTGCTTACATCGCTACCGTATTGAAGAAATTCCAGGTCGTTGTTGAAGAAGTATTGGTAGGGAATCCTGGGTTGATCAGGTCGACCAATGGTTGGTAGTGGTTTGGTCCAGTCAGTGAAGTATGGAGTCTTATTTGGTCTTCTGAAGTCGATGTTTGCTTCAGGGTTGAGCCAATCAATGTTGTTGGACATAGCTCGTGTGATGTTGTCTAGATGATATTCGACTTCAATAGCACTATCGGAGCTGTCCTTAAGCAGTTGAAATGCATCGTTCTTGATTCGGCGTAACTCCCCTTTCGTCATCTTCTTCACTTTGAACTGTTCTTGAATTTTCTTGACGTGATCCATGGTTCGACCATCTACCGGTTCTTGGCCTTCTGGTAATTGAGGGGTGGCATTAACAAGTTTGGAAAACCATTCGTATTCAGCAGTGTCATCTTCATCCAACCATGATACAAATGAGGTAGACTTTTTCTTCTTTGGCTTGGAAGATGATGCTGATTGTTGCTTGGTTGATGGAGTTGATGAGGGCGGTTGTTGGGGCTTAGTAATCTCTTCGTCATCACCACTGGTGTATTAGAAATGATCACCAGTTTTCTCCGATGGTGGTGGAGACATAGAGTCCTGAGGTTTATCAGAAGCAGTAGGTTGTTGAGAAGAGCCTATTGTGGTGGTGGTCCTTGGGGGTGGTGGAGGAATAGATGAGGATTCGCCTGTTTTCTTTTGACGTTTAGGCTCAGAATCCTTATCCGCATCATTGTCGTTTCTTGGTCTCTTTACTTGACCAGCTCCTTCCTTGCAAGTTTGCTTTAGTTGATATGCCAGCAATGCTTCAAACAGTTTTGATTCATCAGAAGTTAAAGTTCCAGATCGGGAAGACATCTGCATAATCAATTTTGAAATCAAATCAGCTTCAGTGACAACAAGAGGTGGAACTGGTCGGATTTGCATCATTGCTGGTGTAGTTGAAATTGTTTGCTTGACCAAGGACATCAGATAAGGGTAGAGTTGTCTTGCGAACATTTCTTTTGTGACTCTAGGCACGGTGTCGAGAAGGAACTTATGAGTGTAGTCCCTAATCATCTTGTCCATTTCACCCTAAAAAACTCGGTTGAGGAATTGCTGGATCTGTTCTCTTTCCTCCGAGAACTCGTTCATCAAATTACCGAGTAAGTTAACTCTATCAGCAAGCTGGTTCAACTTCTTGCTAACCACATTTCATCTCCTTGCTTGCCTGACAGCCTTAACAATCTTGGTCTTGGCACGTGATGCCCTAGTGTCAGTGGGTTTATTGACTGATCTGGATGATGATATGGTGGTAGCATCTTTGGATGGTGGTGGTGATGAATGAGATGATGAATCAGTTGAAGATGAGTCATGAGAAGGCTCACGGTCCTTAGGTGGCTCAGAAGATTGTTCCGGGTTATGTTCTGGATTATCTTGAAGATAATTGTCAGCTTCCTCTTGAGCTCTTGCCTCTTCCATTGCTTTAGCCCGAGCTTCTTCTTTAGCCCTTTCCTTATCCGCTTCTCAACATCTTCGTTGGTTATCTTTTCATTCTTTTCTTGTTCCTCTTCTTCTTCAAAGTCGAATATGATTTCATCCTCATGCTGTTGTTGCTCTGTTGATTCCTTAGTGGTGCTTAGAAGTCAAGACACATGACATTAGTGAAGGGTTCTTAGAAGTCAAGACACAAGACATTAGTGAAGGGTGTCTTGAAGATTTAGTTAAAGGCATTAGTGAAAGGTGCCTTAGATGTACATTCGATATGGTGTGTTTCGATGTACAAGATAGATTAGTACTAGATCCAAGGATATTGATATCCTTGATGATGTTGTAAAGGAGTATATCTCCTTTGGGATTAGTCGTTGGTGTAGTGTTGGGTAGTAGTTCCTCCATTGCAATGGAACTAGGTGCTTAGCCTAGTACCTAATAAAGGGTAGGCGACGTTGTGTAGGTGTGGTTCACCTTGGTGTGAAAGAACTAGGTACTTTGCCTAGTACCTTATAAAGGGTAGGCGACGTTGTGTAGGTGTGGTTCACCTTGGAGTGAAAGAACCCGGTGGTTAGCCTAGCACCCGAAAAAGGGTAGGCGACGTTGTGAAGGCTTCTCCGCCATAAGGAGATTGGTGTAGTGATTACTGTTAATACAAATAAGCAGTAAAAATGTTTATTTATATTTTACGATCTTCTAATGTTTTGTCGATAAAAAACGTAAAATCATTTTAACGAAACAAATAAAATACTTAAATAGTTTGAGCCAATAGTTTCCTAACACACTTACGTATTTAAAATACTTAAAGAGGAGCGTTCCACGGATCACTGGCTTTGTGCTAGCCGGATCCCTTGTGGGAGGGATCCGCGGGATCCGGGGAACAGTAGAGAATTTCTTCTATAAATAGAGAACCATTTCTTCCTTTCTACTCATCTTTTTACACACATACTTCCCCAAGTATTATAACCCTCTAACCTCATATCCAAGTTATCTATGTAGTTTGTCTTTTGTTTTTGTGTGATTCTCTAAGTTCCTATTAAAGGCGAGATCACCACTTCTTGAAGACTAGCAAGCTCAAGTCCATGAGTTGCCATGTTTCGTCATCATCAAGACAACTAAGGTTTTCTTGTTGATAGTTCTTTCTTTCTCCATAGATGTTGGGTTGAAGGCATTAGTGAAGGATGCCGAAAGTGTCAAGATGAAAGCATTAGAGAAAGGTGCTTATCATCCGTGGCAAAGCATTAGTGAAGAATGCTAAAGGTGTCAAGACGAAAGCATTAGTGAAGGGTGCCAAGCGTTGTGTCAAAGGCATTAGTGAAGGATGCCGAAGAATCAAATCAAGTAGCATTTGGGAAGAATGCCTAGGTCGTATAATCGATGAGGTGCATCGTTAAATATATAAGTATTTGTTTATTTCCAAGGATAGTGATATCCTTGATGGTGTTGTAACAAGGAGTGGATCTCCTTGACATTAGGTGTTGTGTTGTGAAGGGTAGTAGTTTCTCCATAGTAATGGAACTAGGTGCTTAGCCTAGTACCTAATAAAGGGTAGGCGACGTTGTGATAGGATTAGTTCTCCTTGGTGTGAAAGAACTCGGTGGTTAGCCTAGCATCGTATAAAGGGTAGGCGACGTTGTGTTAGGTGTGGTTCGCCTTGGTGTGAAGTAACTCGGTATTTAGCTTTGTACCGGAAAAAGGTTAAGCGACGTTGTGAAGGCTTGTCTACCATAAGGAGTTGGTGTAGTGCTTACGTACTCTCGAGTAGGTGACTCAGGGAGTGGAGTAGGGCAAGGAAGGTGTCCTTGTAGCCGAACCACTATAAATACTTGTGTCGTGGAGATGTGCTTATTACTCTTTATCTTTCATTACACGTTTATATATCTATCTATCAACGTCCAACATAAACAAGCAAATAGATTGACATAAGTCGATCTAAATATTTAAAAGGAAGTTTTAAATTGGTAAAACTATTCAACCCCCCCTTCAAGTTTTCCACAATTGGCATCAGAGCTTCGTTACCAAGTTTCTTAAAGTATGTTGTACTTTAAAATTTTGATACGATCCGTGTATGTTTGAAAACTACAAAGAATGATTTTTTTTGTCATATTTTCTTTTAAATCACTTTGTTGGACATTGATAAATCATTCTAACAATTTTTGTGTTCAAGAAATCTTCATGCTAGAATCTCTCCAAAATCTTCATTCAAAGAATAATGAAGTCAACATTCAAGGAAGGATCTAAAAAGTAAATCACAACTTACGTACACCAAGTACAAAAGATTACTTTAAAAGCTCATGAAGTATTTTTGGTATTTTGCTAAACCAAGAAGCATAGAGGTATGTTTCACTTTTCATTAGATAGGTTACATGAGTTTAATTTATTTCATCACTCTCTTTGTTTAATAATTACTAGCATCGTTAGAAGTCTCTTTCGTCACTTTTTCGTCTTATTCATCATCGGGAATAGTATTCCTTTTGATTCGTCAAACTAACGCCGTCGTCACACATGAACCCTCGATATGTGATTCTTCAAAACCCGTCATCCAAAAACAATCTTCATCTGATACCTCCAAACGATTTTTTAGTAAGCTTGCTTATAAACCTACTACAAAAATAATGCCAAACAACCCTACTTCTATCCACAGTAGCCGGATCCCCCTAGTTGTACTAGCCGAATCCCAAATACAAGGGATCCGGGAACCGTGTGGAACGTGAACTCATATACGCCAAAATCACCACTGATTTTTTTCCCTCTACTCACATAACACAAAACCGACTAAAACACTGATTTCATCCTCATTAGATTACATACTCTCAAGTATTCTCTCCAAGAACACCATTGTAAGTAATTACATTAACTTGTTCTTATTCTCATCATCCACATTCTAGGGTTTATGGTTTCACAAATCTCTAATCAATTAGTTTAATTAGGGTTTTCAAAATTAATCATGAAAAGGGGCTTTTAACATAACTAAGTTCACATTGTGTTCACAACATTGTTAATACAATTAAAAACCATAAACCCACCTTAACTATCTTTGCCTAATTGAAAATTTTGTTTTTGTAAGGACCAAGCATGCCTAAAGCCACTCAATAAGATCATCATGATACCGTCCATTACCTTACTCATTATTATCGAAATGAGGAATTCTCAAAAACCGACCGCAAGGTCTTCAAAAAGCTCAAAAAATGACTTATCCACGAAGGTCGTGTAATCAAGGAATGTTTCCTTGAGGATACCGACATTCGTCAAGTCTTCTCGGCAATCAATTTCGATTGTCTTCTTGACATTGATGAACAAATTTTTCCGGTCTTCATCTTTGAGTTTTATAGAAGCATTAGGATCATTCGAAACATCGATGATAGCATTTCAATCTCTTTCATCATCAATACCCAAAACTTTACTCTTCCTCTCAACACCTTTGCTCAAATTCTTCGCATTCCTTGTGTAGGAATTTGTATGTACTCTCCAGATTGGGCAATTAACACTCAAAACCTTTTACTTGATCCTAAACCAATGTACCATACTCCTCTTGATGAACCCGAAACCATCCGTGACACCATCTTCAAAATAAGAGCCGATCACTCTCGTTTTGACCGAAACAAGAAACTCATTCACCGTAATCCTTTTCAAATGGAACTTTTCGAAATACATCCCATGTATAGAAAATGGGAAGAAATCTTTAGGAAAAATGTCATAAGCCTAGTTAGAAACAAAGATCATCCAAACGCATGTCTTGTGCAAATGATCTATTGTCTTATCCACCAAAAGCCATTTAATCTCGCCTATTACATGTAAGGAGAATGGCTGGGGTATTCAAAGCTTCCAACATGATACTTCCATATGGTATGCTCCTAGCACGACTTTGTAAATATGTTAGTGCATTGCAACCATCCCCTATCAACAATGATCATTTTCTTGCCGATCATGTAATGGTACCTCTTACCAAAATACCCTCTATACGCTTCAAGGTCAATGGAAAGAAGCCTAAAGCTCTCTCGAACTCCTCGGAAGGAGAAGAAGAAAATGAAGAAGAAGAAGATGTCGACCCCATAACCAACATCAAATTGGAACCATTTGATTACTATGATCAACTACCAATCATTCCAAATGAAACCGCGGAGTTCAAACAATTGAGGGGCATGATTCAAAACCTTGCTAACAATCTCACCAAGCCATCAAAAAGGAAAAGAAAGGATTGACGAAATAGACAAATATGCTTATTTTCTTTTAGTCTATGTATGAATGATTATGCTTTTGCACTGTTGGTTTGTGGAAATTTAGATATTGTTACTTTATCATGTTTTTATAAGTGGTACTTTGTGATGACATGCTTGTTCTTATTGCTTAGCTTAAGCGATTATTAGTGTGCAAAATCTTGCATCATTCTGAGGAGGATTCGATCTTGATGCTGGATCCCTAGGATTAGCCTAGCCGGATCCCTCCATTGAGGGAACCGTGGGATCCGTGACATCAGATCAGCAATACAGCATCCCTTACATCAAGATAGCTTTCTGGATAACAAACATATGATATTAGAACCCAACTAAGTCCACTTCAAGGATGAGAAAGGCTTGGACACACTTATGGCTTACTAGAGATCTTAGTCAAACTGCCTTTTGATTTATCAACACATCAAAACTCACCATATTTCCGCTTCAATACTCACAAATTGTTTCTCATCTTTCAAAACACTTAGGTGGACATATTGAAAAATTTTAGGAAATTGTTTCTAGTCATCTCTATCTCAAAATGGGTCAAGAATTAAGCGTTTCAATTCTTTTGATTTTTAAAGATTTTTATTAAATTCCATCTCAAGCCAAAATTCTGATCACTAGGATAATTTATTATGACTTGACACCATCAAAACACTTAGTGTTATCCTTGAACATCTATTGGTAGTCATTTAAGCCCATCGCCCTTTCATAGAAGGCAATCATTTGCTATAACACTTATTACCCTTGATCATTCAAGTACCTTCTCATCTTAAACACTTAGGAGAACTGAAACACTCAAAATGAGATAAGCTTTAGCTCCTAGAAATCTCATTTCAAACCTGTCATAACTGCTGAGAGCCGGATCCCTAGGATCAGCCTAGCCGGATTCCTCTAAGGAGGGAACTGTGGGATCCGGGTGACAGATTATGTCAAACCTTGCTAAAACAATCATTTCAACTTACCTTCCACTCCATCTCATCTTAACTGAGTTCCTAGATCAGTGAAACTCTGAACTTCAACCTTGTGCATGTTAATCATCACATCTCTAAGAATGTTAGTGGCTTAAGTCTTAAATGCACTTGCCAAGTTCTTCCCTTTATAAGCCATATTGCTAAGAACACTTTAGTCATCAAACACAAACATAATTATCAGCAATTGCAACCATCTCCCTTAGTCATTTCATCATGAGAAAGGCTCCTAGTGCTAACTCATCCACTCAAGAACCACCCAAGAAACTTGCTAGGATCATACACGAAGTTTTCTCAACCGAATCATCTCCGGTTAAGTCCACTAATGCTAGGATTTCCTCTACACCAAAGAAACCAATCAAACTAATCCCCAAGAAGAGTGTTCCCACTAGGATTTCATCACCAAACTCTACTAAACCAAACATACCCTCCACAACTCAACCAACATCATTTGTGCCTAGAACCACCTCACAATCTCCACATTCTCGCAATGTAGAAGAATTACCTCCTTGGCCATCTCACCTTCCACCACTACCAACAAACTCACTTGAAATGGTTAGGCAACAAAATCAAAATGTTGAATCAACACTTGATCCAATATCTAACTCTCTCATTCCCCCCAATAGCCCATTTTGGATTATGAGAAGACATCAAAGTCAACCGCCCAACCATATGGAAGTGGATACTCCCTTACCTCCACCCTCAAACATTGTAGAGCCATCACCTAATGAGCCTCCACCAATTCCTTCTTCATTTGAAGATCCTCAACCCACTTCACTTGAACTTCCACTTCAAGAAACTCAAAACCATGACAAGGATTGCTATCATTGTAAACATGTTGAAAGGTTGATACATGAACTACGTGAAGAGCAACGTTTCATGTTTTATCACCTCCTCTAACATTTCGAAGAGGTCAACAAGCCTAAAATACAATGAGCATCACAAGTCACAAGCTCAAACTTAGAATGTTTAGGAAACTTATATCATCCTTGATCATCATTAAGCTTTTAGATGAATCTTGAGTTAGGATAACTCATTAGCATTAGTAGTACTTATATGGCTAAGTTCATTCTCTTACTTTTAGAGATTTGTTTGATCATCTATTGTTTTATTGAATGAATAAATATTTGCTATGTTTATTTTGTGCATTGTGCTTATTATTTTTCACATAACTCATCTCTTCATTAACATTGCTTGACACATCTTCACTGCTGAAGAAACTGTCACCGATAGCGGATCCCTCCAACATACCTAGACGGATCCCTCCAAAAAGGGAACCGTGGGATCCGTGGTACAGAAGCACAAGTTTCTACTAACTTGAGTTTTATTTGCAGTAAATTATGCACTATACTCTTGTTTTTCTAACCTTTACTTTGTAGATTTTCTAAATACACATGAAGATTTTGACACCATAAAGCTAGGGGGAGCTTTGTGTCAAACAATATTGCAAAAACATTTGCAACTTAATCCAATTTTGGATTATACTTCATGACACCCCATTGCAACTTTGCAATCTTCAAGGGGGAGCACGTTGTCGTCATTTAGACGAACCATTTGCAAACATATTTGCAAACACAATTAGTTTATTTTACGTTATGTCCTTGACGCCCTCTCAAAGGGATGGACTCGTCAAGGGGAGTTAAGACAAGTACCATTTCCGTCACTTTCTCTCTTTACATTTTCTTTTACATATTTTTCTTATAAAAATTGTGTTAGTTTCTTTTAACACTTTTTGTTTCGACAAAAAGGGGGAGAAGAAAGTAAAAACTACTAATTCAAATTTGCTACGAATTTTAGTTTTTCTTAAAATAATTGTATGTTTTCTCATCAACAAAAAGGGAGAGATTGTTAATACAAATAAGCCGTAAAAACGCTTATTTATATTTTACGATCTTCTAATGTTTTGTCGATAACAAACGTAAAATCATTTTAACGAAACAAATAAAATACGTAAATAGTTTGAGTCAATAGTTTCCTAACACACTTACATATTTACATAAAACACTAAAACAAGTATAAGTGATTTTACGATTTAGATACATATGTACAACAACTAGTGTTTACATATTGGGTTAACATATACTTAAACTAAGTATACTAAAATGTGTAAAAACAAGTATATACTAAAATGGGTAAAAACAAGTATATACTAAATGGGTAAAAACTAGCAAATGGTATTGACCAATAACCCATGGTTTTATATATACCACTTAAACAAGTTCATTGTATCCTTGAGATACATTGTATCTAGAAAGAAAACCATGGATCAACCCATAAACCATGACCCATGACCCATAACCAAAAATACCCATGGGCAAAGAGGAGCGTTCCACGGATCCCTGGCTTTGTGCTAGCCGGATCCCTTATGGGAGGGATCCGCGGGATCAAGGGAACAATATAGAATTTCTTCTATAAATAGAGAACCATTTCTTCCTTTCTACTCATCTTTTTACACACATACTTCCCCAAGTATTATAACCCTCTAACCTCATATCCAAGTGATCTATGTAGTTTGTCTTTTGTTTTTGTGTGATTCTCTAGGTTCCTCTTAAAGGCGAGATCACCATTTCTTGAAGACGAGCAAGCTCAAGTCCATGAGTTGCCATGCTTCGTCATCATCAAGACAACTAAGGTTTTCTTGTTGATAGTTCTTTCTTTCTCCATAGACGTTGGGATGAAGGCATTAGTGAAGGATGCCGAAAGTGTCAAGATGAAAGCATTAGAGAAAGGTGCTTATCATCCATGTCAAAGCACTAGTGAAGAATGCTAAAGGTGTCAGGACGAAGGCATTAGTGAAGGGTGCCAGCGTTGTGTCAAAGGAATTAGTGAAGGATGCCGAAGAATCAAATCAAGTAGCATTTGGTAAGAATGCCTTGGTCGTATAATCGATGAGGTGCATCGTTATACATATAAGTATTTGTTTATTTCCAAGGATGGTGATATCCTTGATGGTGTTGTAACAAGGAGTGGATCTCTTTGACATTAGGTGTTATGTTGTGAAGGGTAGTAGTTCCTCCATAGTAATGGAACTAGGTGCTTAGCCTAGTACCTAATAAAGGGTAGGCGACGTTGTGATAGGATTAGTTTTCCTTGGTGTGAAAGAACTCGGTGGTTAGCCTAGCACCGTATAAAGGGTAGGCGACGTTGTGTTAGGTGTGGTTCGCCTTGGTGTGAAGGAACTCGGTATTTAGCTTTGTACCGGAAAAAGGTTAAGCGACGTTGTGAAGGCTTCTCTGCCATAAGGAGTTGGTGTAGTGCTTACGAACTCTCGAGTAGGTGACTCAGGGAGTGGAGTAGGGAAAGGAAGGTGTCCTTGTAGCCGAACCACTTTAAATACTTGTTTCGTGGTGATGTGCTTCTTACTCTTTATCTTTCATTACACGTTTATATATCTATCTATCAACGTCCAACATAAACAACCAAATAGACTGACATAAGTCGATCTAAATATTTAAAAGGAAGTTTTAAATTGGTAAAACTATTCAACCTCCCTTCTAGTTTTCCACAATTATGAACTCTCGAGTAGGTGACTCGGGGAGTAGAGTAGGGCAAGGAAGGTGTCCTTGTAGCCGAACCACTATAAATACTCGCGTTGTGGTTTTGTGCTTCTTACTCTTATCTTTCATTACATACCTTAATATGCTTGTTTATCAACATCCAACACACACATCCAAATAGATTGACATAAGTCGATCTAAATAGTTTAAAAGGAAGTTTTAATTGGCAAAACAATTCAAACCCCCCCCCCCTTCTAGTTTTCCACAATTGGTATCAGAGCTTCGTTACCAAATTTCTTGAAGTATATTGTACTTTAAAAACTTGATACGATCCATGGTTAATTGAAAACTACAAAGAAGGTTTTTCATAAAAACAAACACCATGTCTTTTAAAAATATTTGTTTGGAAGTTGATTTGATAACAACATTTTTCTTATTCTCAATTTCATTTAATTGCACTAATCCTCTTTGTCATGTTGATTAGTCAAAGATCACATCTATCAAGCCGTAGGATTTGCTTGATAATAAAGATTACCTTCCCTAAGAAGGTATCTTAAGCATAGAGGAGCTGGAATTATCTTCTGACATTTGCTGTGTCATTTGTAAAGACATTCCTAAGTGCATTTGAGGTATGACTTTCCACTTATCTCTAAATGATATTTGTTTAACAAATAAGTGTGATTACTTAGGTATTTATTTGAGTAAGTTTAGTGTATACACATGTTTTACATGTAGCTTCATTAGGAAGTTTTTTCTCACATACGTGTCACTCTTTCGTCTAAAAATCATGGTTTATAAAACTTGTGTTTTGTCTCACTTAATCCAAAAATCATATCTCTCTAACAATAAAACAAAACATAAATTTCAAAAATTCTCATTCCCCATAAATACTCCCACCGTCGACCACCATATCAAATCTCCACTTTTTCAAATCTTCCAATTTCAAAAATTTCCTCTCACTCAAAACTTCATCCTCCTCTTCATTTCATCTCAACCGAAACCAAGAAGAATCATCTTCAACATGGTTTACATCGCCCTCGTGCTCATCGCCTTAACACTCATCGCACTTGTGTTCCTATGATGAAGTTCACATACGGAGACATATACTTTGTATTGTTAATTTACATTGGGGTTATATACCCAATCCTTTGTATCATACTTAGCATTGAAATGAAATATTACTAATAATCTAAGTTTATCTAGGTTATTATCATAATGTGTTTATCATTTCTCTTTGTTTTATTTCTTTCTCTCGTAATACATTAGAAGTCATGTATGCATGTTAAAAGAAAATGTAGGCTAAAACACATATTTTGGTATAAAACTATGAGATCTAAAAACCTATGCTTTTCATCATAAAATCTGTTTCGTAATTCTACAGATCTACGGATCCCGAAAGACATACTAGCCGGATCCCTTTTGAAAAGGAACCGTGGGATCCGTCCTACTGGAGAACAGTTTGTTATACAAATTAAAAACCACTTTTCTTCTAAAAAAGTAATACTCCACTAGTATGTCAAAACCGTAAGTGAGTTAAATGTCATTGTTATTAAAAACCATTGTTAATAAAAATCTAGTAAAAACATTAGATAATCATAGGTTGACCAAACATCGCTTTCTATTAACTCATCTCTTCTATAGGTTCAACTATGACGCATGAATAAGAGTTTGATTTTTCACTCACTAGCGTCTACACTCCGAACATCTCCTTTGAACCCAAAACACCTGGCATTCATGTCCGTGGGTTCAATAACCTCGAAAACAGTCACTTCCACGAAGGACGTATTGTAGACACCTCTCTACAATTCGAAGAAGGTATCAATACCTCCTTCGAGCCATAGGACTAGAATGTCTTCTTGAAATCAAAGAGAAGATATGTCCAAGGTTCATAATGGAATTCTTCCGTCAAGTTGAACTCGTTCGTAACGAGGATCGCTCTCTATCTCTTTGGTTTTATCTCAAAAACCAAAAGTTTACTTTAACCCTTGGGCATTTTGCTCACATCCTCCGAATTCCAAATCATGGACAATGTGCCTTCACCGAAGATTGGTCTCTTGATTCTCTCTTCAACTTTCGTGAAGAAAATAGTCCATATTGTTCACACATACCCTCCTCAGAAGATTTAAATCGCATAATATGCAAACCTCGACCATATTACTCCGATCCAAACATTATCTTCACACGGGACATCCGAGAAGAGTACAAGCCTCTTACACTCATCCTGCGTGAGAATGTTTGGAGTCTTAGGGGAAATCGAGAAATCCTTCCCGCTTGTTGTGCTCACATGTTTTGTAACGCTTTTTGCTAACACAACGACCATACAATATCGCCTATTTCTTTGCAAGGCGAATTGTAAATCTTTAAAGCTCCAAGAATAAACTCATCCCTTATGGAATGTTCTTGACGCGCCTTTATCACAACGTCATGTACTTTCATCCTCAATTTCAAAGTCCGTTGTACGTATTTGTGAACAAGAAGATGGAACCGCTAAACATATCTCTCATGAAGACTTTCTTCATTCTTGATTCCACCAACATTCATCAATCACGTGATGATCCTCCTAGCGAAAACACTCAAGGAACCTAGTAGTATTTCAAATAGGATCAATCCTCTTGTACTCGTACTTCATCAATGTAATCCTATTTCCTTCATGAAATAAAACATCTTACATTTGATATCTTAGTGTTAGAACCCCTTTAAACTAACCTTGGAATATAATGCATTGTTAAGATCATTGCATACCTTTAGTAAAGGTTCTGCTGAGCAGATTGACGGATCCCAAAGTTTGTGTTAGATGGATCCTTACTTTTAGGGAACCGTGGGATCCGGCAAACAGAAAATGCAATTGCAAGCATTGTATTTCAAACATATCCTTAGAACACCTCACACTAAGCTAGACATAGTTTCTTAAGGCAAATTAAGTCCTTATCAAGTTAAGTAGATCCTTCCTACTCACACATAACTCACCTAGATCACACTCAAAGACGCTTGTAGATTTATCTTTTCATTTTAATCCATTACTCTTCCGCTCTTAAGCTCACACATCATTTTTTACATGATCCCTCATATCTAAACGTTGGAAACCTATTATAGCAAAATCGATCATAATCATCCTTGCAACAAAATTGGTCAAAATTGATCAAATCCTAGTTTTTCCATCTTAAGCCTCTAGGTTATTTTCCAAAGGATTAATCTAAGTCACTATCTGATCTCTAGGATCATTTAGCTTCACTTGAAACTCTCAAAATCTTTAGTGTCATTCTTGTTCATTCATTGGTACTCATGAAAGTTCCAATTTCTTCTATAAAAGGCAATCATTAGCTACATCACTCATTACCTTCAAGTACTTAAGCACTCCTTCATTTAAGACACTTAGGAGGACTGAAACACTCAATATGATATAGATCTTAGACCTTAGAAACATCGTTTCTATTCTTTCATAGCTGCTGAGAGCCGGATCCCTAGGATTAGCCTAGACGGATCCCTCTGAGGAGGGAACCGTGGGATCCGGATGACAGATTCTGTCAAACCTTGATAAAACAATCATTTTAACTCATATTTCTAATCAAACACTCCATCTCATCTTAAATGAGTTCCTAGATCAGTACAAACTCTGTAGTTGACTCTTGTGTATGTTAATCATCACATTCCAATGAATTTTAGTGGCTTAAGGCTTAAATGCACTTGCTAATTCTCTTGCTTTATAAACCACATTTTTAGGACTTCCATAGTCATCACCTTATCCTAATTTTTAGCACTTAAGAAACCCTTACAAACTTCTTGAAATCATCTCATCATGAGGAAAACTCCAAGTAGTAACTTATCCACCAAAGAACCACCTAAGAAAATTGCTCGTGTTGTACATGAAACTTCTTCAACCGAATCATCTCCGGTCAAGCCAACAAATTCAAGGATCTCTTCTCAACCAATCAAACCAATTCCTAAAAGGTTAGTGTGGAAAACTAGAAGGGGGGGTTGAATAGTTTTGCCGATTTTAAGTTGATTTCAAAAACTTTTAGATTCGATATTATGTGAAATCGTATGGATGTTGAGAACGTATAGATCTAATGATAATGCAAGCAAATAGATAAAGTTAAGGGATAGAAATGACACAACCAATTTATAGTGGTTCGGCTACAAGGTCACCTTCCTTGCCCTACTCCACTCCCCGAGTCACCTACTCGAGAGTTCAAGCACTATGTCAACAAACTCCTTCACTTGGCAGAGAAGCCTTCACAACGTTGCTTACACTTTTTCTGGTACAAAGCTAGATACCGAGTCCGTAGCACGGTGGACCAAACCAACACAACTATTACACAACAAATATGTGAAATATCAAATACAAGATCTTCGCTACAGAAATCTTGCGGTGTGACAAATCAATCAAGGACCCCTTGCTTGGATGACTTGTAGAATGCTCGTGATCTCGCCTTAGAAGAGGACCTATATGAGGATCACAAATAGAAAGAAAGAAGAACAACTCTCTAGATCAAGTGATCTATATGTTAGAAGAGAATGAGAGTGTATGAGAGATTTAGTAAGAAGAGGGGTGAGTTAGAATGAAGAAATGGCTCTCTATTTATAGGCAAATTTCTCCTCTGTTCCACGGATCCCACGGATCCCTTCCACTTGGGATCCGGCTAGTGTAATCCTAGGGATCCGTGGTACGCTCCTCTTTGCCCATGGGTTTTTTGGTTATGGGTCATGGGTTATGGGTTGGTCCATGGGTTTTCTTTAGATTCAATGTATCTAAGTATACATTGTATCAAGTCTTCTTTGGTATGGGTTTAAGATCCATGGGTTATGGTTTTTACCCATCCTAATAAACTATTACAACAAATGCTTAATTATTACATTTTTGTATTTAAATGGCTATATGTAAATGCTTTACAAAAATAACATGTATCCTTATAATTATACTTAAGATAACATTACATTTGTTATCAACAAAACACAAAGAGATCGCAAAATATTAATAAACGTTTTTACGGTTTATTTGTATTAACAATCTCCCCCTTTTTGTTGATGACAAAACATAATGTTATGATGAGTAAAACTTAAAATTAGATGTAAGTTTTGAAAGCCCCTAAGTTTTACTTCTTCTCCCCCTTTTTGTCGAAACAAAAGTTAACCCTTGGAAGAAATAAACAAACTCCTAACTCCCCCTTGACGGTAGCTCCCCTTGTTTGGGGCGTCAAGTGAAGAAAAAAAATAAAAATTCCTATTAAAAAGAAAGGTTAGTAACATGCTTATATAATCTTGTGGTTGTCGAGAATCAAGATTAGGGGCCAAGGTATGTAAACAAGGCCTTGTAATAAAAACAACAAATTGTAGTGGTATGTATGCCACTTACAAGCATGTAAAAATAAGAACAAGACTTGTTCTTGAAAATGACTTCAAAAGAAAAATAATACTAAAAGTAGAAAATAGTAGTAGTGATTCCTTCCATGCTTGCATAAGGTTATGGATGGAGATTTTGATGAGTAATGGTATTGATGCGATCAAGGATGAGGTTGAGTATGAAACGCATTTCTTCCCTAACTTCTATTGCAATTTCCCTAGTGGATTGGCAATGTTCACAATGTAAATGATGTGGGTAATGAGTGCGGAAGTTTTCCGGGTTGTTTTGATTTGAGTTTTGCGGAAGTTGTGGTGGAAAAATAGGAAAATATGGATCAATATCCGGAATGTTAATAAATGGTGGTGGAAAAGAACCTAGATGTTCTTGTAATGTGATGGGAGCTAATGGTGGTGATGTTTCAAGATCTTGAAAGATAGTATTTGGAGATGTGGGGGTGTTGAAAAGACTAATTCTTTTTCTTTAGGTTGGTTAGATCTTGTTGGAGTCTTAAGGAGTTCCAAAAGAGTTATTTTAGGTGGTGATGAAGTTGGTGTACTTGTTGGTGATGAGGGTGGTGCTATAATGGAAGCATCTTGTGGTGAGTTATTTGTTGAGGATGAACCATTTGAGGTTGGTTTTGCTAAACAACAAGATCGGATACTAATCCGTGCGGATATCCTAGCATTTGATTGTGGTATTTTGGATGGTGGAAGTACAAAGGTTTGGATATCATGATTGTTTGTACTAGATGATTCTCCTAAAGGGTTTTGGATGACATGATGAAGTGTGTTTGTGAGAAGGAGATGGAGTATGCAAGCATTTTGGGAGTTATATATATAGAAAAACAAAGCATTGTAATGAATGCTTGACCCAAAATGTGGATTAAAATCTAATGATTAGATATGAATTCAAGGCATGTGATCATGAGAACACAAGCATTAAAGATCATACTCCCAAAAATGAAGCAAATGTGGATTTTTCATCCAAAGTGAAAAAATAGAAGTTGAAAACATTTTTACACGGATCCCACGGATCCTTCCCTTGAGGGATCCGTCCAGCATAAAGGCAGGGATCCGTGGGTCTAGTGTTTTAGGCAGCACAAAATATTCCTTTTGGAAACATTTTTGCCTAGTGTGTGCCTATATGCAAACTATTTGGAGTTTCGGTTATCTCGACCCCTAAAAGGAATAGAAAATAAACTAGAAGTGTAAAAGCATCCTATTGAGATAACCCAAAAACACATATTTAGTACATGAGTACGTAATTTTGTGTTATCAATGCTCCTAATTCATTGTTGCTTAAATGAATGTACCCGAAAACACATATTAGTTATGTGTCCCCTTTAGCATTCAAAAGACATGAGATGCAATGAAAACGGGTTTTTACTTTGTATTAATAATGAAAAAGCGATTTGTCCTAGACGTGAGAAATTGCTTTTGTGAAATTGATACGGGAAGGTATCATCCTTTAAGAAAACATTGTGAAAGTAGGCTTAAAAAATAAGAAAACTATAAGTGTAAAAACTCATCTTGGGTTTTGAAAATTCCCGTATTGTTTGTGAGTTGTGCGTAAAATAGAAATCCTAGACTCAGAAAGAAGAAGGCTAGTGTTTACATACCTTGTAGAGTCAATTAAATTACGACGTTTGTTCCATTAGACCAAGACCAAGACGAAGTAGGTTGAATTGTTCCCGCTTCAACGGTTTGGTGAGGACGTCGGCTATGTTGTCTTCGGATGCTACCTTCTCAATAGAGATGTTCCCTTTTGAACATTGTCTCTTAGGAAGTGATGACGAATCTCTATATGCTTTGTGCGAGAATGCAATACCGGATTCTTGCTTAGATCGATGGCACCTTTGTTGTCACATAGGATGGCTATGTCGCTTAGATGGATGTCGTAGTCTACTAACGCTTGTTTCATCCATAGTGCTTGTTGGCATGCTTTGCCGGAGACGTACTTCGGCCGATTGTTGATATTGCAAATGCCGTTTGTTTCTTAGAAAACCATGATGTTAAACAACATCCCATAAAAGTACATACCCCACTTGTACTTTTTCTATCAACGTAATCACCTGCATGGTCAGAATCTGCATATACAATTGTTTCTACTCCCGTGCCCTTAGGATACCATAATCCTAATTGTGTTGTAAATATATCTAAATATCCCTTTTACGGCTTCTAGGTGTGATATTTTGGGGTCTTCTTGAAACCTAGCACATAAGCAAACACTAAACATGATATCCGGCCTACTTGCCGTGAGGTAGAGAAGGCTACCTATCATGCCACGATATTTAGTATTATCTACGGATTCTCCGTCCTTCATCTTTTGTGATTTTTGGTGTCGGATGACATTGGAGTCCTAATTGGTTTTGACTCTTCTAGACCGAATTTCTTTAACATCTCCTTGATGTATTTAGATTGATTAAAGAAGATACCATCTTCTACTTGTTTTATTTGTAGACCAAGAAAGAAACTAAGTTCTCCCATCATACTCATCTCGAACTCGTCATGCATGATTTTAGAGAAATCATCACACATGTCTTGACAAGTGGATCCGAATATAATATCATCTACATATATTTGTACTATGATTATATGTGACTCTCTTTTCTTAGTAAAAAGTGTGTTGTCAACTAACCCCATGGTGTAGTTGTGTTTAACTAGAAATGACTTGAGTCTATCATACCAAGCTTTTGGAGCTTGTTTAAGACCGTAAAGGGCTTTCTTTAATTTATACACATGTTGGGGTTTTTCAAAATCAATGAAGCCCGGAGGTTGAGCTACATATACTTCTTCATTTATGACACCATTTAGAAAAGCGCTTTTGACATCCATTTGATAAAGCTTTAGATCATTAGCACAAGCATACGCAAGAAGTATTCTTATAGACTCTAATCTAGCCACGGGGGCGTAGGTCTCATCAAAGTCTATTCCCTCTTGTTGGTTATACCCTTGAGCAACGAGTCTAGCCTTGTTCCTAGACACTACTCCGTTTGCATCTAATTTGTTTTTATAAACCCATTTGGTTCCTATTATGGTTTGATTACTAGGTGGAGGGACAAGTGTCCAAACATCATTAGAAACAAATTGATTTAGTTCTTCTTGCATAGCCATTACCCAACTTTCATCTTTTATGGCTTCTTGTGTATTCTTAGGTTCTAAGGTTGAAACGAAAAAAAACAAGCTACTTTGGTTTTGAACTTGAGATCTTAATGTTCGTTCATTTAGTTTTCCTATGACTTTATCTACGGGGTGATCTTTGGACTCTTTAATGTTTACTATTTCATCACTTAGAGGTTCTTCTTCTTCACTTATCTTTTTCTTTATTACTATCTCATCGACAAGAGGTGGAGAGGGTTTGGGTGGAATTTCATCAAATTTTATATTTAATGACTCTTCTACCTTCATTGTTTCTTTGTTTAATATGATGTACGCTTTGCTATTTGGCGAATAACCTAAAAAGATACCTTCGGTTGATTTAGGATCAAATTCTGTAAGGTAATCTTTAGTGTTAAGAATAAAACATTTACTACCAAAGACTCTAAAATGATTTAACGTAAGCTTTTTGCCTCGAAGTAACTCATATGGAGTTTTTCCTAAGATTGGTCTAATCAAGACTCGATTGAGTATATACGTTGAAGTATCAACGGCATTACACCAAAATTTTTGAGGTATGGATTGTTCATTAAGCATGGTTCGACTCATTTCTTGTAGAGTTCTATTCTTTCTTTCTACTACCCCATTCGATTGTGGAGTTCGTGGAGCCGAGCAGTTGTGAGTAATACCATTAGCGTCACAAAAAGCTCCGAATTGCACTTCATTATCGAATTCCCTACCATGATCCGTCCTAATAGACACTATGGGACTTCCTAGTTGTCTTTGGATCTTTTTGCTTAATATTTCAAAATAGTTAAAGGTTTCCGTTTTGTTCTTTAAAAATTTTGTCCATGTATACCTAGAGTAGTCATCCACTATTACCAAAGTGTAGTAGTTGCCTCCATAACTTTGGATAGCGGATGGACCAAATAAATCCATATGTAGTAATTCTAGACACCTAGTTGTGGACACCATGTTTTTAGCTTTATGACTCGAATGAGCTTGTTTTCCAATATTACAAGCATCACAAAAATGATGTTCATATTTTAACTTAGGTAGATCTCTTACTAGATCTTTGGATGATAGCGATTGAAGAAGTCGCATGTTGGCGTGACCCAATCTTCGATGCCATAAGGTCGAAGTATCATCCATAGAGGTAAGACATAATTTGTCTTTAGGTTCATTACCGATTTTAATGACATAGACTCCATGTTTCCTAATTCCTCTTCCTATGGTTATGCCATTTTTAAGTATCTTACTACAGGTTTCGGTAAAAAGTACATTGCACTTTTTATCACATATTTGTCCTATACTTAAGAGATTAAAGTTTAGGTTTTCTACGTGACACACATCGTTAATGGTTAGAGATTTGTTAGAAATCGTACCTTTACCGATGATTCTACTTTTGCTATTTCCAAACACCACATTACCTCCATTAATGGATTCATATGTGGAGAATAGATCCCTATTCGCGGTCATGTGCCTTGTGCACCCGCTATCCTTGACCCATTCATCGGGGTCTAGGTCGACCTTTAAGCACACCTAAAACAATAATAAACTCAAAAGTTTGGTCCCCATTTGTTCATGGGTCCATTAGTGTTAAACATTCCATTCATGTTAGACATGTATGGATAAGATGAGTATGCATTCCATGGAGCAAAGTTTTGAAAAGGAAAACCGTTTTGCATGTTTTGATTCCATCCCATTTGATGGTTACTTTTCGGTAAACGCTATTAGTTCTCCTAAATGAATTAGGTTTTGAAAAAGATGGAGCTTTGTTTCTTGCAAAAGTAGGATTATATTTTGGAGGTGGTTGTCTAGTGGTGACATGATTTGGTTTCTTCCTATTAACTATGACAAACTCAGTTCTAGATGAAGAAGCTACATTATTGCTAATGTTTGCTACACCAGATCCACGGATCCATTTTTCTACACTAGCCGGTTCCCTTTTTAGGGGATCCGTGGGATCCGCCACAACAGTTGGCTTTTTTCTAGTTCTTTATCAAATTTTGTTTCTTTACTTTCACTAGTTGATGGATCAAGTTGTTGACTACCTAGACCCTTTTGATTGTTACCAGTTTTAACGCTATCGAGTATTGTATCTAAAGTGTTCGTGCTTATTCTAGCAATTTTAGAATCTAAGTGATCCACTAGTGTTTAAAGTTGAACGCAAAGTTCACATTCACCACTTGCTATTTTACCTTTCTCTAAACGTTTTTTTGACTCTTTAAAAGCTTGTTTTTGTTAACTAGTTTTAAGCTAATATTGCTAGTTTATCATATTCATTATGCAATGAGTCGTCATCAAGTGATGAGCTACTATAGTATTCAGGACATACCTCGTCATTTGCCATAAGACAAATTTCTTCATCCTCCTCGTCGCTCATTCCCCACGTGCCGCTCACGAACGCCTTTTGATCATCCCGTTTGGGACACTTACTAATAAAGTGGTTTGGGTCCCCACACTTAAAGCAAGTACGATCATCCTTTGGCTTCTCGTCCTCTTTGCTTTTCCGAAAGCCTTTCTTATCATCATACGGTTGTTTGACGTATCTACCCTTTCTTCTAAAGAACTTTTTAAAGTCCCTTACCGCCATAGCGTACTCTTCGTCGTCACTACTCGAAGATGAGTTCTCCTCATCGCTCGAAGCCTTTTTGGCTTTAAGGGCAAGAGATTTTTGTTTCTCTTTCACCTTTGAGGCTTCGGAATCTTTAGCAAGGACAAGCTCGTAGACTTTTAGGTTGCCTATGAGTTCATCGAGGGTGAGGATTGTCAAATCTTTTGACTCTTCGATTGCCGTCACCTTGGATCTCCACTTCAATGGAAGTGCCCTTAGATATCTCCTAACATGGTTACGGCTAGAAAAGATTCATCAAGTGCTTGTAAAGATGTAATAATAGTATTAAAGTTAGCAAATGAATGATCTATAGTTTCTTCATCCGATATTGAAAATTGTTCATATTGTTGAACAAATAAATCAATTTTATTATTTTTAACTTGTTGGTTGCCTTGATGAGTTACAACTAAAGAATTCCAAATTTCTTTAGAGGTTTTAAGCATAGAAATTCTTTCGAATTCCTTTTTGGTAAAGCATTATATAAAACCATTTTTGCTTCACTATTTTTAGAAAGCTTTTTCTTCATTTCATCATTTAGTTTATCATGAGGTATGTGAACTAAATTTCTTTTATCATCATTTGAGGTAGCCTCAAAATCACCTTCAACAATAATGTACCAAAGATCAATATCTTTAGACTTCACATATGTTCCGAATCTATTTTTCCAATATATAAAACCATTAGTTTCAAGTAGTGGTGGTCGTTGCATAGATTGCCCTTCCTTATAATTTTC
Source organism: Chrysanthemum makinoi (assembly GCA_910596185.1). Taxonomy (NCBI): domain Eukaryota; kingdom Viridiplantae; phylum Streptophyta; class Magnoliopsida; order Asterales; family Asteraceae; genus Chrysanthemum; species Chrysanthemum makinoi. The sequence goes on from OU343220.1 coordinate 266,548,676, forward strand.
AGAACCCATAGTGATCGAAAAGTTTTTAAAATACAATTTTATTTTAAAACTTTTATAAACTTAGCTCTTGATGCCAATTGTGGAAAACTAGAAGTGGGGTTGAATAGTTTTGCCGATTTTAAGTTGATTTCAAAAACTTTAGATTCGATATTATGTGAAATCGTATGGATGTTGAGAACGTATAGATCTAATGATAATGCAAGCAAATAAATAAAGTTAAGGGATAGAAATGACACAACCGATTTATAGTGGTTCGGCTACAAGGTCACCTTCCTTGCCCTACTCCACTCCCCGAGTCACCTACTCGAGAGTTCAAGCACTATGTCAACAAACTCCTTCACTTGGCGGAGAAGCCTTCACAACGTTGCTTACACTTTTTCCGTACAAAGCTAGATACCGAGTCCGTAGCACGGTGGACCAAACCAACACAACTATTACACAACAAATATGTGAAATATCAAATACAAGATCTTCGCTACAGAAATCTTGCGGAGTGACAAATCAATCAAGGACCCCTTGCTTGGATGACTTGTAGAATGCTCGTGATCTCGCCTTAGAGAAGGACCTATATGAGGATCACAAATAGAAAGAAAGAAGAACAACTCTCTAGATCAAGTGATCTATATGTTAGAAGAGAATGAGAGTGTATGAGAGATTTAGTAAGAAGAGGGGTGAGTTAGAATGAAGAAATGGCTCTCTATTTATAGGCAAATTTCTCCTCTGTTCCACGGATCCCACGGATCCCTTCCACTTGGGATCCGCCTAGTGTAATCCTAGGGATCCGTGGTACGCTCCTCTTTGCCCATGGGTTTTTGGTTATGGGTCATGGGTTATGGGTTGGTCCATGGGTTTTCTCTAGATTCAATGTATCTAAGTATACATTGTATCAAGTCTTCTTTGGTATGGGTTTAAGATCCATGGGTTATGGTTTTACCCATCCTAATAAACTATTACAACAAATGCTTAATTATTACATTTTTGTATTTAAATGGCTATATGTAAATGCTTTACAAAAATAACATGTATCCTTATAATTTTACTTAAGATAACATTACATTTGTTATCAACAAAACACAAAGAGATCGCAAAATATTAATAAACGTTTTTAAGGTTTATTTGTATTAACAATCTCCCCCTTTTTGTTGATGACAAAACATAATGTTATGATGAGTAAAACTTAAAAATAGATGTAAGTTTTGAAAGCCCCTAAGTTTTACTTCTTCTCCCCCTTTTTGTCGAAACAAAAAGTTAACCCTTGGAAGAAATAAACAAACTCCTAACTCCCTTTGACGGTAGCTCCCCCTTGTTTGGGGCGTCAAGTGAAGAAAAGAAAAACAAATTCCTATAAAAAGAAAGGTTAGTAACATGCTTATATAATCTTGTGGTTGTCGAGAATCAAGATTAGGAGCCAGAGTATGTAAACAAGGCCTTGTAATAAAACAAATTGTAGTGGTCTATATGCCACTTATAAGCATGTAAAAATAAGAACAAGACTTGTTCTTGAAAATGACTTCAAAAGAAAAATAATACTAAAAGTAGAAAAGTAGTAGTAGTGATTCCTTCCATGCTTGCATAAGTTTATGGATGGAGATTTTGATGAGTAATGGTATTGATGCGATCAAGGATGAGGTTGAGTATAAAACGCATTTCTTCCCTAACTTCTATTGCAATTTCCCTAGTGGATTGGCAATATTCACAATGTAAATGATGTGGGTAATGAGTGCGGAAGTTTTCCGGGTTGTTTTGATTTGAGTTTAAGGAAGTTGTGGTGGAAAAATAGGAAAATATGGATCAATATCCGGAATGTTAATAAATGGTGGTGGAAAAGAACCTAGATGTTCTTGTAATGTGATGGGAGCTAATGGTGGTGATGTTTAAGATCTTGAAAAATAGTATTTGGAGATGTGGGAGGTGTTGAAAAGACTAATTCTTTTTCTTTAGGTTGGTTAGATCTTGTTGGAGTCTTAAGGACTTCCAAA